>OZ022507.1:72703113-72930613 GCA_963989385.1 Ctena decussata
GACCAATCTATCCTGCAATCTTAATATATGTATCTATTCAGCTACCTGATATTCATTGCATTACGGAAAAAATGTTTAAGTCAAAATCAATCACCATCTATCTATCTATCTATCTATCTATCTATCTATCTATCTATCTATCTATCTATCTATCTATTCAGTGACCTGATAGTCATTTCAATATGGAAAATATTAGTATGAAGTCGAAATCAAAGCCCTGCCTATTCTTCTATCTATCTATCTATCTATCTATCTATCTATCTATCTATCTTAATATCTATTCAGCTACCTGAAATTCATTTCATTACGGAAAATATATCGTAGTCATAAACAAACCCTATCTATCTATCAATCTATCTATCTATCTATCTATCTATCTATCTATCTATCTATCTTTCTATCTATCTATCTATCTACCTGTCTATCTATTATGGAAAATTTGTGTATTAAGTCGAAATCTGTCTACTTTCTATCTATCTATCTACCTATCTCTCTATCTATCTATCTATCTATCTATCTATCTATCTATCTATCTATCTATCTATCTATCTATCTATCTATCTATCTACCTACCTATCGCATTATCTATCTACGGAAAATATGTTTATTTTGTCGAAATAAAACCCAATCTATCTATCTATCTATCTATCTATCTATCTATCTATCTACTTGTTCACTGATTATGAAAACATGTGTATTAAGTCGAAATCTGTCTGCTATCTATCTATCTATCTATCTATCTATCTATCTATCTATTTATCTATCTATCTATTCAGAGACCTGATATTCATTTCAATATGGAAAATATGTGTATAAAGACAAAATCAAAACCCAACCTTTCCTTTTTTCTATCTACCTTTCTATCTATCTATCTATCTATCTATCTATCTATTTATCTATCTATCTATCTATCTATCCTGCAATCTTAATATCTATTCAGCTACCTGATATTCATTTTATTACGGAAAATATGTTTAAGGTATATACTGACGGGTAGGCACTTTTTAACGGACCAGTGTTTTTATTGTTTTATTGTTTTCGTTGTTTTTATTTTTGCAAGATATGTTGTTTTAAGTTAGCTGTTTGAACTGAAACAATAAAAGTTGGGGGTTATCAGTTTGGATTTTGAGCTACACATACTTATATATAGGCTGGTACGAGGTCCATAAAATGCCATTTTTGACACGTTCCATCGTTCTGAAATGACTGAAATACTGTTGAAAAGGACGCAAAACACAAGTCATTCACCCATCTATACCGTTTCGTTAGCAAGTGATGGTTGCTGTGTATACAGTGAAGACGGTAACGTAAATGGCTGCCATCGCGGTTTTAAGCATTCGTTTATGACCATTTAGTCAAACTTGACATGCAGTTAGATTATATGCAGCAGATGCCACTGACGAGGTCCTGATTGAAAACCGGCTACTGAACTGTATAAGACACTGCAGCAGACCTTTCTAGGATTCTTTTTAAAGATGCCAACTTGTATTTTCTGTAATATCGACATTTCAGCATCTCATGACTATTCTTTGATAACAAATTAATGGCAGTTTAGGAAACACTTCATCTGCTGTGAAAGCCTTTTCTCCATATACTCATTTTATATGATATTAAACATGGTGCTCTTCTTTTGAACCATAATAATAGCTTGATTGACTGCATGACGGCAATGTCTTAACCATTGTACCGTGTACATACTTCAGTTTTATTTTCCGTATCTCCCAGCAATCTTCAGATATTTACAAGCATTCTGAACTAAACTGGGGGATCTTAAACTGACATCTAGAAGCCACCGCCGAACCCATAATGGTAGTATTATTCAGTTGCCTAGCAAAGCATTTGCAAGATCATGGCGTTTCTGGAAATTGTTTACTGGAAAGAAAGAAGCTGCATAGTAGGAATATGGATTACTTGATCCGTTTTAAATTGTCATTTGCCTCAAATTTGGCCGTTTGCAGGACTTATTGGATGACCTACGTATCTATCTACCTATCTACTGGCCGATCGATCGAACGAATTTACTGGACGTTTATGACTTTCTTCGATAAAATATACATTAAGTCGAAAGTCAAACCTGATCTATCTTTGACTTTCTTTGTATCTATCTACTATCTATATTTGTTTCTATCTCTGTATTTATGTATCTATGTATGGATCTATGTATGCGTGTATCTATCTATCTATCTATCTATCTATCTATCTATCTATCTATCTATCTATCTATCTATCTATCTATTGGTCGGCCGATCGATCGAGTTTTGTGTTGTCTATGCACAGGTCGTAAAAGTCATTCAAGAAAAATATACATTGAGTCGAAAGTCAAGTCTGATCTATCTTTGTCAACCAATCTATCTATCTATCTATCTATCTATATAGTTTTTTGATGTCTATCCACAGACCGTTTGTGTCTTTCTTCAAGAAAACTAATCATTCACTCAAATGTCAAGGCTGGTCTATCTATCTATCTATCTATCTATCTATCTATCTATCTATCTATCTATCTATCTATCTATCGACAGATCGATCGAAAGTGTGGGTTGCCTCTCAAATAAAATCTTCATATCTTCGCTTATGAAAAACAATCTACATTATGTCGAAAGTCAATCCTAATCTATTTATCTATCGATCGATCGATGGATCTATCTATCTATCTATCTATCTATCAACAGATCGATCAATCGTGTGGGTTGTTGTTCAACTGCCCTTTATATCTTTGCTTTTGATACAAAAATCTACATTAAGTTAACCCTGATCTATCTATCTATCTATCTATCTATCTATCTATCTATCTATCTATCTATCTAGTTTTGTGTTTTCTGTCCGAATATTGTATATGTCCCTGATAAAGAAAAATATACATTACGTCGAATGACAAGCCTGATGTATGTATGTATGTATGTATGTATCTAGATAGATAGACCTGTCCTGTGTGTTGTCTCTCAAACGATCCTTTATATCTTGCCTTTTGAAAAATCTACATTAAGTCGATGGTTAATCCTAATCTATATATTTATCTATCTATTGGTCGGTCGTAAATAACCTTCTTCAATAAAAATCTACATTAAGTCGAAAGTCAATCCTAATCTATCTATCTATCTATCTATCTATCTATCTATCTATCTATCTATCTATCTAACTTGTTTGGTTTTGTCTGTCCACAGATCGTGTATGTCCGTCTTCAAGCAAATTATACATGAAGTCGAATGTTTAGCCTATCTATCTATCTATCTATCTATCTATGTTTCTATTGTTCGATCGATCGAACGTGTTTTCTGTTGTCTATCCACTGGTCGTATATGTGTTTCTGTCCTTCTTGAAGAAATATACATTAAGTTGAAAGTGAAGACTGATCTATCTATCTATCTATCTATCTATCTATCTATCTATCTATCTATCGATCGATATAGAGTTTTTGATGTCTATCCACAAACCGTTTGTGTCTTTCTTCAAGAAATCTGTTGTAGCCATGAAAATGGCCTTATAGAGACTGATCCTTTTGTATACTTATGTAATGTAACATTGTACAGCCACCGGCATGCAAAACGGTGGAGAGGCTTCACCGAGCATCAGTTTGGCCGGTTGAGCTATTTTGTCCGTCCGTCCGTTATCAGTTAGCGAAAATGCTTATTACTCTTAAACCGCATGGGATATTTTGATAGATAGATAGATAGATAGATAGATAGATAGATAACCCACACGATCGATCGATCTGTCGATAGATAGAGAGGTTAATACATACATACATACATACATACATACATACATCAGGATTGACATTCGACTTGAAGTATATTTTTCTTGAACAAGGACATATTCGATCTTCGGACAGACAGCACAAAACAAAAAAAAAATAGATGGATAGATAAATAGATAGAAAGATAGATATATAGATAGATAGATATATATATAGCTAGATAAGCGTTGACTTTCAACTTAAGTTTGATTTTTTACCATAAGCAAAGATATAAAGGGTCAGTTCAAAAACAACCGCACGATCAATCAATCTTTTGATAGATAGATAGATAGATAGATAGATAGATAGATAGATAGATAGATAGATAGATAGATAGATAGATAGATAGATAGATAGATAGGGAAGAAAGAAAGAAAGCTATTCATTCAGTCGAATGTCAAGCCTGATCTATTTATGTATGTATGTATGTATGTATGTATGTATGTATGTATGTATGTATTAATGTATATATGTATGTATGTATGTATGTATGTATGTATGTATGTATGTATGTATGTATGTATGTATGTATGTATCTATCTATCTATCTATCTATCTATCTATCTATCTGTCGACAGATCGATGGATAGGTTGGGTTGCCTCTCAAATAAATCCTTCATATCTTCCCTTATGAAGGGAACCGAGCAAGATGCACATTGATTATGTAAAATATGCTGCTGTTGACACATGGAGTACGTCTAGCGATTCTGAAGAAGATGAATAATAACCAGCGTAAAAACACGAATGGGCCATAAGGACTTTAATTTAAGCATTTAGCATGAGCTTAATGAGGTTGCAAAAACTAAGCAAACCCTGCTTGTAAGCCATTGGCAATTTGTTAATTTTCCAGATGAGAGGCATCCTTTTTTTCAAAATTACATAAAATATGATATCGTCGCATGCAAAAGTAACTCCAATGCCTACAAAAATTAACAAATATTTGCATCAAAAGGTGTTATTAACTACCAAATGGAGTTTGGAGTACTCATGAAATGACAAATGCATGCTGATATTGAAAAATGGACAAAATCAAATTTCGTGGGGAGATAACACTCATATTAATGATCATAAAATAAATTCTGACATATGCCTGCAATGACTATTATATCAACATAATAATAGCAAAAGATTTTAAAAAAATCTTGAAAACTGTGAACGTGTTTTTTTTTTCGTAAAGTCGGAGAACAAAAAATACTGAAATTGGTGTACATCTTTCAAGAGAATATAAACTCTATTTTGGTATGAATTTCAGAACAATACTATCATCATCTTTTAAGTCTAGAAGTGTACTTCTCCTATTGCAACCACCATTTTGAAGCATGGACTTGGAATAGAAAAAAATAACATTTTTGTATCTATACTTTTAATGGGGTGGGATTACCCCACCCACTTAAATCGTGCATACAGTGAAAACCAGTGAACCAAACAATCTGGTATTGCACCATAAGACAGTCAATACATATCAGTTAAAGTATATAAAGTTTAAAGAAAATCTGTTTTAGCCATGAAAATGGCCTTATTGAGACTGATCCTTTGAGCAATATATACCACGGGGTTCAAGAGTTATGAGCATTTTCACCACTTGACCGTAAATTTTCAACTTGTGCTAAGCAAAGCCTCGTCCATCAAAAAAGACGGTTATGCATGCAAGTCGTTAGATAATGTTGACATGTATAAGTATGCAAAATTTTATCAAAATATAGAATGCGGTTCAAGAGTTATAAGCGTTTTTGCTAACTGATAACGGACGGACGGACGGACTCACACAGTGATTATAGTGCAAACCTGTGGGTTGTGCAATTTAAACATTTATAAGCACTACATGTATTATTGAAATTCGATAGTAACTGATAAAATTAGTATGTTTAACAAACCTTATCAGGCTGAGAGGAAGCAGGTTATGCTTTCCATTTTGCTTCCCTTATAGGGGGTCAGCTCTTAAAAGAAAGAATTTGCTTCAATAGGAGCAAATTCCTATAGGAGCAAATTCTTTCATTAGAGTAAACCCCTTTTTCAGAAAGCTAACGTCATCAACAGGAAGACACAAAAAGCTCTTTCTCCAGGGAAAGAGTCTAACAGGGGCCCACTCACCCATTGCCCCTAAATTTTCAATTTTTGGGCTGGGCCCCTGAACTTTTGGAGAAAATGTCCATACCCTATTGCTAAATATTGAATTTTGGCAGTCTCGGCCCCTAGATAAAAGTTGTTCTGTATGCATTTTTCTCTCTGTAATAATTGCAGAAAACATCGAGGTGTACAAATATACCATTACGTAAGTAAGGAAGGTCTTTATTTAAAGAGGGTAACTCAATTGGCGAACCAATCTTCCTTCATTCAACATATACAAAGTGCAATTTAGAAACCAAAAATGACACTGCATCTTACAAATACTACTAAAAACACTGATAAAAAAAGACTCTCTCTCTCAGAGACATGTACAAGTTAATGTGTGTTAATCATGAGGTAATTTATTTCTGAACGAGGGGCAGAGCCCCGAGTTTGAATTAACTTACAGAGTGTTTGACATTCTATAACTAGCTCGTAGCATGACATGCCCAGTCTAAGTATGAAAAACAAAAACGTGACATGGTAATCATTTTTGATAGTCATGACAGGCGAAGAAAACACACCCACCCCAAATCAGCACCAATTGAATTGATCATTGTATTTTTGCCTTTCACAAGAACCTTTACACATTTTTAAAGATGGACATCATTATAAAATTAGGAAATGAATAGGAAGTATTATTAAATGCTTGGCCCTTCAGTCATTATAAAACTAGGAAATGAATAGAAAGTATTATTAAATGCAAGGTAAGAAAAATATCAAATTAATAACTAAGAGAAAAAAATGTATTTAAAGTGAATGGGTACTTTCATTTGCAATTAAAGCAAAGGATTTGCTCCCTAGGAGAGCATTCTAGAAGCAGTTTCTTTCTGTTTAGAATTACTAAGGCTGCATTTGGGAAGGGCTTCATTATCCAAGGAAGCAACCAATACGTCACAAAAATTGTTCCTCTTTGTAAGAAATGGTGGAAAAATATGGCAGTGTAGCCATAAGCCGTAAGCGTGCTAAGCAGCATGGTTTGCGTTGATTCCTTTTTATTTTTATATCTTACTTTCATCCTATGCAGCAAAAGACTAACAATTTTGACTTAGGGACCCACAATGCCAAATTCAAAATTTAACATTAGAGGTATGGGCATTTTCTCCAAAATTTAAGGGGCCCAGCCCTAAATTTAATGGCTGTGGGCGATTGGGCCCCTGTTAGTCTTTATCTCTACTATGCAATAACATGTCCTATCATGACTGTTGTGAAATGGATCTGTTATACATTTTTAAGCATCGGATGTTTTATACTCATAGAAAACTGGAACTGTTCAATTCCCATTTGATTTTGACAAGTGTTATTATGCATGCAGTTAGCAATGATTTAGATCTAAAAGGTGTATAGTGTATTGTAAAGACGAATGGATGACTTGAGATTTTACGTCCTTTTTAACAGTATTTCAGCTATATCAGGATCTTGGGTTAGTGATAATCAAAAGCAGTGTGCAAAACCCGTTGACAATTGAAGTGACAATGACCTGGTGATGATGACCTTCCGGGTTCGTCTGAAAAAGGCTAGAAAGCCAACCCAGCCAAGACTGAAGTTTGATCTTGAAAAGTTAAGGGAACCAGATGTAGCATGCACTTTTCAAGCAACAATAGGTGGGAAATTCGCACCACTCATTGGTCTGAGGGATGATGACATGGACATAGATACCATGATTACCATCTACAATACAGTAGTGACTGATGCAGAAAGTGAGATACTTGGAAGGAACGTCACAGGAAAAAGCCCTGGGTCACCAGGGATCTTCTCGAACTCTCTAATATGAGAGGAGAAATTTGAAGAAGAAGCGGTATGAAGCAGAAGGAGCACAAAAATACAAGGAAGCAAACAAGAGGATTCCGAAGGCAGTGAAGAAAGCTAAGGAGGACTGGATAGCTAGCCAGTGCGAGGAGATCTTAACTTGCATGAACAAAAACAACAGCAAGAAAGCATACCAGCTGATGAAGGATCTAACTTCAGAGAAACAGGGTAGATCCACAACTATCCAGGACAGGTCTGGTAAATGCCTTACCGAGGAACAAGAGATTCTCAGCAGATGGACAGAATATTGCTCAGAACTATACAACCATGAGACTGACGGTGATAATGCAGTCCTTGGTTGCAATCAGCCACCAGAAGAGGATCAACAACCGATCCTTCGTGAGGAAGTTGAGATTGCAGTAGCAGCACTAAAGAATGTGAAGTCTGCTGGAGTTGATAATATACCAGCAGAACTTGTTCAAGCTGGCGGGGAAACTATGATCTATGTTTTAACAGATATCTGTAACAGGACCTGGAGAACGGGTGAATGGCCTACCCCATGGACTCAGTCGCTGATTATTACACTCCCCAAAAAGAGCAACCTATACAGCGCTGCCAGAACTACAGAACCATCAGCCTCATCAGTCATTCAAGCAAAGTCATGCTGAAAGTCATCTTGAACAGGTTTAAACCACAAGACAAAGAGATAATCGCTGAAGAACAGGCTGGCTTCCGAGCCGGAAGGAGCACCACAGAACAGATCTTCAACCTTAGATTCCTGTGTGAAAAGTATCTCCAACATCAGCAGAATCTGTACTCTGTCTTCATTGATTTCAAGAAAGCCTTTGACAGGGTATGGCATGCAGCCTTATGGGCCACCATGCGGAAGTACAAATTTACCTAATTGTGTTATCTCAGTAAGAACTTCTACTGTTCCTAGAGATATAATTTAATTTATGCAAATAATGTGACGTGGCCAAACCACCTTAGTTTCTGTTGCTTGACCAGCGTCAGGAGTTCATCATATTCTCCAATGGCTGCTTGGATCATTCTGCAAACCTCCTTATTGGTTATATGGTCCTTGTATGAAATGTTCATTAACCTTCGGTAGCATCTCATCTTAAAGGCCTGCATTCTTTTCTGTAACTCTGCTGTCAAGGTCTACGATTCACAGGCAAGTACAAAAATATAAAAATGACAAGGGAGCGCATAAGTTCCACCTTTGATCCAAGAGGTATGTTGTTATCTCTCCAAATTTGTTTCAGCTTGGTCAGAGTTGAAGTGGCTTGTGCAATCCTTGAGAGAACCTCATGTTTTGAGCCATCATCTGAGACAACTGCTCCATGGTATTTGAAGTTTGTTACAGTACCCAGCTTCTGCCCTTTTACCTTGATCTCCCTCTGCGCTGTTTGTCATCAGTTTAGTCTTCTAAGCACTGATCTCCATGTTATACCTTGTGCGGGTTTTGTCGAGGCTTTCAACTAGGGCTTCTAGTTCCTGCTCTTCTTCAGCTACAGCGTCTATGTCATTGGCAAACCGCAGATTGGTAATGTTTCTGCCGCCTATGCTAACCTTTCTGTCATGTTCTTCCAGAACATCAGACATGATCGAAAATTTCACATTTTGGTTTAGGAGCGTAGAGTAAATTTTCTGTAGCAGACCTTAAGTTACGATTATGTATTTCATTTGTGTAGCGGAAGAGGTTGTTCATGTATGTTGGTGCTAGATTATTCATAGTTTGAACATCATGATGGCGTTTTGAAATTTTACCCTTTCAGGAAAAGCCATCCAGTTTAGTTCGGCAAATAGTTCCACAGATGGAGCATCAAAATCGTTATCTAAAATTGATCTTGCAGCTCTTCTGAAATTTGATTATTGAAGTTATTGAGTCTGTTGTGGTGTTTCCCCAAATTATACAACAGTAATCAAGGAGGGGCAAAATATAGGCATTATAGAAAAGTGTGCACAGGAATTGACAGATATTGCTTTATTCTGCTTAACAAGTATAAAAGGGTGTTGCATTTTTTCAGGGTTTTGTCCACTTGTGAACAGTTAGGATGTATCAAATCTCTGTCTATCCCAGTTCTGTGGCTATTTAGCTATTATATATCTCAAAAAATAAATTATGATGCCCAGCAGTGGCGGGGTATCATGCAGTGCCTGTGGTGCTTTTATTTCCAATATTTTGGCTGTTTGGAAGATCTCGACATGTAATTAGTGGACCACACCAAGCCTCTTGTGTACACTCTTGAGGGCACAGTTATGATCCAATCTCCATGAAATTAAAATCTGAAAGAGTTCCTTCAAGAGCAGAGAATACATTCATAAGAAGGAACATGGGTCAGACTACGTAGTTTCGGCTAATAAAGCCTCTTCAGTGACCCTGACAATATCTGGTGACGAAACCAGAGAAGAGCATACTTTAATTTCATAATCTCAATTGGACAGCCGATTCAAAGACTGATTAGTATCAAAAAAGGTCCAAATAATATATAAAATGATGGCTTAGAAGATGAGTAAACCAATCTAAAATTTCAGATTTCTCAGAATATATCCTCTGATCTCAAAGGACGAAAAGAAAATATAATCTGCACTATGGATGATGTACGGGGAGACGTTTTACGGCCGCCACACGGCACAACACCAGCTGCAGTGTGGTAAAATTAAAATCTGAAAGAGTTCCTTCAAGAGCAGAGAATACATTCATAACTTTGTCAGAATGTTTATCTTAATAAAATCTAGATCAAGCATGAAATTGGGCTATGTCAAGTCAAAAACTAGGTCACTAGGTCATTTCTTAGAAAAACCATGTGAACGCTCTAGAGGGCAAATTTTGTTCCAATCTTCATGAAACTATGTCAAAATGTTTATCTCAAGCAAATCTAGACCAAGGGCGCAACTGGACCATGTTGGGTCAAACACTAGCTCACTAGGACAAACCTTAAAAACAATTTGTACACTCTAGACGGCACAGTTTTGATTCGATATTCATGAAACTTTGTCAGAATGTTTATATCTATTAAATCTAGACCAGGTTTGAAACTTGGTCATGTGGGGTCAAAAACTGGGTCATTTGGTAAAATTTAGAAAAACCTTAGGTACACAAGAAAGGGTTCGTTTTCTATCGAATCTTTGTGGCACTCTGTCTGTCGTACGTATGGATGTCTCTGAAGTTAAGTTCCCAGGATACTCAGGAGAGCGATCCAGGGCCATCATGGCCCTCTTGTTTTTTTTTTCGCCTGACATGTTTTTCCAGAGGTATGTCCCTTTTTTGACTAAGCATGTGGAACCTTGTCAACAAAATATCTCAAGAACCTCTGATGCTAGGATCATGATGCTTTGCAGGAAGATATTGCCCAAGGTGTAGATGACCTGATTTTATTTAAAAACAAAATCGAAAATTTTTGGCCGAGTTAAGCCCCTTTTTCAACTTACTGCATTGAAGCCTATAGTGCAAAGGTACCCTAACATACGGCCAAGAAGATAAAAGCTAATAACTTGAAACTTTACACACATGATCAGTATGGAAAATAAGCCAACACGTGTTGTTGTTTTTTTCTTTCTTCCGCCTGTCATGTTTTTCCAGAGTAACGCCGCCGGGCCGCGTAGCGCAATCGGTAGGGCATCTGACTCATAAGTAAGAGGTCCTGGGTTCGATAACCGGTCTGGCCACGTACTTTCGTTTCTCCTTCCGCTGATACAAGAAGGGCAGTTGATAGTTACTGGCGAAAGTATGTGCATTAGTCCTGGTTAGCCGCTTAGGAGGTCTAAGACTGCCCAGGAATAGTGTGGTTAGGTTAACTGACCGTCCCGGCATGACAATAGCTGTTTACCGAGGACGTTAAGCATCAAATTAATCAAAATCCAGAGTTACGCCCTTTTTTCGACTTGGCCTGTGAACCTTGTGAACCAAATTTCTGAAGAACCCCTGATGCTAGGATCATGGCTTTTTGCATCCCTGATGCTAGGATCATGTTTTTTTGCAGGAAGATTTGCCCAAGGTGTAGATGACCTGATTAACTTTTGAAAAAAAACCCGTAAATTTTGGCTGACTTAAGCCCCTTTTTCGACTTAGGGTACCATAACATACGGTCAAGAACAGTAAGAGCTAAGAACTTGAAACTTTATACACATGATCAGTATGGAACATAAGCAAACATGTGTTTTTTCCTTTTTTCGCCTGTCATGTTTTTTTTCAGAGTTATGCCCCTCTTTTGACTTAGCATGTGGAACCTTGTCAACAAAATACCTCAAGACCCCCTGATGCTAGGATCATGATTTTTTGCGGGAAGATATTGCCCAAGGTGTAGATGACCTGATTAACTTTTTAAATATCATAAATTTTTGGCCGAGTTAAGCCCCTTTTTCAGCTTAGTGCATTGAAGCCTATAGTACAAAGGTACCCTAACATACGGTCAAGAACGGTAAGAGCTACGAACTTGAAATTTTATACACAGGATCAATATGGAAAATAGGCAAACACGTGTTTATTTTCTTTTTTCCGCCTGTCATATTATCCAGAGTTATTCCGCTTTTTCGACTTAGCCTGTGGAACCTTGTAAACAAAATATCTCAAGAACTCCTGATGCTAGGATCATGGCTTTTGCAGGATGACACTGCCCAAGGTACATATGACCTGGATAGGAGGTTATAAAACTTGAGAATAATCTCAAACTCATAATAAAGCACACTGATTGGCTGCTTCCGAGCGTGTGCTCGGAAGCAGCCAATCAGTGTGCTTTATTTTGAATTTGAGAATGTACTCAAGTTTTATAACCTCTGGGCCTGATTAACTTTTGAAAAACAATCGTGTAAAGTTTGACCAAGTTATGCCCCTTTTTCAACTTTGTGCATTGTAAGAACCCCTGATGCTAGGACCATGTTTTTTTGCAGGATGACACTGCCCAAGGTGTAGATGACCTGATTAACTTTTGAAAAAAATCGTGAAGTTTGACAGTCATGCCCCTTTTTTCAACTTAGTGCATTGTAAGCCATGTGAACAAAATATCTCGAGAACCCCTGACACTAGGATCATGAAATTTTGCAGGAAGATATTGCCCAAGGTGTAGATGACCTGATTAACTTTTGAAAAAATCGTAAATTTATGACCGATTTAAGCCCCTTTTTCGACTTAGTGCATTGTAGCATATGGTACAAAGGTATAAACTTTATGGGATGAGCCTTCTTTAGAGGCAAGCATATGGTTGGGGGCATAGAGTTTCATAAACACATTTTCTAGTTCTTTAACGGAACGTTTGACGTCATTACGTAACGTAGCGACAGGAAGACTCTACGACCTCTATTTCTTCATTATTGTGTGGATTTCTATTCAAACCAGTCCAATTTGGATAATACGGAAACGGAAGTTGGTGTCGTAACGAAAGAAATTTCATTGAAAGTAATGTACTTTGTAGGCAAAAAAAAATAGAGCTCCCGCTCTTTCAAAGCTTCTTCGGAGCTTTGAATTGCAGGTGCACACACCTGGAAGCAAGTGCTCGCTATTAGAAATTGTATTAGGGCGTATACTTTTATTAACATAAATTGGTGATAAATTTCATCATAAAACATCAGCAGCAAATATTTAAAAATTCTATGATTTTGGTCCTTGTGCTCCTGTAAGAGCGTAATCAGAAACGTACAAGCATTTGGCACTCTAAAACAGACGTATTCGTATTCCCCCGAAGTGGGGAGCGGAATATAGTTTTGCCCATGCACGTACGTGTGTGAGTGCGACCGTCTGTCACTATTTGTAGTACTGTTCTGTCTCCGCAACTCCTCCCTAAGTATTTGATGCAGGGATTTGAAACTCTCAACACTTTTCAAACATGCATTGGACATGTGCGTAAAGGAAACGGAACTTTGATCCAGGTAATTATTGCAGAATTATGTCTCCTTTATTTTGACCATATTTCACAATTGTAGTACAGTCTGTTCTTGTCTCTGCAATTCCTCCTACGGTATTTCATACAGGAATTTGAAACTTGCAACACAATTCAAACATGCATTTAACATGTGCGTAAAGGAAACAGAACTTTGATTCAGCTCATTATTGCAGAATTATGTCCCCTTAAATGACATACATATTTTGATCATATTTCAAATGTGTAAGCTCATATATTGTCATCGCTCTAGCGACCTCATTCATCAACAGAATTTGATATAACATCACAGCCATATTGGTAATGACAATACCTCGAACTAGCTTGCTTTTAAGGTTGGTAGTTTCAAGGTCATGTCACAGCTGTCTTTTTTAGAAAAACTTTATCATTACTCTTTTTATTCATACACCGGTTTTTATATAACTTGAAACAAATGATAAGTACGACAATATCTTGAATAAGTTGGAATTTTAGCACTGTAGATCTAAGGTCAAGGTCACAGTTTTTATTTCTTGAAAAACTTTGTCATCATTCTAGCGCTTTTATTTTTGGACCGATTTTATATAACTGTACACAAATATTAAGTATGACAATATCTGGCATAAATTGGCGTTTCAGCACTGGAGGTCTAAGGTCAAAGTCACAGTGGCTATTTTTAGAAATTCTTAGTCATTGCTCTAGCCCTTTCCACAAGCAAACTACACACATAAATTTCAGTGTACAAATTATTTGTAAACAAATAAAAAAAAATACAATGCCCCCGCCCCCCCTCCCTTCCCTCCCGCACATGAGGATCGAAGATCGCGAAGAACATGTAGCTTGGCTGTATCTTTTCTCGCCCCTACTCATATCTAAATAGCGCGTCATATTTTGCTATATTTACTTAATCCAAATTGGAGCCGTGTTAGAAAATGGTATTGACAGATACATCCGGAATTCAAAAGTTAAATGTGCTCTTAATATTCTATAATGCACAAAACCTTGATACATATAGAGTATCTTGTTTCTAAAGCAGAGAAATCTTGAAGAATCGTAGAATTCTTAGCCGAGTCAGTCAAATGGCGGTGTTTAAATGGGAGATCCCCGAGCACCCAGAAGCGGAACTTGACTTGTTTCACATTTGACCCGAGCTAGGTCCGAGCCCTTACGGATGCCCAGAGTGATAATCAGTAAACAGAACTTCCACGGAGGTGAAGAACACCAGTGGCTCAGCGGGCTAGGCGCTGGCATGCTGATCCCGATTCCCGCTCACGGAAATCTTTCCAACAGTAAACGGGGTTCCATTGCACACAGACGTTCATTATCACCCTTCCGTCGTCCAGATATGACTGAAAGACTGTTGAAAAGGACGTACAATTGCAAGTCATCTATTCATCCACGGAGATGACCAAAGCAGTTGATCCTAAGATATGGTTCAAATCCTTAGTGACCTACATTATCCTCCCAGGTAGCAAAATTTATTAGCTACCTGATCTCCTGGATAATATCTGACAGCTCCGCAGCCAGAGTTGCAGGGACAACAAATAAAGAAACGTCAGCAGATTTAGAAAACCCCGATCAGATTGCTCTGATGCATAGGCTGATATCTGTTGTCAGTTTTATCAGTAATATGACATATGTGTGCAGCTTGACTGTATTTGATTAGCGTCTCGTGAGACGGAACTTTGCGGCAAGTGAGAACAGGGAAGACTCAGATCAGCCTTCAAAGTTTTTCTTGTCGTATGTACCATCTGCTAATCCTGGCGAATCTAAACGGTGAAAAGTGAAGGCTATTGGCATTTTTGCAAACAGTCTGTCACTTCACAAAAATGGCAGCTCTGCAAACTGTCTGGGACGAACAAGTGCTTTTGTATTGCAAATTTAGAAAGTCAACCGTCAGCTTCTGTCGGGTGGTGCAAAAAGCTCAAGGCACAATCTAAGCCCATTTATACTTGACTCGGATGTATGGGGTTAGTTTTATGTTGGCTGCGGTTAGTGATTGTTCGAAATGAAAGTAAATAGCTTTGGCATTTAATTACCATTCGGTGACATATTTCCTGCTAATAAAACGTTTAAAATACTTAACAATTAAACAATTGCACTATTATTAAATGCTCTATCAGCACAGTTTATTACACTTCGTTCTGTGACATTTGGGAGGAAAAACGAAGACACCAATGTATCGGATAGTAAGCTAGTCGAAGAATCGGTGTATCAATCAGTCGAAAGGTCCGTGGATCGATCCAGATGGTCTGTCCATTACCCGGCAGATCATCCATCTATCCATGCATCCACCCATCCATCCATCATAATTTTGTCCATTGTTATCAGATATTATATGTCAGTGTAAATCATTGTAGTGCCTTATGTTATTACAACCTTTGTCGTAGGGTTTTAGTAGCTTAAAGCCAAAGGCCTTACGGCAGCCGTACGGCCCTCTGCGATCACATTTCTGCCAAAAATCACTGGGTTTCGTGCGGTGTCAGCCTGCATAAGTCTTCTTAGAAGTTTTGCCAGTGATGGAGCGTGTACCTCCAGCTTAGATATCGTGCAGTAGTGTGTGGTTGTGCTTGTAATTTGTGTGTGTACACTTTTTATATATGGCTGAAGGGGACAATATATGTGGTACTGTTATCCTCGAATAGCGCTTATCCAGGAAACAACGACGATTAACCCGAACAAAAACATCGGTTACCCCAGAAAACCGGTATTTTCGTTTCGAGTATTTTTTTTTTCGTTTGCTTGGCGAAAGCTAGTACTTGTATGCATATTATCCCAACACTCCTCTTTCTTGACTTAACTATTGGACCACAACAGGAAAGAAAGAATCAACATACCGACATGAATGCCTAGCATAGACTAAGATCAGCCTGTCTGACCCGTCTTCGCTGTACATGTCTGAACGAAGAGGCATTGAGTTCTTCCGAACGCACTGTGCATCACATTGTGAATAGCATAGTTAAGGTCGATGCTTAAATCTTAGTCATCGGCGCGCGTTATTTTATATTTTATTATGCAACGGCTCTGTTTATTTGTTTATTATTTATTTGTAACTGTAAAACTGCAAATGTTCAAAATGTGTCATGATATAAGCTGCATTTATATTCATAACATGTTAAATAGAATATGCTATAGGCAAATCAAATCTTTTTTTTTTTTTTTTTTTGTGACATACCAAAAGAAAATATAATCATGCATGTCGTTTAGAAAGCTGTTTTATGTCACATCCGAGAAACAAAGATGCAGATCAGATTTCGCATCCGCGCCGTCTGATCAGCACCTAATTATTTCTGCCATAGTTTAGCCTAATACATGTTTTTGCTATGCGAATTTTCAAAACACTAGCCAGCCTTGGTAGCTGTGCAAGCTGGTTTGAATCTCACATGGCCGGAAATGCTGAAGACAGGTTTTCTGCCGCGTAGCTCTGGTTTGCTTAGTTTGTTTTGTTTAAAATAACCAGCAATGATCTGCAGTGTCTCAGATTAGACTATTCCCAGTGCAATCGAACTGATTTTATAATATAAACTAAATGAAAAGCTGAAACATTTATCAGTTATAATGTCACATATATCACCACCCTCTCCCTTTTAATTTCCGCTTTTGTCAGGTATGCAGTGTGAATACACAAGAAACCTCGGTAGCTCAGTAGATTTGGCGCTGGCCTGCTGATCTAACGGCCCAAGGTTCGAGCCCCGCTGTAGATGGGGATTTTTCAATCGTAAACGGGGCTCCATTGCACACTACCTTTCATTATGACTAATCCATCGTCCTCAAATGACTGAAATACTATTAAAAAGGACGTAAATCGCAAGTCATCCATCCAGCTATTGAATACCGCAATGAAATATATACAATGCGATAACGCAACGACAAACGGATAAATTAGGAAAACATGCCTCTAAGCTTTATAAAGCTTATTTTCCAGTTCTTATTAAGCAAGTTAGAATGTATTTGATATATGCATGCAACGTATTCTGAAATAAGTATTGTTCAAACCAAATTTTCATCCTGCTATTTACACCGCACGCTGAAAGCCTCATTAAAATATAAAATACTTGAGATTCGGTTGAATAAGGGGGTAACTGTATTCACAAATGTCATTTGGGGTGGGGGAGGGTAAATTGTCGGTATCGTCTGTTTCATGGTCGGAAATTTTGTTTGACGGCGACGCGTCAGCGGAGCGTAAAACGCAATCTGCAATCAAATAAACGACGATTTACCTTCCCAGATGACTATTTTCAATACTATATCCCTATTATGATGCACCTTTTCAAATTTTCATCTTTCTAAGTTTCCTACTTTGCCCCCATTGGAAACGCTTTCTGCATACAGAAATAAAATGTCAGCCGATGAGAACTGACATCGCGCTATATAAGGCTTACCATAGGGCATTAGACTGTCTCTTCACGTGTCATCAATAACATATTCTGATTACGCGTCGCGTAATCGTATTGCGTCTGTGTGAAATATGAAAGGCCCTTAGTCCATCATGATAAACACGCGGTCATGTTCACATTTTTTTTTTTTTTTTTTTTTTTTTTGTCTTTCTACGACGGATATGTCTTGATTTAATTTTTCCAGGTTAACCGAAAACTCGTTTTGGGTTAACAGACATATTTTTCGGTTTAAGCGATTTCCTGGATAACAGTACAACAGGGGTAGACGTTTATTTAAGGATAATCAAGGGATTTGGGTCTCTCTCTCTCTCAATTCTCCATAAAAATCATAACCTGTGACTGTACATTAAAACTCCTCCCAGTTTTTATGGGCAACCAAGGATAACTATTTTCAGAATTTGTTTCCACATACCCTCCCCTGTACTACACTCGCTTAACGTATATTCCATCAAAAATGGAAGACTGATACATATAGAATGTGTTATTGTTAAGTTTGAGATCTGACTTACACTAATGCCATTTCGAGTCAAAAGCACGTCAGTTACTTTATACTGTTGTCAGATAGTTCATAGATTTTAATATTACAAGTAGAAACAAGAAAAGTAACACACATCACAAATATTTTATGCGTAAACCACATTTTAAAAGTGTTGTTGTCATAATCTTGTCATTATCTCTAGTTTTATTTACGTTTAAAAAAATGTTAGAGAAAAAATATACATGTAATCAAATACATTTAGGTTGTATGATTAACAAATAATACTATTGTTTATTCTATAAATGCAACAACAGTAAATAAAATCTAGGGCTCATATACAGCTTTGGTGAGCAAATACAGAAATCCGAGTAATCTCAGCTTTAGTGAGCAAACTACATAAATCTGAGTAAAACTACGTAAATCTGTAGTCTGTCTTCTGTTTGATGGGTTTTTTTTTGCTCATTATTCTTTTTTATGTGTCAATAGCATTTCCATTCAATTCAATTCAAATCAAATCAAATATTTTATTAAAGTCTCACCTCTAATTACAGATTACAAAATATAAAAAAAATATTTACATTTGGTAAAATGAGTTAAGAGCGGCTCTTTACAGAGCTATGAGAGACTGTTAAAAGTTCCAGAATACATACATACATACATACATACATACATACATACATACAAAAAGAACTCAGCAACACAGTTGGTAAAGGCAAAACACATATGTATCAGAGGCTTCGCGGACAGGGGTACCAAGAGCTGGAGGTACGTGTAGGAAATGTGACCGAATTGTGACGGCAAAATAGAAACGAGCAACTGGAACATCCAGTAAAGCCAAACCCACTATGTTACTGTGCTAAGAGTCCTGCTACCATAAAGCGGGTTCTGAATTAATTATACATACGTGGTGAAAGTCTGTTTCGTCATGGATCATCAAGCGTTACCCGGTACATCTGACAGACTTGTGTAACACTGTACCATACAGTGTTACCCGACCCCGCCAGCTGCCCTAGACAAAGTCAGATACATAACCAACCAACATCCTTCTGACCAAATTTCACAAACTGGATAAAACCTATTTATATATCATATTTCTACGCCTATTGAGGATAAAGTAACAAAATTTTGCTAGTTGCCTGAGTGTGTGATCATCTGATTCACCTGGAAGGAAATTCAACTTTTCATTAAACGGTTTTTGCTCAAAATCGCCATGTTGCTCTAATATTTTAGTAAAATATACTTTCCATTTCACACTTTAAGGTGACTACAAAACTGCATTAGAATTACTGTAATAACTCTGAAAAGTTTCTGTATCGTAGACTACACAAGATAAATCACACCAACTTTTTCTTTATAAAAGCTGTGCTAGAACTATAAACGCTAAGTTTGAAAAGTATGAAGTTTTTCCAAATCTGTAAGTTATCGTTTTATGTGTTGTAAATGTTGTTTTATGAAAACATAAATCACAGTCTCATAAGCTGTGTTACTATTTACGTTTATTACATTACTGTGATCAGTATGCATTCTGCCGGATAATAAATATTCTTTATGTTTCATGCTTTGAGAAATCTTTGAATATCAACATATAGGCGCGATTTCAAATCATTATAATTTTTTGAATATTGCATTAAGATTTCTATTAATGGTATTAAAACTACAAACTCTAATGATGCAAACTTTTTCTCATTATAAAGCTTGTCCCTATATAATTTCTAAACATAATAATATGCTAATAATGATGCAATTTATCGATTTTAATTTTGTTTTGTACAGTTTTATTTGTCATAAATTCGTACCTAACATAGATTACAGACTTATTAAAAGTAGAATAAGTAAACATAAAAGTAAAAAAGTTTCTACATCACTTAACAAAAACAATTAATTTATATCGATTTATAGATAGATTACTGACTTTCACTTTTATTTTAAAAAGTAGAAATGTTTATGTAGCGGCTTGTGAAACTACGATAAAAGGTTTTAGCATTTTAGTGAGTGTTTTTATTTTTTTAAGACAAACTCTTCCTTTGCAATTTCTTGAGGAGTGGGTTGAGCGCTTGCCTGCAGATCTAGCGGTCCCAGGTTCGATACCCGCTGGAGGCGGGAATTTTTTCATTCGTAAACGGGGTTCCATTGCACACAGCCTTTCAGTATCAACTATCCACCGTCCTGATACGACTGAAGTACTGTTAAACTAACGTAAACTCTCGTCATCCATCTATTTTGCAATTTCCTGAATCTATAAGATGGGAAATTTATGCCAGTACTTCATCAAAACAACAATGAAGATGATAGCGCTTGCAAGAAAGAATGACAAAATATCAAAGTGTTACACATAGCATGGTCACTTAAAATGTAAATAATAAGTGAATAAGCTATAAGCTAAACAATCACTTATTTACATCATCTGGAGATATATTTTGCATTTCCAAAACTTTTTTACTAGTCAGAAGTGTTGCAAAAATGGTATGTGATAAAACAATGTGAGCATGTTCGTGTGTATGCAAGTTTATAGAAGTACTGTCTGTATAATAATGTTTTAAGTAATTTAATCCTTGCTCCCTGAAGCATGAAGGATTGCCAGAAGTAATTTTACGTGCCCTAGCATAGACGTGCATCCCGATAATATCACGTACATTATTTACAACGTGACCTAACTTTACTATTTTGAACCGCAACAGCCTAAAAGATTTTTTTTTAATTTTGCATTGCATATTTAGATGGGTGGGGTATTTACTTATAATTCTCAGAGTTTATTTGCCTCTGTTATTAAATCCTGAAATCTGATAATCTATACTTGAAGAAAAGGCTCTATACTTGCTATTCTGTTGCAAATATTGTTCCAAAATCTTGACTGACGGACTAAACATTAAAAAATTGTAAACCTTGAATTTAAAAAGTTATTTTTAAGACAAATTTCAACGTACACGCGATATCATAACGCTGTAGAATTAAAACTGAAATAAATAATTAGTACCGTATGTACGGTAAATATGCTAAAATCAAAAACAAATAAAATGGCTCAAAATACCATCTCATAAATGAGTTTTTCCTCTTTTCCATTTAAGTCTCATTTTACCCAATTAAATGGGTGGTCTAATTCCAGGGGAGATAACTCGCTTAGTACTCAGAACCAGAGGTGTCATCGCCAGATTTGTAAACTAGAGATTCTAACTATTAATCTGATATATGACTAAAGATGTTTGCAGAACCATACCAGTAGCACCTTCTCTCTATCTGCCGTACTATATCTGACAAGTCAGCTGGTTACTGCTGTGGAATACGTGTAGAATTTCCAACATGTGGCTTTACTCTAATTATTTGACTAAGACATTGTAAAAAATCTTATATGTGCCCAGTGAAAGTGCTGGTCAGCCTGCTCAGTTTATTATGTACTTGCATTTATTTATTTATTCACTTGTATTATTTCTGTTTATTATTATTATTATTATTATTATTATTATTATTATTATTGAAACACATATTCATTCCTCATCATTATGTTTAAATGCTGATATAAACAGCAGCTGTTTTTCTTATTTAATTCCATTGTTCTTCTAGTTCACTCTTTGAATATGCTGCTCCGTTTTACTATAAAGTCCCTGATATCTCTAACTGAAATTAGCGATATCACAAAATCTGTGCGTTTAAGTGATATCAAAAATGGAATAAGTGATATCACAAATAGAATAAGCGATATCACAAAATCGATTTTCTGATATCACTAAATCGCAACTACTTTGTGATATCACTAATTCAATTTTTGATATCACAAAATCTAATATCACTAATTTTGTGACCACTAAATCGAATTAGTGATATCGCAAAACCAAATTAGTGATATCGTTAAATCGTCTTTGTGATATCCCAAATTTTCATTTGTGATATCATTTTTTCATTCGTATTCAGCGATATCACTTAATCGATTTTGTGACATCACACATAATCGATTTTGTGATATCGTTAAATCACAGCTATTTTGTGATATCACTTATTTGAAGTTTTGGTATCACAAAATCTGATATCGCTTGTTTTTTTTATAACTGAATCGAATTAGTAATATCACAAAATCGAATAAGTGTTATCCTTAAATGGACTCTGTGATATCAAAAAATTCATTTTTTTATATAACTGATTCATTCCTTATTAGTGATATCAATTAATCGATTTTGTAATATCACACAAATCGATTTTGTGATATCACTTAATCGATTTGGTGATATCACATAATATTTACTGATTCACAAAATAATATGTGAGATCTCATATTAGAAATCACATCTTAACAAGAGTTTACCGAAGACAACAAAGCGCGCCTCATGGGCTCCTGGTTCTCACAATCAATGACCTATGAAATGTAGGTCACAGTGATATATAAATAGTATGAGGTAATTTGCAATGTCAGACTAATCCCTTCTATCAGGTATTATGTTAATCCATCAAACAGTGTTGGAAATATGAGGCAAAATCACTGGACCATGAATAAAAGTCAAGAGCACAGGAGTCAGCATGGATGGATATGCTATTTAACCAAGTATTAACTCTCTTGTCTCAAAAGTATCTTAAAAACTAAAAAAATTGCCACAAAATCATTGCTAAACAGCAGTCAGTCAACCATGACATACAGGTCAAGGACATACAATTGTTTCATACAGCTGCTGCAGTCATATGGGTGTGTATATGTACCAAGTATGATACAGAGTTGAACATCGAATTAAACGCAGTTCTTAACATTGGTTGACCTGATCACAGACGCCTACAAGGACGTTGACGCTAACGCAAACGCTAAAGCATCTCGGACTAGACGCCGGGGGTATAGTATAAGCTATCCTTTGCATATGCAAAGACGCACTATAAAGGTGATTTATAGTAAAATGGCACCTCATATTTGAACAGTGATAATTTCATTACTGTGCCCTACTTCTTTGCACTGTCTAATCTGGGTCTACTGTATTGAAAGTTTCACTGCTATTGGATGACCAGCCTGAATGAACAGGTGACAGTTTACAAAAAGGCTAAACACAAAACACTCTTATTTCTGTGTATATCACCTACTTTAGGATATACATGTACATGTATTACGTTTTTGTATCTGACATAAGTTCGGACCGTAAAGCCCGTTCAGACGTCAGCAATGAGTAAGGGCACAACAATGCGATTAACGAAAACAAAAAAGTGTATTTCGCAAAAATGCTGACTTTAGCTTATGATTATAACCTGTTTGAACTTTATCATTTTTAGATGCCGTATATCCGGAGTAATTTGCAATACTGTGTTATTCATTAATGAGCTGTCTATGCGAATATATCGTTAAATAAGTGAGTGCGTACAACCTAGTCGGGACTGCTTTTAATGGTTTAAGAACTTTTCATAGCATCGTTGTTAACATTTTGCTGAGCTCTCTGAGCTAAGCCACAGTTTACAGTTTTCTAATGCTCAAATAGTAGGGTCTTTTAGCTTTTAGGTTGGCTTACAGCTGATCCTTTTGCCAGACATTGGCATGGAAAGTCTTTCATTGAATGGTACATGGTCATCCATGAGAAGCTTAAGACAGGCGAGCCCTTAATACAGGTTCAATCATTAAAGATTAAGTCCTGGAGTGTAATATGATCATCTCTGCCTGTCAAAGCTCATTGGAGAAAAAGTGATGCGGCTTGGTTTTGTTATTCTGTGTAGTATACTTCTCACCAAAAGTTAAGCATAGTATAACCAGGAAAATATTATGAGATTATTAGAGAGAATGACAACATCTGTGGTAGTTAATGTATTCTCTCCCAGGACCGGGTACCACGAGGCTTGCCTCGTGATGCCGAACAGTGATCCGGAGGGACGGATTTTCTAACTGCACCTTACACCCAGGATAGACACTTTTCTCTTGCATACCATGTTAGAACGTCAGAATGTGTTGAAATGCGTTATTTTAGCACTTACGAGATTTCTATTTGATTTTGAAAGAAGGCGCCGCCTGGACCTAGTGACTTATTTTTCTATCCACACCTCACACCCATTAATTATACTAATATTCTCCCACTTGCACATATACAAGATAGGCTTTCAGCTCATATAAGAAACTTCTTTCTAACATTACCAACATCTTTCTTATATTAGCAACAAGACTTTTTCGAGTTTTGACTAATATTAGTATTACAGTGGGCCCTCTTTACAACGACGACATTTGTTTCCAAAACTTTTGATCTTAAAGTGAGTTATCTGTTATAAAGAATGCATATTAAGAACAACTGAGCCTTTCCGTGCTTTTCAAAATGACGTTATAAAGAGTTTTGCAGGTGTAATGAGTGCCATTGTAAAGAGGGTTGACTGTATTACAGTTTTAAATGAACATAATAGATGTGAAAGCAGCAGCTAGGACGATGTTTGATGTTGGATCACAGGTTTGTGACATCACTGAGTTTAAATAACGTCAATAAAACTGGTTCTGAAACCTCGTTAGCAACTTGACATGCTCGATGTGAGAGGTCAAGCTGCATTTTTATACCTCAGGAACATAAACTAGTAAAACAAATCGTGCTTCCCGTCTATTTCCAAGGTACAAACTCTGTTAACATCCGTTTTAAGACCCCATAAACACACTGGACTACTGAAAATTTACTTCAGATCACTGATTAAAAAGCCTAAATATTCCTGTTTTGAACCTTAATCCGATTCGCGATTTAAAGGTCTCTAAATATTTGAGAAAATATATGTGGCCAGACCGGGTTTCAAATACAGGACTCATAAGTCAGAGGTCCTGGGTTCGAAACCCGGTCTGGACACATACTTTCGTTTCTCCTTCCGCTGATACAAGAAGGGCAGTTGTTAGTTACTGGCAAAAATATGTGCATTAGTACTGGTTAACCGCTTAGGAGGTCTAAGCCTGTCCAGGAATAGTGTGGTTAAGTTAACTGGCCGTCTCGACATGACCATAGCTGTTTACCGTGGACGTTAAGCATCAAATCAATCAATCAATCAATCGAGAAAAAATAATCCTTCATGAGCCAGTCCATGTAGGATCGGTAAATCTCACCCGGCAAGCCTCGTCTCTTGCAGAAATTTCGACCCCTCGGGTGAGATGTCCCTATTCTACATGGGCACTAATGATGGATTCTAATATTCTACCATTTTCACTTATACACGATTTCATCCAATTTGAAAAGCTTCTTTTAAGGATATCCACGTGTTTCCCCTGTACCCATATTACTTATCTACCCCATTTTACCTCATCCGGGACCGGATAGAAATTGCGTGCATTCAATGCATTGGTTGTATACAAACTCCCGTACAAACGTCGTCAAGTGACGTTGGTTTTTTCCAGACGATAACATCATGAAAATTTCAAAATGACGTCACCGTATGCTTCTTTTGACGAAAAAGTAAAGAACCGAACGTCAATCGTTGAAAGCGCCGGCTTCTTTCGAAATTAAATAGAAGCCTCTAAAACGCTAAATCAGTACATTTTAAGAAGTTCTTGATTCAGATCACTGGTCAAAAAGTTAAAATATTCCAGTTTTGAAGCCTAATCCGATTTAAGGTTTAAAGTTCGCGAAAAGCGGGAGGAAAATAATCCATCATGAGCCAGCCCATGTAGAATAGGTCAGTCTAACCTCGGGGTCAGGATTTCAACCAGGATCTCGGCAAGCTTGTCCCTTGTAGAAATTCCGACCCTTCGGGTGAGATTTTCCTTTTCTACATGAACACTCATGGTGGACTGTTATAATCTTCATAAGCACTTAATTATTATGATTTTTAAGGTGGTGATAATAACTGATTTGGGGCGAAGTAAAATAATCTGCATAAAATGCTGAAAATATAACAGATCTTCACCAAAATTAGCAGATGCCTTCTTTATGTTGTTTCTCACGATTCAGAATAGGAAAATGCAGGGCTTGTTGAAGTTAAAAAGGGTTTATATAAGAAAATATAAGGGTATTTTTGTGCGCAAAAATCTGAAAAATAACCATCGTTATTAAAAACGTAATAGGGTCTGAAGTTTTTTTAATATATTTTGGAAAGCGTCCTAGCAATTATTTTTTCCATTGTTTCAAACAATTTCATGCTGGGCAGATAAAAATGGTCTCCTCTGAGTCCAAATATTTGCCAAAATACACAGTAGAGTCCACTTTTAAGGTTGAACAATTTCATATACTCACCTGTGTCATGGTTGTAAAAATTCTGAATATTGGGACTCTAAAAATAATTACCATAACTGTCCTAAAATTGGAACAGTTTGGTTTTACAGTGCAGTAATGTGCCCAAAAATGCAAATGGGATGGCAAATAGTGTAGAACCTGATCAGACTGCTCCTGTCTGATATGGGTTTGCACTATTTGCTCAGACCTAACTGTCCCAACGTATAGAATTTTTATGGTATACTGTGAGTATGATAAAGGCATAACTGCTCTACCTGTATATAATTAATGCATGCAGTGAACATGCACCATACTGAGAAAACGTGACTGTTTTCGTCTGGTCTACCTTACTAATTTGAGAAATAGTTGGAATAAATAATTGCTAGGAAGCTCTTTTTAATGCATTAAATAAACTTCAGAGCAAAGTATATTTTCAAGAATGAAGTTGATTTTCTAGATTTCTGCGCACAAAATTACCCTTTGATTTTTTCATATAAAACTCTTTTTTTTAACAGAATGTCCCTCTATTCTGTATTCTAAACTGTAGAGAACAACAAAAATAAGAAGTCGGCAAACTTTCAAGGGGGGGGGGGGGGTACGTTAATTTTTTATGGTTTTATGCAGATTTTTGTATTTACCACAAAGCACCACCTTAATCATCCCGTTACATTTACTTTAAAATTTATGCTTACTTTTTGGCGAGGAGTATATTTCCCGCCCTCATGCCGCACAATATAGAGTGTTGATTGTTCGCAATTTGCCATAGTAGGTAAAAGTTGGATTATGCTAAATCGTGAGTATTTTTAATATTATCTGCACATTTATAATCATAATATATATAAGAAAAAAGCACTCTTACACGAAATTGGTTGGTTGGTTGTTTGGGGTTAAACAGCTTTTTCAGAAAGTATTTCAGTCTATATCGAGCTGTCTCCGAAAAAAGGCAACAGGAAAAGACACATGATAGGCGAGAGAGAAAAATATCTAAATAATCCCAACAGGCATATGCGTCTAGCACAGTAGGCCCTTGTCCTACTATTATCCAAATTAGGAGGCATTGAAAGTTACCCAGCACCATCACCCGATCGCAACCATCCCCGTATACGAAATTAATCCCAAACCAAATGCACGTATGATACAATTTATAAAATACCGAAAATGCTTTTAAAATTGCACACAGCCTTTCATTGTCTCACAACATTGTCCTTATATGGCTGAAACGCTGTTAAAAAGGACTTAACATCCATACATTTCTATTTTTAATTGTGCACTTCATCAAATTTGCTTTATATTATAATTATTAAAACCAATGCCCAATTCGTGTCTCCAAGGTTTTTTAGCGGTTTACGGGAAAAACCAGGCAAAGAAAGTACATGTACATAAAAAGCAAAGGCAATAGAGCCAGCCAGTAAATATACAATATACAATTAAAATGGCTTGTGTGTCACATAAAATCTCGGATTAGGTTGGGCTGCATCCTTCACATTGATCTCACAGCTTTTATGGGCGCAAGTTTCATTTTTTGTTTTGCAATTTTGTACCAGATCCCGACTACGGAGAGGCGCCGTAGTCGAGTGGTTAGAATGGCTCGGTTATTCTGCAGAAAGTCACCGGAAGGTCGTGAGTTGGGGGCTCACCGTCGCCATCCGACTACTAGAAAATTCTCTCTGTCAACCCAGCAGTAAACGGGTACCTTTTTCGGATCAGCGAAGGATAAGGCAGCGAAAAGGAGGAGATGGGCTCCGCCTTTCATCAGCTGTGCCCAAGATACAGTGGGTCGCTAACTCCTACTGCCCCTACGGCTATAAGGCTATAGGAAACCTTTACCTTTATCTTTTACCGGAGCCCGAGACTCAAGAATTTAGAAGTCCGGTGTCACAGACCCCAAAATTCTGCCTTATGGCACAAATATAACCGACAAAACAGATACGCATACATTCAGCCCTAGACAGTAAGTTTCACAAATATAAAATTACATCCCATTGGCAAGGTTGGCAATGATGGGAATTACAACGCCAGGATTAGAAGAGTACATGGCTGTCGATGATAACATTCCCACCAGTGAAAGATTATCCGACGACGACATTGTCGACAACATCATCAGCGCCAGAACCGTCGACACAATGACGACGATGACGACACAGAGCTTAACGATGAACATCAAGAGTTAGAGACGCCGACCTCCATTTCTGAAGCCATGGATGCGTGTTTGAAACTGAGAAACTATTTTGAACAGTGTGATAATTCTGTGGATTTCTTGAATAGTTTAGGCCGCATGAACGATATGCTCATAAAACAGGACTTTGAGAAAAGATGTGGAAAACAGACACTTATTACGGGATTTTTTCAGCCGAGAGACAGTCAGTGAAAGTGTTTTTTGTTTTTTTTTTTTTTTTCTTTTGTGAAATGGGACTGTGAAAACAGAGCTGCAATACGCAAAACGGCTGTTTATGACATACGCAAGCGAACAGCAAAGGCTCAGACCAGCATGCGCACCTGCGCATTTCTGGTCAGAGTCTTTGTTGCTAGCACAGGGAACCAAACGAATGCTCTCGCTAGACTGCGCAGATTTCGCAGACTAGTTTGTGTTTTCGCTGTTCCCAGTTTATATGTCGTTCAGCAGCCTTTCGCATGAAGCGGTTCAATGATTCTCTGAAAATTGAAAGTAGCCTAATTCCCAGAAAATCAAACTCAAAGTGAAAGTGCAGTGATTGTAGGCCGAGACTTAAAGCAAGTCTGCGCTAGTAATAAGGGAACACCACAAGCCTGTTTCCGTGCCGACGGGCTTTGGTCTTCGCCAGCTGCTTACTCCGGCATGAGAATTTCTCGAGCTTTACGTATTGTTCATCCATTGGAGTTCATGGATTTTCTAACGTTTTTGGTATGTTTATTATTTATACAGTTTGTGTATGTGTAAATAAAAATAATTTACATTCTTATTTTGTTTTTTCTTCATTTATTTTTAAATTTACGAGGTTCTGTAAGAATAAAGAAATTCAATATCGAATCTGACCGATATTATCCCTCTTTCTGCTTCACAGACAAAGCCCCGCCGAAATAGTGATTTCCGGAAATGTACGGAAATGCACGGAAGTCCCCGAATTCGTAAATTCGAACTACGGATAATTCGAATAAAATATCGTGGTCCCTGTCAATTCGAATTACCGAGGTTCGACTGTAATTGAAAAAACTGTCGAAAAACAGATATAAGAATGTTAATTTCTGAACGAAATCGCGTACAAGAGCGTATTTTTTTTGTCATTTGTAGACAAATATATATGAACGAGTTGCGGTTTTACGTCTTTTTTCAACAGTATTTAAGTCATATCAGGGCGATCGGAGGGTGATAATGAAAGGTTGTGTGCAATGCAACCCCGTTTGCAGCTGAAAATATTTCCGCCTCAGCAGGAAGCGAACATGAGGCCGCTAGGTCAGCGGACCAGCGCTTAACCTACTGAGTTACCAGGGTTCCACGCTGATGAGAAATAGGTGGAATTCTAGCATTACATGTATCACTATGTACAGTCTTGCCTGGATTTATCAGGCCATAAATTTATGAGCAGCGAAAACATGGCTTGGCGATAATGAAATCTCATCTATATCTATTTTATACTATTATACGATGGTTCTGGTTGTGTGTGATCATCAAACAAATATGGGATTCTTTAAACGTTACAAAATACAAATTAAGAAATGAAAAGAAAAAAAAGGAACAAAAGTTTATCACATCATGGTATCGAACCTGGATCGCCTGCGTAGTAGGCAAATCCACATCCATCACGCCACGCCCACTACCACGTGGATTAGTGAAACTAGAGAAACTGAGCAGGGCTCACGTATACCCCCGAACAGTGCCCCATCCAGGGCATTACCCCAATACTTAGATATCTTATATCAAATCTAATGTTATGCGAATATGAGGCATCAAATAGAGATACACTTATGAGCAATCAGAAAGGTTTAATGCAAAACTTGGACAAAGCAGGTCCTAATAATTGACAACCCGACCCCAGGAGGAAACCCAAATACTTCTGAACACATTCCATATCAAATATAATACTATAGAGATATCATGAACATTTATGAAAGGTTACAGAGATATGAGCAAACCAAAAGGTATATATAACAAAACGTTGGCTTAATTTAAGCCCTAATTATTGATCAATGGCCTTACCCAGAGGCCTGACTCCAATGCTAAGGCATTTCATTTCAAAGGGTAGTGCTACTGAGATATCATTAACCAAAATGAAATGAATCTGATATGCAGTTGAAGAAATATGAGCAGTACAAAAGGTTTAAGGCAAAACAATGATTTAAACTAGCCCTTATCATTGCCCCCCTGGCCCCACCTAGGGGCCTGGCCGTGGGGCTGTGAGATATTGCACATCAAAGGAAATGCTATAGAAATATCAGGAACTAAGCGAAGCTTTGACGTAATTTAAGTCATAATTATTGATCCCTGGCCCTACTCGGGGGCCTGATTCCAATACTTAGGCATTTCATATCATATCAAAAGTAATGCTACATTATAATCTAACATGTGGTTGATATAGCAATCAAAAAGGGATTAACACAAAAATTTGTTGTAACCTAAGACCTAATTATTGACCCCTGGTCCAACACAGGGGCCTGACCCAGACATTTAGATACTTCACATCACAGGCAATGCTATAAAGATATCATGAAACAATAATGAAAATATTCTGACCAACGGCTACAGAGATAAAGGTTTAACGCAAAACTTTAACGTAGAAGTTAACTAACGGACGGACAGACGAATGAACGAACCGACGAACGGACAGCACACCAAAAACTATATACCCCTGACATATTTCGTATGCCGAAGTATCATTAAATATCTAAATAGGTAGACGTATGAGCAACGACACGACAAAACCGTCGGCACTTGCATATGCGCCAAGCGAATATTCAGATCACCCAGGCAGGTCCCTGGGCATTCATCCAGTCTGATCAGTCTTCGCTGTCGGCGTGGAAGTAGCATAGGCCCTTAGTTTTCCTTTAGCTAATGTGGATGCCCGGGTTGATCTGAGTCTGCGCTATTCGCACATGCCACTTTGTTTGTTTTGTTCATGTCGCGGCTCGTATACGTACGGTTATTATGTATGGAAGGCAGTCGTGCCATAGGTAGAAATTGCTGTCAACGATAATTTGCAGCAGTAAATTAAAATTTTGATGAAAAATTGAAAAGTGAAGCAAAATCCCGGTGAGCTAAAGATATAATTTTAGTATCACTGGAAAGCTCATTTTCTATACTTTCAGAAAAAAATCAAGGAAAAGTTTCTTTCTTTCAAAATTGGTTTCTTTTTCGCAATTGAAAACGGCTGGCCGGATTATACAATTCTTATAAAAGTGAGCACTGAGCCCGCTGTCACAACCAGACATGGCCGTGATATGTCTGAAAGATTGTTGATAGCGGCGTCACGTTCAGCCCATGTATACAGGTATTAAAAATACGACATTTCAATACAGCACCAAAGGGAAAATGACTTTTGCGACATGTCGTCATAAAATCTAAATTTTGAAGCAATAAATACTTGTGTGAAAGATAAGACAAAAATATGAAAAAGTTGGCGAAAAACCAGGTTTTCAGAATATATCAGGGAATCTTATGTGTCTTTATCAGGAACAGTTTGACGAAGCATTAATTAACGATTTCCTATCTCGCGCTATTGTGTAGTAGACAATCGATATCAGACAGGTAAGGGCGGAGGAGTTGTCTCCTTTTGCCATCAAAGCTGGCCTTGGAGTGAAAAAAAAACGTTGACCCAAAAATAGAGTTTAAATGCTAAACAATAATACAACTCCCTGAAAAATATATGTCCAGTGTTTATATACCATACATTTTCACCAGCAGTGATAACAAAAAAAACATGGAAACTTTGAAGTTCAGTAGACAGAGAAAGCCCTGATAATTATCTTTCAATATAATAAGAGGCTTGGTGTGAGGTTGTCTTGTCGAGTTGACAGAAAAATTTTTACTGGTAGATACAAGCAGGGAAGAATCAGGTCAACCCGCATTCTTCCTAGCCTGGTTAGAATTTTCCTTTTCATATATTACGTCACATCTATTAATCCTGTCGAGTGTAATAAAGTAAAAGTGCAGACTGATCGCCTGGTGCATGCTAATTTTTAAATATTCGCATAACAGATGTCGTAAGGGACGAGTAATTTATTATCAGGTGGGGGCCGGGGGCATTTAAAGGTTTCCAGGGATGGGGGTTACTTGTGTGCAGCTGAGATATTCAAGACCAATCCTCTAAATGTATATCGGCAGTCTATTCATGTATAAATCCTTTGATTTTATTACCTGTAATAATGATGAATGAATGCTTCAACTACTTAGCCATATTATATTTTAGGTAAACGGACCTACATTCTTTATTTAAATGGTGATAAAGATCAACTAAATACACAAAAAAGCAGAAAAATGTTTATCATATGACGTCGATTAACACTTTGGCGCGTACACGTAACGTCATTGACAACGCCCATGTTAACAATGCGTTTTCTTATTAAAATAATGTTCAGTTTGAAGGCGTTAAAATCCCATTTTTAAGGGAAAGAACATGAGCCAGTCTACATAGTTTTGGCTGGAGAACGTGGTGTCAAAAACATCGTATGACCACACGTGTAATGATCTAGAATAAGAGTCTAAACCAATATAAAATTTCAGATTCCTCAGAACATATCCTCTGATCTTAAAGGGCGAAAATAAAATATAATCTGCACTACGGATGATGTACGGGGAGACGTTTTGCGGCCGCCACACGGCACAACACCAGCTGCAGTAGAGTAAAATTAAAATATTAAAGAGTTCTGTTCATCATATGACCCTCTTCACATGTCCTTTGCTCTTGAAGGAAGTGTTTAAAATTTTAATTACACTCATGGTCAATTCATATGAAATTATTGAAACTCGCCGAAAGCTTGTTTCATAAATTTCATATGAAATAGATCCTCTATATATAATGTATACTGATAACATAGAAGGGGGCTAATTTTATACCATTTGAATTTCTTAGCACTATAAATGTATAGTAGTGTGGAATTTGATAACCTGTTGGTGTATAGCCGGCCTGAAAAATGGGGGCTATTCCAGCATATTTACTATAGAAAGATTACACACCCGGGTTAAAAACTTATGCTGTGCCTGATATTCCAATTATAACTGTAAAACTTGATGGAATGTTACAAATTCGACAATGTCTTTCGCCTAAGAACATCCAGACCATATTTGTTAAGGAAAAGAACTAAATAAGTATTATTGCTTTCGTACTGATCATTAAACTTGTAATTATAATATATTATACTTTGTCATGTTCATGAAATAAAATATGTTTTTGCAAAATGTGATATAAATTAAAAATGATGTAATTGTCAGCTGATTTACTCATTTATGTATTTATTCATACACTTTTTATTTACCTATTTAGTTCTTCTTCTTTCAAAGATTACGGTATTTACATTAGGAACAGCATGTCAAAATGTTACTATTGAAACAATGTTTCACAATGTGTAATAATATTGATAATGACGATATTGTCAGCTTATTTATTTAGTTATCTAATTTGATACAAAATGCACACATATATTTTTATTCATTTACACATTTGTAAGACAAACAACGCACTTTTAATTTAAACTATATTCATTACTTTTTGTCATTTGGCATACCGTATTAGTCCTATAAAATGTCCCGGGGGCATTGCATTTCGAAAGTTGTGGGGGAGGGCGTGTTTAATTTACATGATGTCAGAAGTTAATATTCACACCAGCCTGCACAGCTGCGCAAACTGACACGAGTCTCCACTTTGTACTTTATATATTGGCTTGGATCCATCGATGGTATATGCAAAAAAGGGAAGCCTTTTATCAGACTGCCCAGTTGCACAGGCTGATCTGAGTCTTTCATGTTCGCATATGTCATAAGAAGCCTTTTCACACGACGCCAATAAATCATAATTAAAAAATAGCAAAATATCTACTAATACCAGAATTTCCCATTCGTACAACAGTAAGAGCTAGCTGTAAATGCTCATGAAAAAGCAGCAACACAGTATATATCTTAGTAATTTGGCTTCACTGCTGCATTTTTGGTGATGCACTATCTATGCTGGCTGGTGGGAAGTTATAAATATTCATTGGTTGTATAACTGACCTTAAAACCGCCCCAATATCAATTCATTTTATGTTGTATGTAAACCGCAATAGTCTTCAGTGACGTCACTGCACCAGACAGCCTCCAGCTACTTATAGACCTTGGGCCACCCTATACCCCCGTTCACCCCCCATGTGGGATTTTTGCACGGTATGAAACTTTGTTAGGTACCCAAAAATAGTTTACATGTTTGCGAACTTTAAAGTTGAGCACTTGGAATTTTACGGCCCTTCAACATATGTGCCCCATTTCGAAACATAGGACGTATATGGCTCTATTCCATATTATTATATTTAAAGAATTTGATATTTTGACAGATATAATGTTGAATACATGGCAGTAATTATTATAAAATGATTTAACGCGCATTTTACCCTGTTTTCCGAAATCACCATATTTCCTCCCATTAAAACTGCTTCTATACTTTTTCTATTCTGTTAATATCTACTTGGTGATGGGGCATCCAAACTGGCACTGCATATTCTAATTTGGGCCGAACCAGAGTCTTTATGAGGCAGCCTTGATTTCCTTCGATGCAAAAGTCAAGTTTCTATGATGGAAACCTAAAGTCTTAGTAGCCTTACTGGTAAGTTCATTGAAGTGCTGGCCCACTCAAGGTCATCTGTAATTTTAACTCCTAAATATTTGGCTGAAGATACATTCTGTAGGACTTGGTTATGCAATGTATAACCATGGATTATTTGCCGTGGAGGGGGTGTCTAGTCACCCTCATAGAGTGACATTTGGCAACGTTAAATTTCATGACCCATGCCTCTTCCCAAAGTGCCAATTTATCCAAATCATCCTGGAGTATCTGCTTGTCATCAGACCGTCTAATATTTCTATAGAGGACACAGTCATCAGCAAAAAGTGGACTGTTGAGCTTATATTGTCTGGCAGTTTATTTATAAAGATTAAGAATAATATGGACCCTAACACAGAACCGTGGGGGACGCCACACAACACGGGGGGAGGGCCTGAACAGACACCATCTAGAACCACTTTTTGTGTCCTTCCAGATAGCCAGGCAGAGATCCACCGGAGGATATCATTTCGGATACCATAATACTCCTGTTTATAAATCAGTCGTCTATGAGGAACCTTATTAAAGTCCATAATAATGAGGTTTGTCTGTTTGTTACCTGTATTATGGACTCTGTCTAGGTTTGCCTGCAAATCATGAATGAACTGGGCCAGTTGGGTCTCGCATGAACTACCAATTCTGAAGCCGTGCTGAGAGTCAACTAAAATGGTCATATAGATGTTGCATGATTCTGCTCACGAGAATGTGCTCCGGAGACTTACAACAAATACAAGAGAGAGCCCGGCCTGTAATTGGCAGGGTCATAATTTTCTCCCTTTTTGTAAATGGGAGCCCCATTAGCTTGCAGCCAGTTATCTGGTACTCTAGACTGGGCCGAGGGCTGGTTGAAAATGCAGGCAAGGACCGGGGCAATTTCAGCACTGCATTCTTTTAATACACGTGCACTTACGTCGTCTGGACCTGAAGATTTATGGGGGTTAAGACGGTCTAATAGTTTTTTGACCACATAAGGGTCAATGAGTAAATATCCGATATCTGGGTAGGAGCTTGTCCTTTCGATGGGGGTTACCAACTTGTTCCAGGGTGTATACATACTCAAACTGTCTGTTAAATATGTCTACTTTATCCTTATTAGCAGTTTTTAAAATGCCATTTCCCCTTAAGCAGGCCACACCCGTGGAATCCTTTCTTAAGTTCTTCATAAAGGACCAAAACTTTTTCAGCCGATCATTTTGAATTAGTGTCTGTATCTGAGGTCAAGGTCATTCTTTTACCGACAAGAGGACAAGGTCATTCTTTAACGGCTGGCTCGCGTCCCTCATATCTTGACAATTTCAGACTTCTCCTCAAAAACCACTGGGCTAATTGTAACCCAATTTCATACACAGCCTCCAGGGGCTGAGGGAACGAAAATTTATTCAAGCGGTCTAGGTCATATGACAGGGGCAAGGCGCATGCGCATGACGTGTGGGCCAAGCAGTGAAAACGATCTGAAAATCAGAGATCTGCTAAGTTCTACGGCGACTTAAAGTTTCTCTCCCTGTCCCACACCTAGATGATAAGATCATAATCCTACCTGCAGCAGCAGCATTTCCGATCCTCTTCCCTAAAGGCGAAAATTTCCCCTTTTAGGTGAACCTGCCAAAGGTGTGACGTCACAAACCGGAAGTGTGTTTGTTTATACCATACTTTATAGATGTTGAAGCCTCAGTGAGGAATTATGAATTTACATCTGTTTCTCTTCATTTTTGTGGCAGTTGCCAACCTGAAAAGGTATGATGAGGTGCAATCCATGTGTAGCCTAGCTCCCATCCTTAAATTCTTTCAAGTCGAAGTGTCTTCAGGCTTATTCCGTTGCAGCCAACTTCTGTACAAGAAACACATTTTGTGACATCTCACAAGAAGTGCTCTAGGGTACATTTCCTGTACTTGTTCACCCTCGTCATTTTACAGTCTCATGATTGCCATCCAAACCCTGGACCTCGCACTCCAAAATATCCATGCCAGGTATGTGGTAAGGCATGCCGATGGTCGAAGACTATCAAATCAGTGGAGTGTAGCAACTGCGAACATCAGATATGGACGGTGTAGAGATCGGTATCCAGACTTCTACCGAATTTGTTGTTGCCTCCTTTCCAAGCACTAGCCTCTAGAAGCCACTCATTGTTGGATCCCTGTACAGACCACCAAATAATGATGTAAGCTACACAGAAAAGTTGTGTCAAGCTATGACTGACCTTTCACTACGCCACAACCAGTCAACTATATGGATAGGGGGTCATGCCAACCTGCCAGAAATAGACTGGAGCAGCTCCCCCATCACTGGTAACGATTACAGCATCCCAATAAATACAGCTTTAGTCGACGCCATACACGACATCAGTGCTGAGCAAATAGTGACCTTTCAAACGCGTCTGGAAAATACACTGGACATTTTCATCACTAATAGGCCCACCCTAGTTAATAGGTGCACTTCAATACCTGGCTTGAATGACCACGACATCATCCTAACAGATGCTAGTGTCTTACCACTCAGACAGAAGCCACCCTAGTGACTTATTTATCTCTGGAAAAGAGCGGACCTTACTGGCATGAAGGAAGACCTGCACCAGTTTGCAGAGACCGTCACCTCAGAGTTTTCCACTGACACACCCATCAACTCTCTGTGGACCTCATTCAAGACAAAGTGCCTTTCATCCATTGACAAACATGTACCTTCCAAAATGACCTCCTCCAGATACAGCCAGTCATGGTGCAACAGAACTGTACGCCGTCTGTCCAGAAGGAAACATCATGCATTTAAGAAGGCCAGGCGGAACAACTGCAAGAAGGATTGGACCCGATACAAGAACCTACAGAAGTCCTGCAAAGTAGAGTGCAAGAAGGTCTACAGTGTTTACGTCTGTGATATGGTCAGTGACAAGTCAAGCAGCAAGAAACTGTACTCTTTCGTCAAAGATAAGAAATGTGACAGCTCAGGAGTGGCACCACTAAAGAAAGATAATATCACTCACAGCGACGCGGGTACCAAGTCAGAAATTTTAAACAGCCAGTTCTTGTCAGCCTTCACCACAGAAGACACAAGCTCCTTTCCTGACCTTGGGACAAGTGACTATCCAGACGCCCCAGAGATTACAGTCCTTCCAAAGGGTGTTCGGAAACTGTCAAAAAAACTGAAGCCCCACAAAGCTACAGGCCCGGATGATATATCTGCAAGGTTCCTCAAAGAAATGGCCGAGCCTCTCACACCTGTGCTGACTCTGATCTTCTCGTCATCCTTGAAGCAAGGGAAGGTCCCAGATGACTGGAAAGAGGCGAACGTTTCTTTAATCTTCAAAAAGGGAGATAAGAGCCAACCTGCCAACTACAGACCTGTATCACTGACTTCTGTTTGCTCCAAAGTCCTTGAGCACATCATCCACTGCCATTTGATGAACTTCTTCGAGGACAACCAGATCCTTTGTGACCAGCAGCATGGTTTTAGGAAGCAGAGATCATGTGAATCACAGCTACTAATAACTGTCCAGGATCTCGCATCTGGTTTAGACAACTCGCAACAGATTGACGCCATCTTGCTTGATTTTTCAAAAGCATTCGATAAGGTTCCTCATCAAAGGCTTTTGATCAAGCTGGAACACTACAATTGTGTTAGAGGAACAACTCTACAGTGGATCAGAAGTTTCCTGTCTGACAGGACCCAGAAGGTTGTCATTGAGGGCAAGTCATCAAACTCAGCCCCAGTCACCTCGGTGTGCCACAGGGTACAGTGCTGCTCTTTGCTGGTGATTGCCTGTTGTACCGCAACATCAAGACGGATGAGGATGCAGAGTCACTTCAAGACGACCTGAACAAGTTACAGGACTGGGAGACAGACTGGCAAATGCACTTCAACCCTGATAAGTGCGAAGTGATCAGGATTACGAACAAGCGTAAAATCATCAACGCAGTGCACCACATCCACAATATCCAAATGAAACAAACGCAGAGAGCAAAGTACTTCGGTCTCACCTTCAGCAGCAAGTTGTCCTGGAATGCCCACATTGACACCATCACCAAGAAGGCCAACAACACTACTGCCTTCCTTAGAAGAAACCTGTCAACGTGCCCAAAGACTGTCAAGGACACCTGCTACAAGACATTTGTGAGACCTCAAACGGAATACGGTGCCACAGTATGGGACCCTCATACGGCGAACAACATCACCAAAGTGGAAGCTGTCTAACGGAGAGCAGCGAGATTCGTGACTGGCGACTATCGCTACACCAGCAGTGTCACCGCCATGATCAATGACCTTGCTTGGGAAAGCCTCCAACACAGAAGACAGCAAGCCAAGGCAATAATGATGTACCGTATTGTACACGCCATGGTAGCTATACCAGCCTCCCAACACCTCCAGACATTGGGTGTTGCTACAAGAGGCCACCAGTACAAATACAGAGTTCCATACAGTAGAACAAATATCTACAAGGAATTCTTCTTCCCATCCAGCATCCGATTGTGGAACCAGCTACCAGAGGAACTGACAGCCGCTGAATCCCTGGATACTTTAGGCGGGGGTTTCAGCCGCCATACTGCCCTAGACTCCAAGATGTTTTTAGCCTGTTTTTAGCCTGTTTTTAACCAGTCTTGGGCCACTTGCAATGTGTATATAGTTTTAATCATCAGTGCGACAATGCTGGTTTCACCGGTTTTGCACTTTAACGGGAAGAAGAAGAAGACCGATATAGCCATCATACTCACGTGAGTGATTCAGGGCCTCATGGCCCTCTCGTTTAATAATTTGTTAAAAAATATGAGACCGATTGTTGCAGTATCTTAAAAATTACATTCTTATTTCACTGATTTGGAGATGGTAATGTATTCATGTTGTGCAAATTAGCACTATTCATATAAACAAACAAATATGGCTTCCACACCGGAGATGAACATGACACTGACATAGACTCATTCACAGCCTTACAATATAAAATTTAAGGACTGTACCTAACCGTTAGAGCTCTTCAAGTCTCCACCTCACTCCAACAACTAATTGGTTCAATTTTATCCACAGTGCCACGTCACAAAAGGCTTTCTGCCTAACAGATATGGCAGTGGAATAGTCTAGACACTGAAAAATAATCAGATACGTTCCGGTGTTTTTGGTGCGTTCCGGTATTTCTATGGACCCGAATTTTCAAGAGTTGCGTCCCTTACATTTTTTGCGCCAAGGCGAAAATGTCTTCCTTCTTCCGTCAGAGGTGTTGCGAAACAGTGTTCCAAAGAGGTAATTAGAAAAAACTTGTCAACTCGCCCTTGCGATTACCTTCAGCTATGTACTGCGGTATTACTCGAATGTGCTTGCGTGCACAGATTCTACTAACACAGTGTTCCGTTGGACCTGGACGGATGCCTCTCAAAAAGACCTTAAAAGAGAAGCCTTTTTTTATACTTTCCCCTTGTGATCTTGTCTGAATTTCTAATCAGACAAGATCAAACCAACATCCTGTAGTTGTTGGTTTTTGTAATTTTGTGTATTTTGCTTTCATTTTCTGTAGCTGCTTGCTCTTAAAAATAGAATGCAAAATTCCCTACAAAATATAAATAGAAATGATATCACATGCCCATTCCATTGAGCACCTCGTTGGATCCTTTCAAATGTCCTTTTTGGGTCCTTGGAAACCCTTAGATACACAAAATAGCAGAAAACAGGGGGAGTAATATCAGCCCAAAACTCACTTTTTTGCTTATATCCTGTTATAAATTCTTATTACTCCCAAATATGGTCTTGAGAAAATCATGAACAGGTATATAATAAGGTCATCTACCTGTGAATTTACCTGTCCACTTTGTCCACTTTGTCCACTTTACCAAATTCAATGACCCAAAACGTTAGTAATGGTTGTTGTCCTTCTCTTGAGGGAGAAAATTCAGAAACACAATTATTAAGGCGCTAAAAACGGCGAAATTAGAAAAATAGCTTCAACTTTCAAAAAAACACCTTACATTTGAAAGGGGCATAATCCTATATCCGGAACGGTTCGGTATCCTGGAATCCGGAAATACGCAAAGTTAAAATCACGAAATTATGTGTCATCGAATGTAGAACTTACCCAATACATAAACAGGCATAAACAAACAAGATTTCTAGCGAAAATAATTACCGATCTTCAGAATAACAACCTGTTTTATGCCTACTTTCGGTTTGAAAAAAATCTGCCATGAAACGGCTGGAGATTACCTACCTTGACGCAGCGCTCCCTGCGACTATTCTGAAAAACTTCGTTGACACTTAACAGATACCGCAACACGAGTAGCATTACAGCGGTCGGGTATGAAAACCACAACCCGTACCTCCGTACTCCGTACCTCCGTACTCCGTACCTAAATCCGTACCTGAAAATTTATGTCCTGTTGGAAAACAACCAAAGAACTCAAAATTAGAATAGTTGGTGTCATAATGAGACATAGTGTAGAGTAATGTCGGGTATTGTCGACCAAGGGCAATTATCGACCTCTTATTTATTCTTAACTCTAAATAATTTAGAGAACTGACAGCAGTTGTAACGTAAAATGCGTCATATAATCGTCATAATATCTTAACGTCAAATTGTAATTTTAACTCTCAGGACACTTTTGGGTGAAGAAAAAATTGATGGTCCAGTCCCCTCTTTCTCGGTTTTTAGCTGCTACGAACAGTCTTAAGGATAGAGATATTCCTTATACCACAACCATTCAATGTATACCAACATTCCTACCAAAATATCATTTTTAACTTTGATCCAGTAAGACCGTGATTTGTTTCAGCGGGAATCTGCTAGTCTACGAGCACTGATGATGACATCGCGTGAGGGGTCGATAATAACAGAATGAAATATAGAATTCTGCAATTCTCGACACCATTCCACTACACCCCCCCCCCCAATCATGTTTAACTTAGTAAATGAGTCCGTGAATTTACAATGCACCATAACTAAAGTGATTTGGATATATGTGCCGCATAGTTCTCATGTTGATAACTTTCAGCACTGAACTTTCTAATCCCCTGAAGATGCTAACTCTGTCTATACTGACAATAAAAATAAACATTTACATATTTTATATGACTTAGCAGAGTCTCATAATTTTATTCTTGTTTTAGATACAATAAGAAATAACTGTGATGATGTATTGATGTCTAATAGCGCAGAAACGATAGTAGGACTATGTATGATAGGACTTTTTTTTACTTATAATTAAGATAATATGTACTAGAGTCTTTCCACATATATTACAATTTATATCCGTATTATAGCAGTATTTTGCTCCCAGTGGCGTGCAAATGCAAAAGATTAATCGAGTTTTAATTCAGTTTCATATTATACGAAATGAAAACTTTATCATATGAAAATATACATATTTTAATCAAGATCATTAAATTCACAAAAGTCAACTGACTTTCTTCTGAAACCTATTTGTATATTGTACATATGTATGCAGCTTATAAATCTTGTTTTGCGTGTTATTATACAGTGAAATAAAGTTTAAACGAAGATATTCTGATGCTGTTAGTTTGTCTTTGGTATCAACTGGTTTAAAATAGTACGTAACACTGCCACTTAGATTTGTGTTCATCTTTTATGCCCCCAACTTCGAAGAAGTAAGGGGGCATATTGGTTTGGGCCTGACCGTCCGTCCGTCCTTCCATCCGTCCGTACGTAACGCCTCATTTTCTCAAGAACCGTAACTGCTGGGGCCTTGATATTTCATAGGTGGGTAGACTATCAAAAACTAGAGGATACGTATTTTTTTCTTGTCTATCAGCCTTGTACTTGCAGTTATGCCCCTTTTTAAAAAAATAAATAAATGAAAGTTTGTTCCCAAAATCCTGGGAATACCGTTTGAGCTAGAATGCTCATATTTGGCATACTGCTAGGGGCTAAGGTGTAGATCACCTGATTAACTTTTGTGCGAACATATGTAGAAAATCTCATCGGTCCCTTATGTCACATCCAGGTAAAGGGATTAGTGAAAATCGCAATTTACAGGTAAAGTTAACTCCGCTCCGGGTGTTTACGGCTTTTCTCGACATGTTAGGCGGATACACTCGCTTATAGCGACGTGTGAAAAATTGTCCCTAGCCTTTAGGCAGTATCGAGGACCAATTTTAATCTTACTAGTTTATTGACTTGTGTCAACAGTTATTAGATTCAATGCATTTTTATTTGAATATTAGAGCTATAAGTTGGTGTTAATTGTTTGCTTTGCTTTTCTTCTATTTGTTTTCCAAAATCAATTTTCCCTAAGTTGTGGGAGCCCCGGTATATCAGTAGATTAAGCGCTGGTCTGCTGATCTATCGGTCCCGGGTTCGAGCCCTGCTGTAGGGAGAATGTTTTCAATCGGAAACGGGGTTCCAGGTCATGCAGTCATTCATTATCACCCATAAATCGTCTTGTCATGACTGTTAAAAAGGACGTAAATTCGGCGATAATCCATCCATTTCTCAGTTGTTTATTTGAAAAGTAGAAATTAACTTAAAGAAGTCACACACATAAAAATAAAAGAAATAGAAGTGTTCGAAAGTAAGCATCGGTTTAATATCTAAACATTTAATACAAATTTTAGGTGAACGATGTACTTGACAACCAAAACTATCTCTAACACTAAGATTTGAGCCGCAACGGACAAAATCAATAAAGTAGAAAGACTAAGATCAGCCTGGGTATCACTCACTTCCGGTCAGAGTCTTTGCTGGCGGCATGGAGGTAGCTTAGACCATTAACTACACTTTAAGCGCACAGCGAAAACTCTGATTAGACTGGGCGGATGCCCAGGCTGACGTTATTTTCGCATCACAAATGCCATTTTGTTTGTTTTGTCGAGTCGCGGTTCAATTGCTCATAACGAAGACTCAGATCAGCCAAGGAAATGCGCAGGCTAATTAGCGCAAATGTAACTCCATACTTAAATGATTAAATAAAATGGCGAATAAATCATTATTTAATAGAGTTTAAATTATCCGCTTTCACAAATGACTGGGGTCAAACAAATCAGTGGATATAAAAATAGATATGTAAATATAAGCGAGTAGTGCCAATGCTGTTTTGTGTGTGTATGCGAGATAGAGCGAGAGAGAGAGATGGCTAACTTCATACCCATGAAAATTGCATGAGTGGAGATGGCATCATAATAATCTATCCGACGAAGGGCTTAAAAGATTAGACACGCGTTAACGGTACACCTTAGGCGCGGTTGAATCAGCATCTGCAACTACTGTTTGGACCAAAATTTTGAAATATCCCAGTTTAATCTTTTTGAGTCGTGAAACATTTTAACAAAATAAATAAATAAAATAAGATCCATCAGATAACCGCACACAAGAGAATATCGTTTTAAATCTAAACTGGATGTAAGACATTCGGAGTATATAGTTAGGAAACAAATAAATTAAGTTTTACTGGCAGACTTAACAAATAAATTCACAAAAAACAAATATCTGATTACATAAATTAGCATGTAATGATCACAGTTGTCAATTTCACACTTAAATGGTTGAGCAAATATTGAGTAACTACAATTATATCGTAATACTTTATCTGGGCACCATCAGTTTTAAAATCTATTTAAGATGTTTGTTTTTATAGCAATTAAATTATGGTCATCATTAACCTATTTTATTTACTGCTAAAGACATTTTTATGCCATCATTGTTTTAAAAGTCAAACAAGCAAACCGTATAGTTGGTCTGACTTTATTGTTTGAAAAAGTAAAGTTCATCTAGTTAATTAGAGCTAGGAACATTCAGTTAATTAACATAAAAATCCCTAAATCAAACAAACAATGTACAATTTCACATATTATGCATTTGCTAATCTCTTTCAGATACGCTCATAAAAACAGCCCGGAGCAATCGGCTCAATACCTCATTCTCCGTGACACTTCGTTAAATGGACGGAAAAATCCGAGGTATCACGACCAGGAAAATAATTTAATACCTTGTATAGAAATGATAAAAACAGACTATTTTGCTTTTATTATTTGAAAATAAAAATTATACCATTAGAAAGGACGAATATTTTTGTATATGAAACTATTTGCACACGCTTTCTATGGTTCTCTCGTTTTGAAGAAATAAGTGCGAAAGGGACTCACAACTCCTTAATATTTTCCGTTTTACTATATATTTATTACATTTTGATGGTGCCTCTACTTTTTCTAAAAACATACTATTTTCCTTCTATCGAAAAAGTTTGTAACTTACATCTTCATAAAGCTTAGATGACAAAAATTTCAGAACCGTTTGCTCAGGAATGATTACTTTAATACTAATCACGATATTTAAGTTAAAACATCATCTTCCATTGACCTCCAATGTAAAATTTTTGCGTATACCTGGCAGTTGGTGACGATGAGATTTTCTCCATATGTTCCGTCAAAAAATGACTGAATTATACCCCTTTGTTGAATTTGGCATTTTTTCCAACTTTTGAGCCGTTTGACCTAGAGCCCTAATTTTTGGTATACTGCTAGTACTTGATGTGCTGATTATTCTGATGTTAGTTGCGTAATGACACATCCACTATTTACAGAGTTATTTCCCTTTTCTCAACTGTATAAAACATAGTAATTGGTGGTCTGTTTCTCAAGAGCAATAACTGCTGGGGCCTCGATATTTAGAAGGTGCATAGAGCATGAAAAATAAGCAGACTCATATTTTTCTCTTTTCTGTCTGCCATGTACTTACAGAATTATGCCCCTTTTTCGAAACATTACATGAAAGTTTGTTCCCAAAATCCTGGGAATACCGTTTGAGCTAGGAGTGAGTGAGTGATCTCGGGTTTAACGTCCCACCAACAACGAGGTCATATGGAGACGGGACCTCGGTTTAAAGTCTCATCCGAAAGACCGGAGAAGCGGGGGATCGAACTTGCGACCCCTGGGGTGGTAGTCTGGAGTGTTATCCACTACGCTACAGCCGCTCCTTTTGAGCTAGGATGCTCATATTTGGCATACTGCTAAGGGCTAAGGTGAAGGTTACCTGATTAAATGTTGGGCGAATTCCGTCAAAGAATGGCTGAATTATGCCCCTTTGTTGAATTTGGCATTTTTCCAACTTTTGAACCGTTTGGCCTAGAACCCTAATTTTTGGTATACTATTAGTATTTGATGTGTTTATCATTCTGATGGTGGTTGCGTTATGATGCATTCATTATTGACAGAGTTATTTCCCTTTTCTCATCTGTATAAAACATAATAATGGGTGGTCTGTTTCTCAAGAGCAATAACTGCTGGGGCCTCGATATTTAGACGGTGGATAGAGCGTGAAAAATAAGCAGACCCGTATTTTGTTTCTTTTCTGTCTGACATGTACTTACAGAATTATGCCCCTTTTTCGAAATATTTCATGAAAGATTGTTCACAAAATCCTGGAAATACCGTTTGAGTTAGGATGCTCTTACTTGGCATATAGCTAGGGGCTTAGGTGTAGATCACCTGATTAACTTTTGGGCGAATTCTGTCAAAGAATGAGTGAAATATGCCATTTTGTTGAAATTGGCATTTTTTCAACTTTTGAACCGTTTGACCTAGAACCCTAATTTTTGGTATACTATTAATATTTCATGTGCTGATCATTCTGATGTTGGTTGTTTTATGATGCATTCATTATTGACAGAGTTATTTCCCTTTTCTCATCTGTAAAAAAACATAATTATGGGTGGTCTGTGTGTCAAGAACAATAACTGCTGGGGCCTTGATATCTAATAGGTGGATAGAGCATGAAAAATAAGAAGACTCGTATTTTTATGCATATTGGTTTGGGCCTGACTGTCCGTCCGCCTGTATGTAACATTTAAGTGGTGGTCTATTATTCAAGAACTGTAACTCCTGGGCCCTTAATATTTAATGGGTGGGTAGACCATTAAAAATTAGCAGGCTTTTTTCTTTTTCTTGTCCCTCGGCCTTGTACTTAAGAGTAATGCCCCTTTTTCAAAAAAATAAATGAAAAATTGTTCCCGAAATCCCGGGAGAACCTTTAGAGCTAGGATTCTCATATTTGGCGTACCGGTAGGGGCCAAGGTGTAGATCACCTGATTAACTTTTGGGCTAATTTCGTAAATATTTGACTGAATTATGCCCATTTGTTAACTTTGGCATTTTTCCAAAATTTGAACCGTTTGACCTAGAGACTTGATTTTTGGTGTACAGATAGTATTTGATGTGTCAATTATTTTGATGACGGTTACATTATGTTGTATGCATTATTGACAGAGTTATGCTCTTTTCTTATTTGTACAAAACAATGTAGAGATGGTCTATTTCTCAAGAACCATAACTGCTAGAGCCTAGATAATTCATAGGTGAATAGACCATTGAAAATAAGCAGACCCGTATTTTTTTTCTTTTCCGTCGGCCTTGTATTTACAGAGTTATGCCCCAGATCTGGCATACTTCTTGGGGGGGTCACCTGATTAATACTTGTTAAAGATTACCTGATTAACTTTTGGACTGATTTCGTAAATATCTGACTGAATTATGTCGCTTTGTTAACTTCGGCATTTTTCCAACTTTTGAACCGTTTGACCTAGAATTCTCATCTATGGTGTTCTTAAAGTATTTGATGTGTCGATCATTCTGATGAGGGTAAGGTTATGCTGCTTTTATTATGCCCCTTTTCTTTTTGTTTAAACATTGTAGGGGTGATCTTTTACGGAAGAACAATAACTGCTGAGGCCTTGATAATTCATAGGTGACTAGATCATAAAAAAATTAGCAGATCTATATATATATATTCTTTTTTTCAATTGACCTTGTTAGGGTCAGGCATATAGTTGGGGGCATAGTGTTTTACAAACACATTTTCTAGTTTAAGAAAATATTTAAGGGATCGGTAATAGCCTCCGTGGGAGTTCACAACCGTCCTCCCAGAATTAATAACTTTCATAGCCATGATTTTAGACTGCGTTTGATTGGTTGTAAATAACCACTGAAAATTGTTTTAGGTAGCGTTACATTGTTGTTGGGACTAATAATGTTTGCCATTGTTATAACTTAATTTCAACCTTAAAGGGTCGATAATACCCTACATTACTCTATAATAAAAAAGATCTGCCAAAAAAATAAAATTCCAGAATGACTTACTTTTTAATAAAATGACATTTTTGTATCTCTAAGGGGTATGAAAACCCCAACCGTAGCTGAGATCGTTTTCAGGTATTTTTCGCTAATCGGCTTAGCCAAGATAAGGTGGACAATTTAAGTTTTCCCATGTTATGCAATGATTCTGAGCATCACATACATCTCATCTCCTTAAAATGTGTGTAGATGAATTGTACTTCAAATGAGCTTTCCTGTGATATATGCTTTTATATATTTCCATTGAGTTGTTTACCAAATATATGGTCTGAAATTACCTTTTTTGCATGTTATGCTGTTGCAAGCAAAAGAAGGCATTTTTAAATGTATGACCCCATTCTAATTAGCATTACTTTTTACGGAATGAAAATCATATAAAAATTGCCGAAGATATGTGGAAAATGTAAATGTATACACTTCTTATGCATTTCCAATTTTTCACCCCCAGTTATTCTACATTTAAAAAGTATACTTTCCACTGCTAAAGAAATTAAAAAAAACATCAAAAATTTACAAAATAGATGCAATCGCTCATGGAAACCATACACATTTTTATGAAATCATCTCAGCCTAATTTTACTGGCCTAGCCAAAATCATGCATTTTTGTATAGTCCGTAGCCCCATATTTCAGCATGTGCTATAAAAGTCAAATCATTGTTTATCTAAATGATAAGCAGTTTTATAGTTTCAGACAATGACAGAACAGCGACACAAAAAGTGATTAGCGGCTTGTGGCTGATAAAAAAAAATCTACGGCGAATAACTTTTTGTCCGTAGCCGTGTATAGTCCGTAGCCTCCCTCAAAATTCATACCTTATGATGATGTCATATGCAAACTAGAGCTGTGTTTGTAGTAATTTTTTTCAGGAATGTGCAGGGCAGGCAGATAAAACTTTTGTTACATTCAAATGATGAAATATCTGATTTATTCTAACAAAATAGAATGTGGATGTACAAATAACTGTAGGTGTTAGACTATTTATTTACACCCGTGGACACAAATCCGTTCAAACTTGGTTGACATTGATTACAATGTTTTCGATTGTCAAAAACAATTGACACGCTCGTATACACATTGCTCCGATTAGCCAGTTCATCAGTGGGCGGAGCCATATTTTACCAGTGTGAAGCGGGACACAATTGTCATCAGTGTTGACGAAAACATCTGATATACAACGTATGGGGAATTGTCATCAGTGTTGACGAAAACATCTGATGTACAACGTACGGGGAATACTTTTTTTATCAGAATCATGTTTCAAATACAAGTAAACTATAGGGAAAAAGTTCGTCAGTTCTACATTAATGAGATTCTTACGGATTATTCACAGTTATCGAAAATATTGCAACAAATATCAACAGTCTTTTTTTTTGAATGTGTTTTCCAAGTGCAGTACTTGAATAACGAGGACAGTTGGATAACTTTAGGGGAAAATAAAGAAGATGTACGCGATATGTTCAGGTGTTCGCGAATCGTTGAAAACGCAGAGTTCAAACGTGTTAAAATAAAGATTGTAGAGGGGTGCTCCCGAGCCACTGAACACGTTAAAAAACGCTTGGCCGATAAATCGGATACTCCAGTGCCTTCATCAGACGCTAAAAAAAACCTAGACGGCTGTCGTTTGGCCTAACCGCATACAAATCACCAGTTGACATAGATATTGAACAGAAGGAGTCAGAAATTTCTTATATGGAAGGGGAGGTCTCGTGCCTTGATGAACAATATGAAAAACTGATGGCAATTTATTCCATAGGAATGCTTAAGAGACAAGGAATGCAGTGTGGTAAGTGCCACCTGTTTCAGAACCACCGTAGGACGAATTGTCTCAATGACCTGTGCGTATCTGCTCAGATGTGTGGGGACATAAACAAACACCAGGAAGAAACACAGGAGCTCCGGGACATTGACTCGAAAAAGCAGAAATCAAACGAGAGAAACAAGAACTAGACTTAAAACAAAAATGTGCGGAAAAAAATAATTCCAGTTTTTCAAAGCGCGTGAAGCAGGAACTTATAAATTCTAATAGAGAGAAATATCTTATTCAAACGCCATTTGGCATCAAGCCCAGACAGGCTTTAACGAACATGTTGCCATTTTGGAGCGGCATTACAAGGGGAAAACGCCGCATAATGTCCAGTCAGAGAGACCTTTCTTTGAGAAGATTATAGCCAGTGCCATTTGTAAAATTCCAGAGACGAGAGAACCGAATGCCATGCGACGCATGCTAACCGGGAATGCTACATACCCTGTTCAGTTTCCAAATCCTAGAAAGACATCAACAATTGCCGCCCCGACTGCGACAGTGACATCGGAAATACCACCACTACCACTTGGCCCTCCACCGCCACAACCTCAACTGCCTTCATCCCCTATGACTTACAGTGATTTGGTGAACTACGGCGTGAATTGGATGCCATGGTCGTTCCCTTGCGGTACCCACAATTTCGGTACTCCAGGCGATAATTCATTACCCTCAGATAGGTGAGAGCTTTTTTTTCATCATAGAGTAGGTATGTTTTTAATTAATTACTATAGTCAGATTTGCGGGAGATTTTAATAATAATTATTATAATAATAGTCCACAGGAATAAAAACAAAAGACAGGAAAAGGTAGGACTGATAAAACACAACAACAACCCTAATTTATACCAAACATTATTATAATTTTATCAAAGTTAGTGCTTACCAACAGAAAAAAATACTGAAGTTATTAATAGTCACTCTAGGCCTACAAAAAACTGCATGTATTTGGTATCTAGACGTCAAAAAACATGAATATTCAAAATGGTGACATCCAGTGATAAATTTCAGAATATTCAAACCCCCATAACTCATTTCCAAACGATTTTCATAAAACTAATACAAATTCTTCAGCCAGAAAAGTTCTTCTCTATTTCACTGTTACCTTTCCCTTTAAAAACTTTTTTCTCCCTGCAGAAAAAAGCAAGTTTGCCAGCGCTAAAAGGCATATCGAGTGAACAAATTTTGTCCAACAAAAACTAGTAATATTCCTGCAAAGAAAAAATTGAGCCGCGACACGACAAAACCAACAATGTGGTTGTGCGCCCAGCGCAGACTCAGATCAGCCTGGGCATCCGCCCAGTCTGATCAGAGTCTTTGCTGTCCGCATGGAGGTAGCTTAGACCCTTGGCTACCCTTAGAACACTTAATAAAGAATCTGATCAAAATAGGCGGCTGCCCCGATTGATCTGATTATGCGCTGGGCACACAACCACATTGTTGGTTTTCTCGTGTCGCGGCTCAGATATGTTCATTATTTAACAAATGCAATTTAGTCCGAAATTATGCATTTTCCAAATTTATACTGAGTAAAAAATGTGTTGTTGTGAATAAATAAACTAAGTAATTAAATAAACAAGTTAAAAATTGTAACTATTTAATTTAGACTGAATAAATAATAATAAATAAGTTTTACTTGTTTATTTGAAAATATAGTTTGTTTACCATTATTTTTTTTTATTTATTTATTTTGCTAAATCATAAATACTCCGATAATATGAGATATCGGTAATTCTGACGTCCATATTTTATGTTTTTATGCTGATATTTGCATTTTTACTTTCATTGAATACCCGATCTCTCATCTACCATTGGTGGTTTTCATTTGCGTCTTTAACCATCAGTTGGTGTCGTAGACAAAATCGCCCTTATATCAAGAAAAACGGACCTACTTGTGTAAGTTGTGTTTAGTGTTTGTTAAAATTGTCAAAATACAAAGCAATTATCAACTTTCCATTGACTGTTAACCAGTAATTTGGAGAAAAAAAACAAAAAAAAAAAAACGATTGAAAAGTGAGCTCCCATGACCATCAGTGGCTTCAAATACAAACAAATCCCATAATGCAACAGCGTCCTAAAGAGAGAATTTGTTTCTTTGGCGAAATAAAATTAATATAGATTTGTTTAGAATATTTCTTACCATTGAATGTATGTGTGTAAAAAGAACACATCTCACATGTTTAAAGGTATACTCCCTCGTATTTCATTACGAAGTAATCACAAAATTATGAAACTGGTTAGTTGTATGCAACATAATTAAGATTTGTTCAAAAAATCTTCAGCAAACACCTCTTTGTTACGGAGGCAGAGACGATATATCAATGCATACCCTTCTTGAATATTCACGAATATTTTGTCGTCATAAATTGATTTACTCCCACAGGCGTTTCTGCAAGCATGTTTTGAATCTTATGATTGGTGGAGTAAATAACTTTACAATAGCATTAACCTCTAATCTGTGCACGTGAGTTCTTTTCAGCCAATAACTGTATGAAGACGATTAAAGAAAGGGCTTAAGATTATTCATGATATAACTTTAACCTGATTAACTATGATTGCTGGGCGTATCCAGTCTTCATTTTTGGCGGGAATGGCGACCCGCTATTGCCGCTCTTTTTGTTTATTTTCTTAAATTCCCTATTTTCAATGGCCATCACAAATCGTAAATTTGGCAGATAAATGTACTTTTAATAGCAATCATTATCATGCTTTGTGAGAAATTTTAAAATTAATAGAAATATTGAGGGTGTAACTCTTTAATGTTTCTTTCCGCAAAATACATATATGTTCAACATATTACATTGTTAGGTGTTTCTACAGACTGTTTTTATTGTATTTGTTAAACTTAGTTCAAAATTATCATTTTTGTATTTACCGAGTTTCGTCAAACAAAATGGATGCCAATGGAAAGCGAAAACCCCTAACCAAAGAAATCCCGGTCAAGTGTTGAAATCATTGAAGTTTAATGATAACTGACAGCTTATAAATTGATCTTCATTATTCAGCTGTTATTTTCTCCAGATATGACCAAAAGTGTTTGCTCTGCGTTCAAGTAGATGGTAGATAAAACGTCACTCTCCAAGAAATGAAAATGAAAGTAGAAATGAAAATGTCAGAATAAAAATAGGAATAATAAAATGAAATATTAAATTAGTATGTTATAGAACTAAATCAAAAATGCAGGACACTTTGACAAGCAATTTCGTTTTCAGAAAACAGCGTTATTGTGAAATCAAGTACACGATTCAGAGTAAAATTGGAAGTAGACTCTAAGGTTATTCATCTCTTCATAAACCTACTAGCATCTCTGCTTTATCATAACCAATCCATCACGTCACGATTTTTTAATTATAATGTGAAAACGATTTCAAAAAATGAAGCAGAATTTTTTTTGCAATTTCAGTCTAATACAATATGGGTAGACCGAAAATTAGGGCTGCCCTGCGTGCAGACTCGGATTAGCCTGGCAGCCGCCTGCCGGGCCGCGTAGCGCAATCGGTAGGGCACCTGACTCATAAGTCAGAGGTCCTGGGTTCGAAACCCGGTCTGGCCACATACTTTCGTTTCTCCTTCCGCTGATTCAAGAAGGGCAGTTGTCAGTTACTGGCGAAAGTATGTGCACTTAGTACTGGTTAACCGCTTAGGAGGTCTAAGCCTGCCCAGGAATAGTGTGGTTAGGATAACTGACCGTCCCGACATGACCATAGATGTTTACCGTGGACGTGAAGCAATAAATCAATCAATCAATCTGGGCAGCCGCCCAGTTAGGCACTTAGGCAATACTCTGCTCAGACTAGGCGGATGTCCAGGCTGATCTGAGTCTGCGCTGGACACACAGCACTTTGTTAGTTTTTGTGTGTCGCGGCTCATATAGTAAAGCATAGGGTTGCCAGAGTTGTACGTTATTTTCTTCCCAATTTCTGCTCAGTCGCAAAAGTAGGTGGCTGGTACCGGTTAGAACCGCCTCTTTCAGGCCATTTGAATAAGCATCCACAATCAACATCACAATTTATTTATCATGAAAATAAGGAGGCCATTTCTGGAGATATGCCGGCGATCAACTGCAAAATTGGTGGCATTTTCAGGCGTAATTTCTATACTGGTTCTTTCGCATATTGCTATCATTGATAATTTCGGTTAGCGTGTGTTTTAGTTTCACGTAGATTTAAAGAATTTGGGAATTAAATTCGTCTTTCATTTCAAATTCTCCCAAGAATTTTTCTAGAAACTTAGACTATTGGTCGAATTTTTTTTGTCAACAATGGGTGCGTTCGAGTGAAATTATCGTGTAGTCGAATACACGTTTTAAATTAATTTAAAGAGTAACTACACTTCAGGAACTGACTGAATCAGATCCCAAACCCTATCCCCAACATCAAAGGGAAAGATTAACAAAGACATCCCAACAAACAATAAATTACAAGTGATACAGCAACTCTTTCCCAAATAGATGGCAACTCAGCTATCTTTATTGAACTAAATAATTTAGACCAACAGACGGGTTACAACGGACTAAGCAAATTATATGAAAAACATTTAACAATTACAGGCCAACTTCGATATGTCAAACTTGCTTATCTCGAAAACACCACCTGTGTCGAAGTGATGTTCCATTCCCAAACATTATCCCCTATGTGTTATTTTATGTAAACCTCGTTTATGTCGAACTCGCTTATCTCGAAAACTCTGCTATATCGAAGTGATTTTCATATCCGTTACTAAGTTTTCCATTAGTTTTACCACTGCTTGTGTCGAAGTCAAAAGTTGTATTCAGAAAATGATCGTTGAAAAGAAGGAATGAACAAAAACGGACCATTTTTGGCAGACATTCTACGGCAAGGCATTTTTTTTACTTTTGCATATTGGTAAAAACGTCAAATAAAGTGAATGACAAAGAATTTTACTTTTAACCAATCGAACAATAGTCAATAGTATATGAATTTGGGAGACATCACTATTTGCTTATCTCGAACTTCGGAAACCTCGAAGTGTTTTTTCCATACCCTTAGCATCGAGATATCGAGGTTGGCCTGTATTTTTAATCCGGTCTTTCGGTTCTGCGTCGTTATATCGGCGCGCTGCTTAGCAAGTCCAAATTTAGCAGGTTCTAATGCAAAAATCCGACCCATGAACGTACGTCATTCCCCATAAATAACGATTTATTTTTGTATTTTTGCTCATACGTCTAAACGGATGAAGAACTAACTGGTCATAGGAGATAACGGGAATTCCCGGAGTGACGTCATCGGATGATCAAGTGGGTAGATTGGTTGGCAAAAAGATAGCGAAAGACAGTGGTCTTCTATGGGAGTTTGCTTAAAATTAACCTCTGAAATGCGTAAAATATAGTTTAGAAAGCTACGAATAATTAGAAACCGATAAAACCAGTGCAAATATTGTCTTAATCGCTTGTCGCGCGAAAAAAGATAGTTATTCAATATTATTTAAAGATATTTAATCACTCGACATACATTGACTCGCTTCGGAACAGGACGTTTTCTCTTAATACATTTGACCGAAAAAGAAAAATAAGTAAATGAAATAAAAATACATAAATAGGAGGTACTAAAGATCAGTATTTTAACCTTTAAACCTTTTCGACAATCAAGTTGATTATTGAATATAATTCGGGTATTAGAAAATGAAAAACAATAAAATATAGAAACTTGTATCCAACGAGAACTAATGCAAAATTAATAAAACATATTGATCTGATTTAGGGAAAAGAAAATGTAAAAAATAAATAAGTAAATGAATTAATAGTCATGACTGCGATTCAAAAGAGAATGTTATAAACCGTAAAGGATAATATAGATGTATAAGCAGAGAAACTTCTGTTTTGAAATTACTATCAGTAATTACCACATTATTTAGTCCGAGCTCATGACATCTGAAAAACAAATGCACTCTGTCTGTCTCTCTCTCTGTCTCTCTCTCTCTAATGGTTTGATAGAACAATAAACAGAGAATCTTCTCTGTTTTGAAATGCAGTAATTACCACAGTATTTAGTCCGAGCTCATGACATCTAACAACAAATTCTCTCTCTCTCTCTCTCTCTCTCTCTCTCTCTCTCTCTCTCTCTCTCTCATTGTTTGCTAGTTATATTTTATGAGCGGACAAGCACATTATTATCAAAATATCATAGATTATAATAATCAAGTTTTATTTGATATTTATATATAAACATTGTAATATGTTTATTGCTGAATAAAGATTTGTATTGTATTGTATTGTATTTGAATTAGCCACATCGCCAAAAACAGTTGGTTATATTATACAAGTCAATATGACATTGTCACTGTAAGACACCTGCGGTATTCTTTTAAATATGATAATTAAAGACATTCCAATCAAAAGACCCGCTGAATACCGGATACATTCATTTATAAACAATAAACAACCGGTTTAATTTCAAAATATACACCAGATACAGACACATTTTTTAGAGTATCCATGCTAAAACGTACATCTAAAAGCACTTCATGTGGAACCAATTTAAATGAATTAGGAGAGCGAATAGAACAATAGTTCACACTTCTCAGCGTTATCATTTATATTTTATTAAAAAAAAAAAAACATGCATCATATTGCGCAAAATACACGGCATGATTAATTACATAGTTTAACATCACCAATTAAACGTTCAATATAGCGTGATTGATTATCGACTTTTTGCCAACCAGTGTGGGAAATACCTTGGAAATCCTTATCGATCACGTCACCGCGTTTTCTCCTATAATCCCGACGGCCCTGGCTCGAAACGACCCATTTTCTTCCAGAACGATAGTCAATACGAGTAGCCAATCGAACTCGCCCATTGAAGAATAAAGCTCAACGCACATGGTCTTTCGAAAAGTTGGACGGACACACGGCGCCAAGTGTGTGCGGCTATGGTTACGTACCGCTGAGCCACTTGGGGAACGTCGTTAGGAGAATTCAAACTGAACTGAACTTTCGAAAAAAAAAAAAAAATAAAAATGTCTATGGTTAACACACATGCGCCAGGTAAGAAAGGGCATTTTTTCCAGCGAAGCAGACAAATCAATTTCAATGATTCAACGAAGCTAGATAAGCCTTTAGTCTTCAGAGGGCTTGAATATTTTCCCCCAAAACGTTCCAGGACCCAATTTTTCCAGAAAAAAAATACCCAGGACAGGTCATATAACCAAGATGGCAAACATTTATTATGGTAAAAAATTTAAAAAATCTTCTCCCCCAGAACCACGCCGGGCTGCGTAGCGCAATCGGTAGGGCACCTGACTCATAAGTCAGAGGTCCTGGGTTCGAAACCCGGTCTGGCCACATACTTTCGTTTCTCCTTCCGCTGATTCAAGAAGGGCAGTTGTCAGTTTCTGGCGAAAGTATGTGCACTTAGTACTGGTTAACCGCTTAGGAGGTCTAAGCCTGCCCAGGAATAGTGTGGTTAGGTTAACTGACCGTCCCGACATGACCTTAGCTGTTTACCGTGGACGTTAAGCATCAAATCAACCAATTCTCCCCCAGAACCATAAATCCTATGATATTGAAACTTAGCATGTCGCATCAAGGACTCAAAAGCTCAACAAAATTTATATAAATGATGACCCTGGGATGACCTTGATCTGTTTTACGGCAAGGTCAACTTTTGAGTCACTTAGGTTTTTCTATAGGAAAAAGTGAAAAAAATTGATTTTTTTTTATAAATAAGGCAGTCTGCTACCTGAAAGTTTGTAGATGCAGACAACTAATTAGGTAAATGAAGCTTTAGTGAGTATTCATGGTAAAGGTCATATCTTCACCTGGGCCTAAGGCCATTTACATTGAAAAATTAAAACTCGGTTTTTTATATAAACTTGACCATCATGAAATATTTCCGAGCTTGCGCGGGCTCTTTTCTAGTTATAAAAAAAAGATGAAGCTTTATTTAAGGTCGCATATTAGAAACAGACAACATAAGCTCAGAGGAGCTTTTATTGCGACAAACAAGGTATCACATTTTTAAACGCCCATAACTTTCTTATTTTTCACCCTATTTCGATAACATTTGTACCATGAAGTTTGTTTAGAGAGCTCTTAACATTTACAACGAAGGCCATTTGCACATTGCTATGAACCATAAATAGCCAATGGTTTAATTTTCAAAAAAGAGAACTAAATCCTACCGTAGGTATCACTTATTCCAGTTTGTGATAGCACAAAGTTTAGCGATATCATAATAATGATTCTGTGATATCACTTTCCAGATTTTTTAATACCACTAATTCATGCCTGTTTAGTGATATCACTGGGAATGAATAAGTGGTATTATAAAAATCTGAAAAGACAGATCACAAAATCAAATAAGTGATATCCTACAGTGGATTTAGTGATATCAAAAATGGGGTACGATTTTGTGTTATCACTCCCTCAATTTTGTGATATCACTAAATCTTATCCTATTTTGTGGTATCGCATTTTGTGATATCACTAATTATTATGTGACATCATCAATACTTTTTTGTGATATCACAAAATGGAATTGACAATAAGTTTTCGATATTGTGACATCACTAAATCAAATCTATCTTAGGATACAAAAAATCAATTTGGGGATATTAATTCCAATTAGCTAGTGATATGACAAAACGTGATTTATATAGAACAACATCTCATAATTAAGGTCCTTTTCTCGTGACAAAATTAAATGTAATATTTCATTTATTTACTTTTCAGATCTGCTGAAGTTGCCAAAGATCATGACGTCATGAAAGAGTGACTTTATTATTGGCTTCACCATTGTTGTGGTTTATATATTTAATGAGGACTTTATTTGATGGGAGTAAACCCACCCCAAAGAAGATAACAGAGCCCTAGATAAGGAGGAATATTAGCTGATAATTTAGCATAATTTTTGTTATTTCTATATAAAAAATGTTGTGACCCTTCATCTGAACCGTCTCGACGAGACGGTTCAGATGAGGGTCACAACATATGGTTTCAATGAGAAATAAAAAAGATTATCCTTCAATTATCATCAAATACCCCTCTTATCTAGGGCTCTGAGATAATTAATCATTTAATTTCTTTATCCACAAAGTAGTGATAATTTTGTTGTTAATTTCACAGGGTTTGGGGAGCCATTTATCATTGAACGAATTTTTTTTACATAAAATGGTATTAAATCATCAGTTAAGAAGTAAACGAACATGTTCATTTCTTAACTGGTGATTTTAGAGAAGTGGAGAATTTTCATTTCAATGTTTTTTCAATATATAGAAGAAGTATAGTAAGGCAAACGAAAATGAGCATAGACTACATGGAACTTAAGGTTTCTTAGTAAGAAAATATGAACTATTATGCCAAGCAAAACGCGCAATATGTTTTAGCATTTGATAAACCAGGCTTTTCTCTGCTAAACCAGTTTTTTTCTTAGATAAACTGGATTTTTATGTTCAGATATCACAGGTGTATAGAGTAACTTATACTGTTTATCTTATTATTAAGGATTTTCTCATACTCCTTGGGTTTTCTCTGCAAAACCTGGTATATTGAAAGAAAACATCTAGTTTTTGGTCGATAAACAAGGTTTTTCTCTGATGCCTTAATCTCCCGATAACCAGGTTAGTCAATAAAAAAGAAAAACCTGGTTTATCGAAGATGATTTAACGGCAAAAAAGCTTGTCTTGCTCTTCTATAAAATGAATGTTTAAACATACTTATAGAAAAAGTTGGATTATCTCTTGCTGTCCTAGGTTTGTCTGTCAACAAAAACTAGGTTTTTGCCATGAAACCGTGCTTTCATTTGAAAACCTGATGATTCTATTATTATCCTAGGTTTTCGAGAAAAAACTGGTACCTGCAAAACAAACAAGTTTTTGAAAGTAAAACCTGATATTCATAGAAAAACCTGGGTTATCTGCAAAAAGATCTGGCCTAGCAGAAAAAAAAAACTGATGAATCAAATCTGTAAACCAGGTTTTCCTATTTACTGTTCATTTGGCTTGCCATAGACGCGCAGACTGTTTCACTGTTACCATTTGATCAGTGTTCATGAATAAATATTTTTCTTTATGCTGTTTCTTCCTTTTATTACAGTTTCTACGTATGTAATAGCCATAAATAGGGCCTGTGCCTATACACAGCACTTCCAATGTAGTTCATATAAGTATGTCACATGATGTGTTCTAAGACTTGCTTGAGACACTTCCTTCACTCATTTTTATACGCCCGTTTTGAAAAAACGGACGTATTATGGCATGGTGCTGTTTGTCCGTCTGTCTGTCCGTCTGTCTGTCCGTCCGTCCGTCAACATTCTTGTGCGCCCCATATCTCAGTAACCCTTTGAGATATTTTCATGAAATTTTGTAGGCATGTATATTAAGATGGGGCAAAGTGTCACATACAGTAATGGTTGCTCCCCCTCTTTTAGTTTCCAAGTTATGCGCCTTTGATTATTTTTTACCCTTCCAGTCTTGTGCACGCCATAACTAGATAACTGTTTGGGATATCTTAATGAAACTTTATAGCAATGTGTATGAGGGTCTGACAATGTGTCGCATATAACAGTGGTTGCTCTCCCTTTCTTGGTTTTGGAGTTCCATCCCTTTGATTACATCTTTTAAGCTTTTTTGTGTATAATACTAATCTTGTGCATTCAATAATTTAGTAATCATTTGGAATATCTTGATGAAACTTTATAGCAATGTGCATGATCACAAGATGGTGTGTCACATATAAGAATGGTTGTTCCCCCTTATGGCAGTCTCTTCACTGCATGCTTTTTGTTTGAGTTGAAGCTTTATGTCCCAGTCAACAATTTTTCAGTCATGTCAGGATATTTTCCTGGGTTGAACCAGTACTAAGCAATGAAGATAAAGTGTCTTGCTCAGGGACACAACACCGCTCCACCGAATGGATTTAAACCCACGACCTCCGGATCACGACTCATGCACCCTACCAAGCCGTCGGTGCTACTGCATGTATTTACAATCTTGCACAAAGTGGCTAGAAATCAAATGATATCGAGACCCGTCTTGTTAAGCTCCCAAAGCCAAAGTCTGTTGGAGAGCTTTATACAGTGAACCCTCTTTATAACGATATTAGTTATAGCAGAAAAAATCGTTATAACGTCAATTTTGACCGACACAAACCAGCGAATCATTAATTTCTTCAGTGACATTTTTATGTTATTCTCTAAGAAAACCTACGTTCTGAATATTTGTTAGAATGGCCCCTGCAAGGCGATTTTAACAAAATACCCAAAATGTATGTTTTATGAAGAAATGATCAAAAACATCCGTTATTCATGCATTAGACTGCTCCATGTCACGGTTCTTTATAACAGCAAATTCAGTTTTACAGCAAATTCAATTTCACAGCAAAATCTTTCGCTTCTAACACTGTCGTTAAAACGAGGGCTCTCTGTACAAGATGGCCGTCATCGTCTGCAACATTTTGAAACAACAACTCCCAAAAACCACAGCACCATTGTAGTAACCATTAGCCATACTGCAAATAGCCTCTTGGAATCATGGGAGCCAACATTGTTCAAATGGCTCTATTCAGTTGAAAGGTGCATATACATGTAACGTATATGCACCTTTCAACTGAATATAGCCATTATGATGTACATGAAAAAACAAACAAAAAAATACATTAGTTAACATTCCCATGCAAAATTTTGGTATATTCTAAAATTCCTTTGATCTCTTTTTCCCTCTCTTTTTTCCTTTCCTGTAAACTTCTTCGGAAAAAGTAAAGACATGAAGCCTTACTTCTTAAATATGAGGAATAAACAGGGCTCCAGATATTGAGTATTTGATGATAATTTGAGATAATTTTTTATCTTTCTTATCTGAAATATATGTTATGGTACTCATTAGAATCGCCTCGTCGAGGCGATTCTAATAAGTACCCATAACATATATTTATGATGAGAAATAAGAAAAATTATCCTCTGATTACCCCCTTTTAATTGGAGCTCTGTAATAAATATAAATAATAAGGCTAAAAAGTTTATTTGATTTATTAATCAGGCAAGAAACACTAAATTCTTTTTCTTTAAGCAGAATACAGAATTCAAAACTGATTCAAGCTTAAACTGTGCTTTAACTTAAATATAAAGCTGTGACCATATTTGTTCGAAAAAGTTAATGAAGTAAGTTTCATTGAAGTGCTTTCCAGACATGAACCATGTCACTTGAAATAACCACCTGGCAGAAAATACAACTGACATCAAGGGACCTTTGAAGGTTCCAAAGAGGTGTGCATTTCACTCTGACTTCAATTAAACCTGTCAAATATGTCAAACAACTTTTAAAAACTAGCAAAGTCTCAAAAATGATGAGGTAGATGACTAACTAAATTTCTGTTTGTTCTTTCAAAGCTCTGATAAGAAGTGACAGGGTGAAAATGATGTTTGTTGCTTGAATGATTTTTTAACTACTACGTATAGCAGTGGTCATGACAATTTTCAAACAATTATGGCCACGGTTTTAACCCTTTTATAGAACATATTGAGACTAATCAGATTCAGCAAAAACTCAAATAGTGTCTTTTTACCTTTTAAGGTACATGTAAATGGATACTTGATGGTAAAGGCCCTGTCACACTACAACGTTTCAGACAACGTATGCCGACGTATGAAAAATTTATCCAATACGCTGGCATACGCTGGAGATAAATTAAAACATCAAACAGCAGCCGGTTTTGGAAAGCACACATAGCGTACTGAAACGTTTACATAACTTATTTGCAACTTATCCCTAGCGTATACATAACTTATACAAGCGTATAACAGCGTGTTCCCAGCGTATCTGGAGCGTTCTTGTCTTATGCCGAACGCATGTACAACGTTAGTCTAACTTACGCCGACTGTATGTATAGCGTGTTGGAGCGTGCTTCGACGATCAGATGTAAAGCGACGGCTCTCTACAACACTTTTTATTGTAGTGGACGTGGATCGATGGACATGCCTAAAAAACGAAAATTAAAGAACTTTGCTGACCCAAGAAAACTCCATCTTTACCACCTGCATGCCTACCGTCGTCCCAATCATCACCCGACTGCCGTGCCTACGATGGTAGCCAACCTCCCTCTCGCGCAGACTCTTTAATATTGTGGATAAACGTATAAAGGTTTATTCACACAATACTAATCTTTTACCTCCTAAGCCTAAATCTTCCTTTAGATATTTGAAGCAGGGTATCCAGGATTTTCATAGGAAGTATGTTTTGGTTCCTGCTGACAAGGCCGCAAACAACATTGTTGTTGTTTGTCGGATGCACTATATTAACACTTTGAAGCAGGAACTTAACGGCACCACGGCTTACGAAGAGACTTTTACAGATGAGAAGACTGTCGTTAATAGCCACTCAAATAATTTGCCTTTAAAGTTTGCTGTAAACGTTAAGGAACGCCAAGACAAACTTCCTACGATGTATTGGTTACCTAAGCTTCACAAAAAAACGTATAAAGCTAGATTCATTGCCAACTCTAGCTCTTGTACTACTACAGAATTATCTAAATTATTAACTTCTTGTCTCACTGTTGTGAAATCTCGTGTCATTTGGTACTATGAGACAGTGTATGAGAGGTCAGGGAAAAATATGTTTTGGTCTATAAAAAATTCTGGTGAGGTACTTAGTAAACTGAAGTCAAGAGGGTTCCGTGCGACTAGTTTGTCCACTTATGATTTTTCTACTCTTTATACCACATTACCCCATAATTTAATAAAGGAAAAACTTGTTGATTTGATTGAGAGGGCCTTCAAAAAGTTCTCCAAAAATGGAGATACCCTTTATATTGCCTGTAACGATAAGAAAGCGTTTTTCACTTCTACTGACCGTAAAATATATAGAGGATATAGTCTTTGGTCATGTCAGAATGTATGTGACGCCTTATCATATCTCTTAGATAATATTTACATCAGATTTGGTAATAAGTTATACAGACAAATTGTTGGTATTCCGATGGGTACAAATTGTGCTCCTCTTGTGGCCGATTTGTTTTTATTTTGTTATGAAAGAGATTTCATGACTTCTCTTTCGGTTGATAATCAAGCTGATATCATTGAGGCATTTAACTCTACCTCTAGATATTTAGACGATCTTCTGAATATTGATAATCCTTATTTTGAAAGCATGGTTAACCAAATTTACCCACCTGAACTTAAATTGAATAAAGCTAATACTTCAGATACCGAGGCCCCCTTTTTGGATTTACATCTATCTATTTCTAACGGTTTTATATCTTCTAAAATTTATGATAAACGTGATGACTTTGACTTTGATATAGTTAATTTTCCATTTTTGGATGGTGACGTTCCACGTCGTCCCTCTTATGGAGTGTATATTTCTCAACTTATAAGATTTGCTAGAGTGTGTAGTCATGTAGATGACTTTAATGCTCGTAATAAATGTTTAACTGCTAAACTTCTTCAACAGGGCTATCGGTATCATAAGCTTAGAAAGGCTTTTTCTAAATTCTATCGCAGACACCATGAATTGGTTTCAAAATTTGATGTCGGATTAAAATTTCTTTTACACCAAGGCCTATCGGAACCAGAATTTTATGGTGACTTAGTATACAAATTCAAAAAGATGAAGGGTAGGACTGATTTTTCTGATCAATTCCGAAAAATAATAATACGTCACAAACGTATTGGCTATAATTTAAATGTTATGCGACAGTCTGCATGCTTAGTGATTAACCCAATCACGGTTGATAACTTTGCTGCACTCTTAAATTGCACACCGGGGGATCGGTCGTCAGACTCTATGATGGCCCCGACCTAAAGCTATATATGTTAGTTGGTTGGGACCGGAGCCTTTTTGTCTGTTGCTTGGTCCACCGGGGCTCAACTGGTGACCTTCTTTTGCTTCTGATTTCCAGTGGGGTCGTTTGGCAGGACAGGGATCTCCACCTGTCAGACGGCCCGTTGTATCTGTTGAGTCCTCGTCTTTGCTTCTTCATGGTGTTGAAATTTGATTTATGTGTTTACCGTGATGATTCATTGACGAGTTAGAGGGTTATAATGCGAACCGAACTACCAACTAAATGTTTTGTACCACTTCAGAAACTGAGGGTGAGGTTGGGCCTGTAAAATCGATTTAAGCCCCCAAGTAATTCATTACTGACCGTTCCAAGGCGGTAGTTCTGTTGTGGTTCTCTGTTGCCTGTTTTTGGTGTCAGAGTTTCTGTGATGTTTTACCTTATGTATGTTCTTATTATTTTTGGTTCGGTTTGGGTTGCTGAGTGGCCACCTTTTGGGAACAAGCTGCTCACTCGGCTGGCCATATGTTCTCTGTATCTTGATTATTTGTAATCTTAGTTGTTTCCAACTATGGTTTGAGGGCTGGATTTGGATTTTGATTGTTTCAGTTCCTGGTCTTTGCATACTTTTACTTCCAATGCTTCTTTAGTGGTATCCGTGGCGGCATCTGCAGCAGCTGTGGTGGCATCTGAAGTATTAACCCCCTTTCAAGCCCCAAAACGACAAGCAGAAGCGGTCCAAGAAGATTCCTTATTTAAAAGTGATCAATTGTTGATCTGTATCCAATATATATAGCTGAAGCCCAGGCCGCTGGCGGATATGTTACCTAAATACGCTCAGTGCGTTCGTGACACGTTGAGTAAGTTCTAAGGTCGTCAGGCATAGATTGGATACGTTCTGGATACGTTTGGTATAAGTTACTGGTAAGTTACCTATAAGTTAGAAATAAGTTACGCGTACGCCACACAATGGACCTGCTGGCTGCCGACGTATGTCAACGTATGATTAACTTACAAGTTACGTGCATGAACGTACGCATAACTTACCTGTCGCGTACACCAAACTTATGACTAACTTATAAACAATACGTCGGCGTACGCTGAAAATTTTATGCATGCACAAAATTTTGGGCCGCATCCGACGTACAACAACTTATACCAACGTATTTGAGCGTGCTCGTAACTTGTTCATAACGTACCCCTAACTTATTCAACGTACACCAGCGTGTTTGCTAAATTTCTCATACGACGGCATACGCTGATGCTATACGTCACTGTGTGACAGCCACATAACATCTGACATCAATGGGGTACTCTTAAAGTGAAGAATGTACATCATACACATAATGCAATCATATAGTGTTAAGCTGCATTTTACAATGAAGTTTCATACTCTCAGATTAATTTAACACAACTTTGAGAGTATTTGATAATGCTTTCTTGCGGCTTTGTTTCGAGACAATATTTTTCTGGTTGGGGACATATGACTTAAATGTGGTCAACAGTTTCATAAAGGCAGGGCCCTATTAGTTACCATGTTTCTAGTAATACTCCTGAGGGGTATATAGTTTTTTATACCCCCAACATACAAAGTATGTCAGGGGGTATATAGTTTTTTCATGATATCTGTTTGTCTGGGCGTTCGTTATAAACCTTTACTCCAAAGTTTTGCGTTAAACTTTTTTTGATTGCTCATAACTCTGAAACCACTTGTCAGATTCTGTTCATATTTGCTTAATGATATCTCTGTTGCATTGCCTTTGTTATGAAATATCAGAAATCCTGGGTTCTGCCCCTGGGTAGGGCCAGGTGTCAATAATTATGACTTAGTATATGTCAAAGTTTTGTGTTAAACCTTAAAGTCCTTTTTATATGCCCGTTTTGAAAAAAGCGGACGTATTATCATGGTGCTGTCGTCTGTTCATCCATTTGTCCATCCGTCCATTAACATTCTTGTGCGGACCATGACTCAGTAACCTTTTGGGATATCTTCATGAAATTTTGTAGGAATATATATTAGGTTGGGGTAAAGTGTCGCATGCAATAATGGTTGCTCCCCCTATCTTAGTTTCCAAGTTATGCCCCTTTCATTATGTTTTCCCTGACTAGTCTTGTGCCGTTCCTCCATTTGTTTGCCTGTCCTTCCATCCATCGGCTAGTTAGCATTTGTGTTAAAGTTTTGTGTTAAAGTTGTTAGCTTGCCTGAACAAAGTTCAGGAAGAGCTATTGTACTACCCCTGGCGTTGCCATCGGCGTTAGCAAAATGTTAAAGTTTTACGTGAAAGTTTTTTAGGTGATGCGCAAGGGGCTGTCAGGCAAGCTTTCCTGTCCCACTGAAGGTCTTGTTGAGGTCTCATATTATTGAAACCCTTTGTTAGGTTTGGTTTATATTTAGCATGATGATAGATGTTCGTCCAGACTTTTATTCTATACCATCCCCATCCATGCCTGTGACCTAAAGGCCAAGGTCACGGACTTAATTTTTTCATGTTAAAGTTTTGCATTAAAGTTTTTAAGATCTCTATATAAGTTAAATCCTACCCATGCCTATTACCTAGAGGTCAAGGTCATGGACTTCGACTTTACATGTTACAGTTTTGTGTGACAGTTTTTTAGGGCCCCGCCTGACGACGTCGGCGGAGGCCCTAAAGTAATCACCTTGTCCGTCCTTCTGTCTGTCTGTCTGTCTGTGTCTGTTCGTCCGTCAGCTTTTCGTGTCCGGGCCATAACTCTAAAACGGTTTCAGATATTTTCTCGAAATTTTGTACAAATATATAGCATTATCAGACATTGTGCAGAGACTAAGAACCATAACGCCACCTATATTTTTTACGGAATTATGCCCCTTTGTAATTTTTAGTATGGAAATCGTGTCCGGGCCATAACTCTGAAACGGCTGGCGATATTTCCTCGAAACTTTGTACAAATATAAAGCATTATCAGACAATGTGCATAGAACAAGAACCATAACTCCATCTATATTTTTACGGAATGATGCCCCTTTGTAATTTTTAGTATAGAAATCGTGTCCGGGTCGTAACTCTGAAACGGCTTGAGATATTACCTCGAAACTTTGTACAAATATAAAGCATTATCAGACGATGTGCACAGAACAAGAGCCATAACTCCATCTATATTTTTACGGAATTATGCCCCTTTGTAATTTTTAGTATGGAAATTGTGTCCGGGTCGTAACTCTGAAAGGGTTGGAGATATTTTCTCGAAACTTGGTGCATATATAAAGCATCATAAGATCATAAGCAGAGGACAAGTATTATAACCTCATCTGCTTTTTTATCCCCGACCGAAAGGTTCGGGGGATATAGCGATGAGCCTGGCGTCCGTCCGACCGTCCGTCCGTCCGTAAACATTCTCTTGTCCACTCTATATCTTGATTACCCTTTGGAATATTTTCATGATACTTCACAGTTATGTAGAACAGGTCATGAAGATGTGTCGTGTACAAGAATGGTAACTCTTGCTATTGCACTTTTTGAGTTATTTCCCCTTTGGTGAGTTTTTTTAGTTTTTTGAGTTTTTCGTGTTTACTCTGTAACTTGAATACCCTTTGGAATATTTTCATGATACTTCACACAGATATGTAGAACAGGTCATGACGCTGTGTCGCGAACAAGAATGACGACTCTTACTTTTTGAGTTATTTACCCTTGATGGTTTTAGGTGTGATTTTTTGGCAGATTCGTGTCCTCTCTATAACTTGAATACCTTTTAGAATATTTTCATGATACTTCACAGATATGTAGAACAGGTCATGACGGTGCGTCGCGAACAAGAATGACAACTCTTGCTTTCTTACTTTTTGAGTTATTTCCCCTTAATCATTTTAGGTGTGGTTTCGTGTCCGCTCTATAACTCATATACCTTTTGAAATATTTTCATGATACTTCACAGATGTGTAGAACAAGTCATGATGATGTGTCGCGAACAAGAATGACAACTCTTGCTTTCTTACTTTTTGAGTTATTTTCCCTTGATGGTTTTAGGTATGATTTCGTGTCCGCTCTATAACTTGAATACCTTTTGAAATTTTTAATGATACTTCACAAATATGTAGAACAGGTCATGACGATGTGTCGCGAACAAGAATGACAACTCTTGCTTTCTTACTTTTTGAGTTATTTGCCTTTGATGATTTTAGGTGTTCTCTCCATAGCTTGAATACCTTTTGAAATATTTTCATGATACTTCACAGATATGAAGAACAGTTCATGACAATTTGTCTCATACATGAATGACAACTCTTGCATTCATACTTTGTGAGTTATTTCCCTTTGGTATTTTGAGCTGCTGTTTGAGTCTCTGCTCCATATCTGTATAACCCTGGCCTGTTCAACAATTTTAATAACCTTATACCTTTCAGAATATTGATGAACATGCTGAAATATTTTATCTTTGTTCCTAACTCTCTCTGACCCCTCCACATCCCCCCTCCCACCCCACCCCACCCTACCAAAATTTTTTTTTTCATGTGGCGGCAGTGTGAAACAGTTTAAGGTGACATTACAGGTCAACAACCTAAGTAAAACTTGAACCCTGCCACAAGAAAATGTTGACTTGTAATATATACGAAAAGAAAAGACTCAGATCAGTCTGCGCATATGCACAGATAGAGTAGTGAATTCCGGCCCGGACGCCAATAATTGCCTTCCGAGGATTCCCGCGGACGCAGTATTTTTCCGGCTGAACTCCTTTAAAATCTTCTAAAATGTCAGTTTTCACAAGTTGTGAAGAAGACACACGTTGCTCACACCAGAGGAACCATTTATCTGAACCGATAATCAATAAAATCGTCGTAAATGCTACCTGTTATTTACCTGAATTTTCACACCTTCTTAATCCACACTACCGTAGCAGGGCACGTGTCAGTATTACTTTCTCGGCGATCCTTTGATCAATATAAACAAATTGGGTCAACACGGTATCTTTGTCTTTGATCTACCGCCTCGCATGATTGGTCAGTTTACATCTTTAGAAGTACCGCATAGCATTAATTGACAGAAGGTGGGACTTCTACAGCGGCTGTGTCAGCAAATTAAAATTATAGTTATTACTCTTACCGATGGGATGAGAGCCCGAGAGGGGCAACTGCCGTCTCATAAAAGAGTTCTCAGAATCTTTTTCGAGAAAATTTTGATTTTCAGGTAGATCTAGCCTGCCGAAGTATGATCCTTTTCTTAGGCACGTTTTCTATTTCCCGACTGTTTGTAGTAAGCTATTGCGCTGTGCTTGATGGGCGTTACACGTGTATATTATATAAGTTTTTTTTCTTTTGACTTGGAAAATGCAATCGGTAATTTCAAGTTGCTAGAAGCGGCCATCAGAGGTAATTATACTATATTTTAGCAAGGCCAGTTGTTACAATTCCTGGAAACAGGTGACTTTTTAGATCTTCGGTTGTGCACTTTAATATTCTTTCCCGCCGTTTTTAGTCTGTTTCCCGCTATATCTCGCGCACCACGTGCTGAACGAGTACCAGTGTAGATCTATAAATAACGCTTTGGGGAAATCCGCGAGTTCTGAACAGACATTTCAATACGCGGTATAGGAACTCTTACTGATACAGATATGCGCAGATATTCGCAGTTAATGTATACTGGAGTAATAGGTTTAACGACAGGTACGCTTTCATTCAAGTGTATATCAAACTCGATTTGGGCATAAACAGTCAGTCTGTGATTCAAATTAAGAAAGGCAAAATAGATCTATGTGTAAACAGATTTCTGCGTTTGATGTCAGCGGGTGGGGTAAGGTGCGCCGAGGGAAGGGGGGGGGGAGGGGTGGGGAGGAAAGGGGTTGGAGGGAGGGGGAGATGGTTGAGATAAGCTGTAACTATTACTGAAAGCAAGGGGGGTGGAGATGGTTGGGAAAGCAGTGTTGCAATGGACAGGACATCACTGAATAGTGAATAGTACTGAACTGTAGCTATTACATATTACACTTCTGCTGAAGGGAAAAGTAAATTTATACCTTTGACTTAAAATGGAAGATTTACCAAATAATTGTCAATGTCATATTTTTTAACATTTCCATTTGACCATTAACATAACCATTTGATGTCCAGTCACAAAAGCAATGCCCTTCCCCTGTCCAGTACTGTAGAGGCCCTTTTCATCTTTTGTATCCTTCAGGGACAATGTCAAAAGACAACTTTAACTAGATAGATAAGATTATTTATAAGCTAAATTATATGTCAAAACATATGGGACTCCAATTTTTCAGGATGGGACTCCTACATTTCAGATGGGACGCCTATTTTTGGAAAAGGAGGAGTCCCGGACTCCTATTTTAAAAATTCAAGTGAGAACCCTGGTAGTGTATTTCGGGCCCTTGCGATTCGTAGCGTGTTCATGCGAACATGGAAGACTGATCAGACTGCGCGTATGCGCGGGCTGATCGGAGTCGTCGCTGGTATTACGTGCGGTTTAGTTCGTTTTCACGTGTCGCAGTTCTTCTAAGGTGTGTGAATATACCTCCATCATGTTTTTCCCGCAGATACAGAGTTATTGTGTATCTAAATACCTTAAAGAACATGTACTTTTTTTTTGCTCAATTTTGCTTAGCAGTAGGTTTAAGTTGGTTGGTTGGTTGATTTGATGCTTAACGTCCACGGTAAACAACTAATGTCATGTCGGGACGGTCAGTTAACCTAACCATACTATTCCTGGGCAGGCTTAGACCTCCTAAGCGGTTAACCAGTACTAAGTGCACATACTTTCGCCAGTAACTGACAACTGCCCTTATTGAATCAGCGGAAGGAGAAATGAAAGTATGTGGCCAGACCGGGATTCGAACCCAGGACCTCTGACTTACGAGTCAGGTGCCCTACCGATTGCGCTACCCGGCCCGGCGTTTAAGTTTGGCCTAGGAGCATATGACATGTTGGGAGTGAGTGTCGCTTTACTTATTTCTGTATAGCATGTACATATAAACATTCCTTTTTGACATGAATTCAAATTTTAGGCATAAAATATGAACGCCTGAAAGTGAACGTACCAGATATTTAGGCAATGATTTTGATTGCAGTGGCATAACATGCCCATTTCAAACATGTAAGAAATGCTTTTCACAGAACTATCAGAACATGCAAATCCAGACATTAAGGAAATGATTTTCACAGCACTGCAAACTAGGCATTTAGGAGTAATGTTTGTGATAGAACTGACTAAACATGCATATTCCAGACACTTAGAGAAATATTTCTCAGCACTGATAGCACATGCCTATTTCAGACATTTAGGAAATGACTGTCACAGCACTGATAAAACATGCCCATACCTGACATTTAGGAAATGATTGTCCCAGCATTGATAAAACATGCCCATACCTGACATTTAGGAAATGACTGTCACAGTACTGATAAAACATGCCCATACCTGACATTTAGGAAATGATTGTCACAGCACTGATAAAACATGCCCATACCTGACATTTAGGAAATGACTGTCACAGCACTGATAAAACATGCCCATACCACACATTTAGGAAATGACTGTCACAGCACTGAATAAACATGCCCATACCTGACATTTAGGAAATGATTGTCACAGCACTGATAAAACATGCCCATACCTGACATTTAGGAAATGATTGTCACAGCACTGATGAAACATGCCCATGCCTGACATTTAGGAAATGACTGTCACAGCACTGATAAAACATGCCCATACCTGACATTTAGGAAATGATTGTCACAGCACTGATTAAACATGCCCATACCTGACATTTAGGAAATGATTGTCCCGGCACTGATAAAACATGCCCATACCTGACATTTAGGAATGACTGTCACAGCACTGATAAAACATGCCCATACATGTACCTGACATTTAGGAAATGATTGTCCCAGCACTGACATAACATTCACATTCAAGACAATAAGAGAAACGTTGTCACAGCATGAAAAAACATGTGAGCCGCGACACGACAAAACCAACAATGTGGTTGTGCGCCCAGCGCAGACTAAGATCAGATTGGGCATCCGCCCAGTCTGATCAGAGTCTTCGCTGTCCGCATGGAGATAGTCTAGACCTTTAGCTACCATTTAGGAAATGACTGTCACAGCACTGATAAAACATGTCCATACCTGACATTTATGAAATGACTGTCACAGCACTGATAAAACATGCCCATACCTGACATTTAGGAAATGACTGTCACAGCACTGATAAAACATGCCCATACCTGACATTTAGGAAATGATTGTCCCAGCACTGATAAAACATGCCCATACCTGACATTTAGGAATGACTGTCACAGCACTGATAAAACATGCCCATACATGTACCTGACATTTAGGAAATGATTGTCCCAGCACTGACATCCACCCATACTGATCAGAGTGTTCGCTGTCCGCATGGAGATAGTCTAGACCTTTAGCTACCATTTGAGCACTTAACAAAGAGTCTTCTAAAACTGAGCGGACGAAAGGGCTGATCTGAGTCTGCACTGGGCGCACAGCCACATTGTTGGTTTTGTCGTGTCGCGGCTCAATTGTATACTCCATACACTTAGGAAATGATTTTCACAGCACAGGAAGAACACATATATCCCATACATTTAGTATGGATACGTTTATATTAGGATATGATTTTCATAGCACCAGTTCAGACATGTAGGGAATGATTTTCACAGCACTGGCTGGAAATGATTTGAAAAAAGATGTACATACAACAAGACATTTAGGAAATGATTTTCACAGAGTGAAAGAACATGTCCATACAAGACATGATACAAATGAATTTAACAGCACTGAAAAAAACATGCCCATGCCAGACAGTTTAGAAAAGATTTTCATAGCAAAGAACGAACGTGCCTATTTCAGACAGTAAGGAAATGATTTACTTAGCACTGATAGAACGTGCCCATTCCAGAAATGATTTTCACAGCACTGAAATAGCATTCCTATACCAGACATGTAGGAAATGATTTAAAAACACTGGCAGAACATGCCCATTTCAGCCTTTAAGGTATTTAAGGCAATTATTTCACGGCTGTGAAAAAATGCCCATTTCAGACATTTAGGGAATGATTTTCACAGCAATTAAAGAAAATGACGATACCAGACTTTTCACAGCCCTGAAAGATCACGTCCATACCAAACATTTTGGATATTATTTTCACAACACTGAACGAACATTCTCATACCAGACTTGAAGCACGATTTTCACGGCACTAAAAGAACACGTACATTCATGTACCAGACATTTTGGGAAAGATTTTCACAGCACTGACAGCACATGCCCATTTCAGACATTTAGGAAACGATTTTCACAGCACTGACAGAACATGCCCATTTCAGACATTTAGGAAATGATTTTCACAGCACTGACAGCACATGCCCATTTCAGACGTTTAGGAAACGATTTAAAAACACTGACAGGACATGCCGATTTTAAACATATAGGAAACGATTTTCATAGCACTTACAGAACATGCCCATTTTAGACATATAGGAAATGATTTACAAAGCACTGACAGATCATGCCCATACCAGACTTTTAGAAAAAGATGTTTTACAGCAATGAGAGAACATCCCCATAACAGACATTTAGGGAAAGTTTCACAGGACTGGTAGAACATGGACATTCTAGATATTTAGGAAATCATTTTATAGTTCTGGCAGGACATACACATTCGAGACATTTCGGGCAAAGATGTCATAGTAATTGTAGAACATGAGCTTTGCAGTCAAGTTGGAAACGAGTGTCATAGCAATGACATTTCATTCCTGACATTTGGGAAAGATATTTTACACTGTTTCCTTTACATGTCAGTTATTTGGAACTAAAACAAAAATAACTAGCCAAACAGTGGAAATCCTATTGAGACGGCCGTCTCATCTGAATTTTCACTGTTTGCAATGGTATGTCCGAATTTACCCGCTGTCCGAAGCTACCCGACTCTCCCCTAGATGTCATGGCATCGCATCAACGTTGTTTAACGGTTGGGTATAGACTAAAGTGTAGTTCGGAATCTCCTCAAAAGCATTTGGCATGTATGTTTCAAAATTTATATGAAAACATTTGTATATTTCAGGTGTAGGCCGGCGGAAGGGACGATGTAAATGGTTTAACGTCGCTAAAGGATGGGGATTCCTGACACCAGATGACGGCACACAAAACGTCTTTGTACACCAGGTAAGTCTGTATTTATGTCCCCGCACTAAAGATGAGGGTGACCTATTTGTTTCATTGCGGATTCCGTCGGTGTCCTTGTCGGTGTCCGTTTCAGCGAGACGGCGTGGGATTTTGTATCCACTGTGTTTTATGAATCAGACTTACATGGATACATCATTAGGACAAGACAAAGAGTTGATTAGGTTTTGCGTGACATTGCTCCCATTTTCAAGACCTCAAGAGGCCTAAATCGGTAAAGTTTTCTGCGTCGCGGCGTCTACGTGACGATTTCTTTAGCCCATGATATTTCTTTTACCAGTTGGTGGATTTTACCAAACTTGCGTGGATATGTAAGTTGGAAGAGATTAAGAGCTGATTTGATTTTGTGACCTTTTATCTCATTGTCATAGCACTTGAGTCTCGCAGCTAGCTCGCTATCCTAGAGCCTGTTTCAACTTTTAAGACTGTTGACAGACGGAAGCTACTCACCAGCAAATTTTGGTCACAAGGCTGTCGCAGAGGGCATACTGTAAAATATGGTATGATGGGTTGGAATGTGGTATGGTTTGGAAATTCTATACCATACCACATACCATACCAAACGGACATACCAAAAGTATTATTGACTTGTAGTTTAAATGTAGCTCTGTAGTCTCTGAAAGTCAATAGCAGTCTGGCCTTGATAAAAGCATTATACCCATCATTATCAAATGCATGACAATAATGTTAACAAGATCACCTCTATATGAGCATTACATCCATCATTATCAAATACTTCGCAACAATGTTAACAAGATTACCCAGAGGTGATCTTGTTAACATTGTTGTCGTAAATGTGATAATGATGGGTATAATGCCCAAGTGATACTTTTGGTATGGTCGTTTGGTATGGTATGTGGTATGGTATGGGATTCTCATACCACACCACATACCATACCATCATACCATACCATATTTTACAGTATGTCATCGCAGAGCTAAACTTGCATAAATATATCGTTGGGGCATTCTTACAATCCTTAGAGGATATTGCATGTCTAGTGACGCGTTGCCAGGCATATCGGCCCGGATAGCTCCATATTGGCCCGAGGGCCTTTAGGCGGGCTGATATGCCTGGCAATGCGACACTAGACATGTCGTAACCTTTTTATTACATGTATTCAGCATTTTCCCCTTAATCATTATACTGATTGAAACAAACGAAACTATTTTGGATGGTACGTCACCTCGATTGTTTTTGGCGTTATATTTACATTCTTGGTGTTTTTACTGAAAACCCCTATAGTAAACAAATGGAACGTAATGCAGTTTACATTCCAATAATTACATTGAGACACGCGAGGTCAATGACGTAAAAATAAACAATGGCTCTCTACAACCTGATTGGACGTCAGCAACGCCATGACATCATGCATGCCGTTCTGCTGTTAGCAGAAAACTCTGCGTGTACATGTTCAACTGCTTCAATTTTAGCGCTTATATAAGATTTTTCATAAAAAATTTGATTGAAACGAATATAAATATAAGCAACGAATTTCATTTTTCTGAGGTTTATCGAAGTGTAAACTACATTGGGTCACTAGCATAGTTTACATGAACCCCTTCGTTTACATGAACCCCTTCGGGGTTCATGTAAACTTTGCTAGTGACCAATGTAGTTTACACTTCGATAAACCTCAGAAAAATGAAATTCATTCCTTAAATAATACGTTGCAAGAACGCACGCACACATCGCCGCCGTGCTGACATCCGTGCTGACGTCATTATGCAATCATTTTCTTTCACAGAAAGCAAATTTTTAGAAAGGGAGACATTAAAAAACTTACAATATGCATTCCGATTTCATTGAGGAGGATTGTTCCCACTGTCTGAGTCTGTAAAGACTGTCACATTGTGTTTACGATTCTGTTTGGGATTTTCGATTTCTCTACAAACTTTCTCAGCCGTTTAGCAGTTGCCTGTCGGTCTTTTCTCCCCCATATCAATAAATCCAGTCGCTCAAGCCATAAATTTACAGCTGTTTCAGTTTGCGTTCCGCCATCTTGTTTTCGAATGAGCGGGCTGATATGGCTGCACGAGCGGGCTGATATGGCTCTGCACGAGCGGGCCGATATGGGGAAAGGAACCACGGGCCATATTGGACTGCGTATCCAAGATATTTGTTACTATATTTAGTAGTACATGTAATAAAAAGAGTTAACTATGGTTTGGTGAACTTGAATCCATTATCTGTGTCAAATGCAAATAACAAATGTTAAAATTTCGCTAAAATAAGCTATTTCTTGAATCAGTGGATAACTAATCACTTGCAAGTTAGTCTGGCTACAGACCCTATGTTCAATATATCCCCTGCAAAGGAACATAGGAATCTGGCCACCAGAGTAACATACAGATTCGACTTGAGCCAGGCTAACTTGCAGGTATACATCCTTCATTGTGACAAGCTAAACGAAAAAATAAATTATAAATTTGAGCCGCAACACGACAAAACCAAAACTATGGTTGTGCGCCCAGCGCAGACTCAGATCAGCCTGGGCATCGGCCCAGTCTGATCAGAGGGATGCCCAGGCTGATCAGAGTCTTCGCTGTCCGCTTGGAGGTAGCTTAGACCCTTAGCTACCCTTTAAGTGCTTAGCAAAGAGTCTGGTCAGACTTGGCGGATGCACAGGCTGATCAGAGTCTGCGTTGGGCGCACAACCACATTGTTGGTTTTCTCACGTCGCGGCTCATTAATGTTCATAAGCTAGCGTTAACCAGACAAGGCTGTTTTCCTTGTAGTCTCTGTGTTTTCTTAATGTGATATGTAGTTTGAATGAAACATGTTCTTTTTTTTTTTTTTTTAATTTTGCAGACGTTAATTTTGTCGTCTGCTATGAAGTTTGGCAGGGAACACAACATAACAGGGCAAATGCATGTCCTTTTAACGTCTAAGATATGCTTAAATCCATGATAGTTTCTTGATTTTTCAGTGCTATTATATCGAAAATAATTACTCCTATAGGTATTAACATCGAACAAATAAATGCCATATAAATTTCAAATATTACATTTTTTCCCTGGTAAATAATTTTGGAAATTGATCTTTAGACAATGTGATCATCAAAAACTGACAACTGTTACGGAATAACTGGAAATTTATAGATTTTAATTGAAAATATAGTCCAAAAGAAAACCAGTTTTAATATACGCAGCCTGGTGACGAAATTATAGCCTACTTCTAAACAGTAAATCACATTTATTCTGCGGACGAATTTCGAATTGCGCTAGGCATGTACTTTTTTCAAGATGAGGCTCGAATAGCAAAACATATCAAAACTTTCAAAACTTTCGGTTTCCTACGCATAGTCAACTGATTTTAAGATAGGTATCTTTGCCAATTGGATAATGTTGGAATATGCATATACACGTGCTTGACAAATGTTGCAAAGGAAACTAAAAATTCCGCAAAGATCTATGTCGCAATTTCAAATTACCAGATATAGGTTTACAAGTACTGTCACAATACCAATTCAGAAATCAGCACTATGTACTGGGTTGTAAGTTTTTTCACGGCAAAAAGCTACACGTATAGACAATGGAACATATTCGTCTTCTCGTTGCTTGCGAAATAGATTGTTCATACTGTCTTTGGTGATCTTTTTGCAAGGCTTGAGAAAATGATACGGGAGCACACTTTGATGTAATTTCGACCCAGGGTATTTTGGTGTTGCGTTATTGAGACGTTCTCAGTTAAGCTGGGCCATTCGCGGACAAAAATGGCCAGATAAACAACCATGCCAGAATTCAAGAAAAAATCACGACCATAATGCTCATGATATCTGCTTCAAAGCTTTAAAATATTTTCAGATAATAGAGTGCAAGATTAACAATTAAACAAGATTAACAATTAAAATTATTATGGCGTATTTTACGACGTTATTTAGATACGTTGAAGAACGATGCCGCATACGATTTCTTTGACATGCGTAGCATTGCACTTTTACCAATCTACTGACATTTGATTATTTTGGCTGGTTTCAATTTAAAATGTTTTTCTTTGCTTTTCTGGAAAAAAGGGTTTTTTTTATGAAGCGCTGCTGAATCAAATGACGTCAACGCTTTCAAAACGTGATCTTAATGACGTTGTGACGTAGGTTACGTGTGACGTAGGTTACAGTACACACTTTTTAACGTTTTTATACCATTTAATGTTTCAGTGCATGAAATTTAAGCACACCATCTTGTAGCTGTTACTAGGCAGGATTTTGCACATGAGTTTCAGAGCGATTGCTTTGCTCAGTTTTGAGAAAAGCCCGTGACGAAAGGTTACATTCTTAAAGAAAAATGCTGGGGTAATGTACTTTGAAGTCGAGTAAAATATACAAAATGGACCAAATCTGCACAAATGATATAAACTATTAAGGAACACATATTTCTTCGTGTGATCTTGTAAGTTTGATGATGCTGGCCCATTTTAGTTAATACATGCATCACGATTTTAGCGCTGTGACGTAGGTTACATAACATTTGCGACATTAGTTCCCAGTCTCATTTCGTAGCAAAAACTACCCTTTAGATATTGTTTAAGCGGGGAAATATATAAGAAATCACCTGAATTTAATAATGGAACTCGATTTTAAGCAGTGATTTATCTTTTTTAGCCGTGCGGCGTTCATATCTATACAACGGCAATATTGCGACATTTAAAAACGTCGCCTTTTAAACCAGGGTATCATTATTCGAACCAGTGTTAAAAATGTCTAACAAAATGCATGCATGTCTTGGTACTTTTATCTACTTCTTTAGACAGAGGGCTACTTGTCAGAGGGCAAACAGGACCGTTATTTTGTAATTTACAGATAGGTAATACGAAGGACAAAAATAATAGCTAATGGCCCAGCTTAACTGAGAACGTCTCTAATACGCTTTAACCCATTAATGCCTAGTGGACTCTTCTATCTGTATATATTGGACGAGTCAATTTGTCATTTAAGGGGTGTCATGTTTATTATATTTTTTTCAATTTTTATACCCCGCCACACGTTAGTGACGGGGTATTATGTTTTCACGATGGCTGTCCGTGTGTCCGTCCGTCCGTAGTACGTACGTCCGTCCATCTGTCCGTCCGTCCGCACTTCGTTTCCGTTCGATATCTTAAGTATTTATCAACGGATTTCCTTCAGATTTTGCATATGCATTTGTACCAAGAATGTCTTGCTTGGGATTGTTAATGGGCAAATTTCGATAATTTCTGACAGAGTTATGGCACTTGTCATTGTACAAAAAATGGTTTCTAGCCTCTAGTTCCTTAACTACTAGGAGTATCATGATGAAACTTCACAAACATGATTAAAGTAACAAAAGCTTTGTATGAGGACAGAAATTTTATCATTAGGGGTTATCTGACGCTGCCCTTGGGCTATATACATGTATAAAATCATGAAAAATTCCATATAAAATCAGAGTTTGAAGCAATTTTTCTGAAACTTACAGCAAATGATCAGAGTGATGAAAGCCTCCAGTGATGCTCAAATTTACCCCATGGGAGTTATCTCCCCCTGCCCCCGGGCTATGTACATGCATAAAATGATGATAAAATCTATATAATAATTGATGTGAAACAGATTTTCAGAAATTTACATCTGATGATAGAAGTAATAAAAGCTTCTGATGATTAAAATTTGATCCTTTATGGCTTATTTGCCCCTGCCCTGTGGTCACCAGTTTAAAATTACTAAAATTGTATTTGAGTAGAGTGGTAAGTGATTTATCGGAAGCTTATTGTAAGTGATCAGAGTAATGAAGTGCCCTGTCATAACAAAGACTTTTCTCTGTGTTCAGTGGGGTTAGGCTGCTCCCGCCCTGGAGTCATACAGAGAAAAAATAAATCTGGAAAAATCGGTGTGTGGAAAAGGCTTGCTGTGGCGGGGTATCACGCAGTCGTTTGCGATGCTTTTATTTGTTTTATTTTGAGGAAAAATACCCATTTGGCATATGCAAAAAGTGTAGACCCTGATCAGACGCCGCGTTTGCGGCGTCTGATCTGGGTCTGCAGTATTTGCCTATATCCCATTTTGAGGGCGCTAGTAGTAAAGGGCGGCACTATGGCCTCATCCGTCCGGAGACTAAGTCCACAGCCTGGGGGAGTCTCCGGCCGGGATGAGGCCATAGATGACACCGCTTTAGTAAGCTTGAAAAGGCTAGTTTGAAATAACTTAGTCTTTTTCATGGGGGAAAGTCTATGTTAAATGGCATAGGAGATGTCGTAGGAGGCTATACAGCAATATGCGTCTGCTATGAGTCTCTTGGCCTTGTATCTCAAGACCTCACTATACCAGAGGCATAACTCTATAGCGTCAGTTGATGGTGTGAGTTGCTGTGGCATACTCTTGTTCATTCTGTTCAATTTCTGAGGCTTTACAGTAATATGCGTCTGCTATCAGTCTCTTGGCCCTGTATCTCAGGGCCTCACTATACCAGAGGCATAACTCTATAGCGTAAGTACTTGTTCCTTGGGGATTATAAAATCTTGTATCTCAAGAGTTTAATGTTCTGGACTGAAATTATATCTTACTAGCCTTCTAAAGCCTGACTACTACATTTGATGACGAGAAGATCTCTGCTGCCAGTGTGCTTGAACTTGTGGGTATCTAGTGGAAGGTCCACATATCCACATTGAAATTGTGGAGCTGATGTGGATGTCAAGTGGAAGGTCCACATATCCACATTGAAATTGTGGAGCTGATGTGGATGTCAAGTGGAAGGTCCACATATCCACATTGAAATTGTGGAGCTGATGTGGATGATGTGGACTTGATGTGTATGCAATGTGGAGGTTATGTGGATGATGTGGATCCACAATGTGGAGTTTCCACATGTCCACATCTACACATTAGACAAATCGGCTTACCCTGTCCCATTTCTGACAGACTGACACAATGCATCTCAAAACCTCACTGTTTCAATAATAAGAACTAGGAAGAAAAGAACAATTAACAACAGTTTAAATTCAGAACAACTTTATTTGTCCCGCTCATCTATTCATTACGATAGACAAAGGATTAGGACCGTCCCTCTGTCTTCGTTTACATAATGATCATTAGTCTTTTATAGTAAATAAAACTCTTTTGATAGGTTCCACTGCAGGTCTACTATTATTTAAATGATCTCAATGCTTTACCATCGCTGAAACGGTTAATTTCAAAGTCCTATCAAGAATCAATGTCACTGGGTTTCCTCTTCAACAGTTAAAGTTGGTCTTTCATATTCGTCAAGTTTTCGTTCAAGTAGATATCTTCTTTTTTTCACTGCATACTGCATCGCCTCTTCTTCATCATAGTCTTCATCTTCTTTCAATCTGTGAGCTGTTGATATTACTTTCTTGTGGATAGGATCTTTTCTCAAAGCAGACCCGAGTGCCACGAGGTCTTGATACTTGGTAACCAGCGTTGATCTGTATTTTGGTTTCAGTTCTTCATATGCCATTTCCTCAGCTGATTCAACATCGATGTTAGGTGTCTCCTGCATGGTATTTTCCACTGTTTCATCGAACTGATCTTGATTGTCTCTGTAAGTACTTCTCATTAGTCTATCCCAAGGACTTGTCTTTTGAATTTTCCTGCGTTTGGCTTTCTGTTTTTCCTCTTTACTGGCAGACTCACTGTCTGTCTCCACTTCTGACGGTTCTGTGTCTGGATCGTCTGAGAGTTTACTATAATCATATTCTCCAAAGATATCATGTCCTTTCATTCCCTTCAAATATTTTCTGTTTGTAGTTACATCTGATGCTTCTGAGATAGTACTTTCTTCGCTGTCAGACATAGTTGTAGTTGCTTTACAAACACCACTGGACATATGTCTTCTCAGGCTGTCTGATCTAGCAAATTCACGGAAGCACTGCTTGCACTGGTATCGACCCATTAACGACTGGTTGAAGAATGAAGTTATATCCTTTGACTCTTTCTTTTATAGTCTGCAATAGATATTGAAGAACTTGTGCTAAGTTTGGTAAACCACTGCAATTCTTACATTTTTACCAATTGACAGCACTTTTGTGAACTAAATGATGTAGAAAATTGTGGAAAAAAATGTGTATTATTTAAAACCAGTTCTATTAGTTCTGTCAATAATCTAAATACCAACTGAATTCTAACAAACCTACATTTAGTAAACTGATACAAGTTTCCAATGTTACTCAATCATCATAGCATTAAAAAAGTGACTAACACTTTATTTCATTGTTTTTAACTCCAGCTTGTTCCCTGTCTGTCTGTTGATATCTTCTTTAGCTTCACTACGTCTATGACATTTCTGACCCCCAGAATCATTCTTTGTCCGCCTGGAACGTCTTAACTGTTTATTCTTCTTGTGTATGTATCCTTTGAGTTTGTGTTGCTTTTCTCTCTCCTCACGACATAATGAACGAATTTCTGCTCTGCATAGTCGGCAATACTTTAAAGGTCTACCCTCTCTGAGCCTTTTGTCCAAAGCAGTTGACAATCGTTTCATGAGGTATCGAATCTGTCCAAAGGTAGAAGGATTTCTTTTTCTTTTTTGTACAACAGGAATGACAGGCAAGCCTGAAGATTCACAAGTTAGCCCACAGTGTGCTTTTGTTAGGTTATTGGAACTACCAGACATTCTGCTTTCTCTCAAGATTTTACTTGAAATGGTGACGTTTGTAACAGTGTGTTGTATTTATACTTATTTTGTATTTCTTTTTTTATTTAATTCGCCGCCTGAAATGTAACTTAATTAAAGTCTTTCCCGAGCTGAACTGAATATTTTTACCGGTATCACCTTTGATACTGATATGAACTTGATCAATATAAGATTTTCCCACTGGAACGTAGTGCATGTTGACAAATTCTTTGTGTGACTGCTGAGAGCGTTTTGAATTCTCAAATGGTACAACTCTCAAAATAGGGGCCGTCACGTCACCAAGGTATGTATAATCAGCTACATCTGAGTACACGTACAAGCGATTATGCAATATATTTAGGTCTACTCCATATTTGAAAGCATATGATTCGTTTCCAATGGGGTTTTCTGACATATCCGGATTAACTCCAAGAGCTTGTCCAAGTGAAGCTGGAAAGCGAATGCTGACCTGGTTTGGATTTTGTGCAACAACTTTTAGACGATTTGTGCTTTTAACATAAGTAATGCTGATAGAAGCATTTATTTGTTTCATTAAAGATCCATGTTTTGTATCTATTACAGATTGCATCTCATCCACCAAATGCTGTGGAGAGTTGTAATTTCCTTCAGGAAGAAATAATTTATATTCATGACAGCCCTCTCCACTAGCACACACATCCATTGTCGTATCTATTCCTTGAGCATTTAATACCGCTTGGTCCAGAAATGACAAAAAGAAAAAGTTATTGTTTTCTGAAATATTATTGACTCGAGATGGTGTAATCAATTCCACCAAAGCAACTTCCCACTTTTCGCTTTCGATATTTATCGGGTGATCTAATCTCACAGTAAAAGAGCTCTGTGTGTTTTGAGGGAAAGTTTTCAGAGAACCATCACTCAGGAGTGTTAGATAGAAGTCCTTCATGATCAGGAGATGAACTATAACTCATCAAATATCTTTAACTGCTTTGTTTTTTTCTCTTGCTTCTTACTTCTCTCTGTTCAAAACTAGAATGAATTCATATCTGAACATCACACTTATATACCGGATAGCATTTTGAGTTTCATATATTATTTCACACAATTCTCATCAAGATTATAGTGCCACAAAAAATGCAATCTTTATTTCATGCACGCCAGTAAAGACAAAAATTTGCACTTAAAAAATTAGCAAGAAGAGTGTGCTGTACAGCACTATTTCTTCCCCGGTCGGTTACCCTATGCCTGGGAAGCCCTGGCGATTTGAAGCCATATCTACATGATCACAAGTCCTGAATGTCGCTATGGACCAGAGACCTGCCAGCGGAGGTACCTTTTACGGAACCATGGACGTTCCGACCCCTTAAGCCATAAGGCTTCTACTGTTTCACATGTAATCGATAGACTTCGCATCTGCGGGCCCAGGCGGTATAACCGTTGTGCACACCAGTTCCAGTCCAGTGGTGACCGGCAAACCAGCAATATTAATATGCTAGTTTCCAATATATATACCTAAACATAAACCAGTTTACTTGAGACAAGATTGGACATTTGCATATCATATATCTTATTTCAATTAAGGTCATATTACTATTTATAGTAACACATTTCAAAATATAAAAATTAATTAGAGAATAATAAAATCTACATTTTGGTGTTTATTTTATCAAAATCGGCCGAAAAATAACAAAGTTATTCAATTTTTCATATTATGGTGTTATTACAAGGGAGGTAAATCTGGATTGACTTTGTTAATTCTATAAATAGACAAAACAAGTAATAGCTTTCAGAAAAAATGATACAAATGAAAGGCGAATACGTGTATATGTGTATCACTTCTGTTATGAGTATATTTTGTGTTAACTACTAGCTCTAAAATAAAAGAAGCATCTTTTGCCAGGCATGTGCACTGCGCATGCGCGGAATTTGGAGGGTAAGAAAACTGTAATAACTCCAGATTGCCTTGATGGATTTTCATAATTCTTTTTTTATTGGAAAGAGCAAGTAAAAACCTACCAAACGAAATTAAAATAAATTGTCAAACTGCGCATGCGCGGAATATGGAGGGCAAGAAAACTGTAATTACTCCAGATTGCCTTGATGGATTTTCATAATTCTTTTTTTATTGAAATGAGCAAGTCAAAACCTACCAAATACTTTTAAAATAAATTGTCACATTGCACATGCGCGGAATATGGAGGGTAAGAAACCTGTAATAACTCCAAATTGCCTCAATGGATTTTCAAATGTTTCCTTTTATTGGAAAGAACAAGTCAACACCTACCAAATTTTGTTTCAAAATAATAAACCACAATATGCATGTACAGAATAGAAGGTAGGAATCAGATATAACTCAGAATCAGGATGTATGAGGAACAAGTGAACCCCTTGGCAGTTGGCATTGTAACAGTGAGGTTTTGAGATGCATTGTGTCAGCCTGTCAGAAACAGGGTAAGCCGATTTGTCTAATGTGTAGATGTGGACATGTGGAAACTCCACATTGTGGATCCACATCATCCACATAACCTCCACATTGCATACACATCAAGTCCACATCATCCACATCAGCTCCACAATTTCAATGTGGATATGTGGACCTTCCACTTGACATCCACATTAGCTCCACAATTTCAATGTGGATATGTGTACCTTCCACTTGACATCCACATCAGCACCACAATTTCAATGTGGATATGTGGACCTTCCACTAGATACCCCCAAGTTCAAGCACACTGGGAGCAGAGATCTTCTCGTCATCAAATGTAGAAGTCAGGCTTTAGAAGGCTAGTAAGAAATAATTTCAGTCCAGAACATTAAAATCTTGAGATACAAGATTTTATAATCTCCCCAGGAACAAGTACTGACGCTATAGAGTTATGCCTCTGGTATAGTGAGGCCCTGAGATACAGGGCCAAGAGACTCATAGCAGACGCATATTACTGTAAAGCCTCAGAAATTGAACAGAATGAACAAGAGTATGCCACAGCAACTCACACCATCAACTGACGCTATAGAGTTATGCCTCTGGTATAGTGAGGTCTTGAGATACAGGGCCAAGAGACTCATAGCAGACGCATATTACTGTATAGCCTCTTAAGCCATCTCCTATGCCATTTAACATAGACTTTTACCCTGAAAAAAGACTAAGTTATTTCAAACTAGCCTTTTCAAGCTTACTAAAGCGGTGTCATCTATGGCCTCATCCCGGCCGGAGACTCCCCCCAGGCTGTGGACTTAGTCTCCGGACGGATGAGGCCATAGTGCCGCCCTTTACTACTGGCGCTAGGCATTCATGGGTTAATTACGCAAGCGTAAATAAACATACTTATTATGAACGGGAAAAAAATCTTTATAAAATTAATAGTATTGTTTGTTGTTGCGATTCTTCATTTTTACAGAATTCCTTGGTTACCTGGAAAACGCGCTCCAATTTTCTTTATTGCTATAGATGATCCTTCCTCTAAAACCCATATATATAGGGATTTGGAAAGTGACATTAGTATTTATTTATCATGTTTTTCTCATGCTAGACATTTTTTGTACTGGTCTATATTGAGTAGCTTGCTTTTGTCGTGGAATTCGTCTTGGACTTTAGATAACAACTCACCTTCTTCTTAACTCAATTCTAAGTAAAACTGCTTCATTCTAGGAACTACCATTTTATAATATAGAGCCGCTGAAATAAAAAATAAATCATCATAAACTAAAAGTCATAAATAGATGCGAGGTCTGCACGAAGTCTGCGAAAACTGCACAAAGCCGTGGCCTTCGCAGTTATTGCTTTTGGCAGGATTTGTTCTCTGAATTTATCAGTGCGTCATGCTGACCAGAGTATTTTTACAAATGCAGCAGTTGCCAATTATGGTAATCCTGTTAATAAGTTGGAATTTTGCTCTCTTGAAGTAACAGTATGTCCAGCAAATAAAAAATGTTAGGAATAACTCTGTGTCCATTATGGTACTTCTGAGCGAAGAGGCGGAAACGCATGTCGTGATGGAAATGCATTTTGGGCTACTTTCTTTATTCTGGAAAGCCTCTGATAAATTGGCACAGTCTTTGATGCAAATTCTGCGATTCCGAATACTGAGAATCCATTGTCCAGTGGAGCTCATATGAGCCCGCGACACGAGAAAACCAACAATGTGGTCGTCCGTCCAGCGCAGACTCAGATCAGCCTGGGCATCCGCCCAGTCTGATCAGAATCTTCGCTGTCCGCATAGCGGAAGCTTAGACCCTTAGCTACCCTTTAAGCGCTTAGGGAAGAGTCTGATCAGACTGGGTGGATGCCCAGGCTGATCTGAGTCTGCGCTGGGCGCACAACCACATTGTTTGTTTTCTCGTGTCGCGGCTCCTATCTAATTGAAGCTGTCATGCCCGTGGAAAATAAGCTGTAATTAGTACGGTATCGGCAGTCACGTGGTTGGCCACGGCTGTCCACTACAAAAGACGCTTAGTACCAAATGCGAGAGGTGATTATATGAATGACATTACGAGACAATATACCTTAAAGCATTACCAAATAGCGACCCAGCCAGCAAAATATATGGGACCCATATGGGCCCCATGTGGGTATTTATATGGGTCCTATATGGGCAAACCATATGGGACCAACATGGGTTTTGCAACCGGGCTCCATATTGGGACCCACATGGGCAAGCCCATATGGGTGGCATATGGGAACCATACGGGCCCCTTCCCAGATTTGGCCCATGTCCAGCCCACTTTTGTACATCTATTACTGGTTTAACTCTGATACTTTTGTGTTACTGATTATTTCAATAGCTTCCAGGAAGACGTAGAAGATGTCAAATGTGCACAAATGCACAAATGAAGTATCCCATCATCGCTCACTGAGCGATTTGTGGGAAGTTTTTCGAGATGTTAAATCCATACTACATAGGTAAACTTATTGCAAGAAAATATTATTTCCAGTAGGTTTTGAATTTTGATGGCACATTTGTAAAAGATAAGATGTAAATGACCATCAAAAGAGATGCAAATGGTGAAAGAAGTATTAAACTTGATTGACTTTGTTTTCAGTTTTGTAATTGAATGAGCATATTGATTGTAATTAAAACATTACTAGATATTTTTCAGGTAGAATGTGGGCAAAATGTGGGTTTGCCCATATGGGACCCGTTTGGTAATGATTTGAAATAAAGGTCCATAAATAACCACTTAAACTTTCTTGTAAAGAGAAACAGTATACATGAATATCAAATAGCACCCTTTATATATATTTTCCTTTCACCACAACAAAATTGTATGTGTTTTGAAAATAAGATAACCAATAGTGGCCCTATGTGGGTCCCACATGGGCTAAATTTCCTATATGGGACCCACATCGGTCCTATTTGGGCATTTTGCCCAGGTTCTGCCCATATGGGACCCATTTAGCCATGCTTCTAGGGAAGATTCTGATTAGACTGTGCAGTCTTACCTTTTTGCATAAGTTGCCTGTGAATTCTGGGATTCTGTGTCATCTATAGAACGAAAACTAATTAGTTTGCGCGGATGTGAAGCTGAACTGAGTCTTCGCTCTTCGCAAACGTTCAACTGCAAGTTTTTTCCCGGTGCGGCTGATATGTTTGAAAGATGAGTTTAGGCCATGTGTCGCGTGGTTTGAGCTGACGGTAATGTTTTTGCTTAAAATTTGCATTTGCATTTTAATAATGGTGTTCGTCAAGGGTCAGCATTAACTGTCTTGGACACAGCAGCAGATATGCAAAACTTCGGGGATGACCATTAATTTCTTTTTCGTACTTTTCCAAAGCATTTTGCGCTGAGTTTCTAACCTGTTCTGCTTTAAAAGATTCTATCATCTAGTAGCTTTGGTATGCTTTGATAAATATTTATCCATGATAAAATTGTAATAAAATGATAAGGAAATAAAAAAACTGAATAAATACGGTAAATAATAATAATAATAATAATAATAGTAAAAAAAAATAATGATGATGATAATAATAATAATAATGATAATGTAAATGATACAGACGATGACAATTATACAGTAGTAGGCAGAACCGTCAAACTTAAGTATATGCACAATATAAAAATCTGTAATGAGTCCGAAGGTATAATGGGTTCAAATTTTAGTTCCAGGAATATGTTTTCCGCGAGTGTTTGCCTTTGCGACCCTTGATCATGTCGTAAAACACTTTATGACCCTGTTTCTGGTTGTCGTAATTTTGCCTGAACAATTTAACTGTGTGTGTGTTTCGTTTCTTTATTGCGTGTAGCCCGGCAGTAACTCACTTTCACTTTGTTCGTCTGCTGGACATTACGACCAAATGACATTTGTACTTGCAGGTTTTATGACCATTCATTACAAACTGAATCGATACCATGACAGCTCGTCGGAAATTAATTGCAATTTATTGTCCGAGAAGGTCCGAAATAACGTTCCAAGACTTCCGGTTATTTTCTTCTCCATAAATCATCGGACATTGGGGCCATCTGGCATGTTGGTGCATGTTGATGACCTCTGAAAGATGGAGTATAGTTCCCTATTGCCCCTGACCTATGTTGTCACTTTACATAATTTCGGTTAGGTATATGAGATGTGCCATGGCGCTTGACTTTTCACAAAAAAAGTTCGCGAGTTTCAATTACTCTGTCAGGCAAGCAAATGGGTTCCTGTTTTGAATCAGGGCAGGTTAAAGACAGCGAAAAGGTTTAGGGCTTTGCCTTTCATATGCTTTGTAGAAGATACGGTGGGGCTTAAACAAGTCACTACCCATAAAGCCACAAGACTACTGGTTTACACAATCCACAAGACGCTCGTATTATAAGATTTTACACGCACTTAATATTTATCATATAAAATGTAAATTTTTTTATATGAAGCTATTAGCACTTTATGAACGATTTGAAATAGAATTATTTGTAAATTTACAATTTCAATTCAAGTAGTTCATAAAACACCAATAACTACATTTCAAAAATATAAATTATATCAATATTTTCATTTTAGCCCGTAAGTCATAATTAAAGTTCATTTTAAAAAAATTTGGACAGTACAGAAACACTAATATGTTGGATCAAGTACGTTTGTCTTATACTTCCATGGAGTAACTACACTTTAGGAACTGACTGAATCAGATCCCAAACCCTATCCTCAACATCAAAGGGAAGGATTGACAAAGACATCCCAACAAACAATAAATTACAAGTGATAAGCCGACTGGGCAGCTCAGTATGAATGTTAATGTATAAATTAGTTGTTATTGGTTGCAGTGTCCAGATATTTAGTGCAAATGGTAACTACGGCATTACTAATTTGTTGGCTGAAATATACTTTCTCTGATAAGTGCAACTGGGGTGGACGCTTGTAATTGCCCTCTATTGATTGCAGCTCCTAGCCGTGGTCACAATCAATAGAAACTGGGGAACATTTGCATCTGACCAGCGTTTATTCGATTCATGTGTTAGTTCTAGACTGCATTCATAAAGAGAAAAGAATCTTGAAATACCAACGTACTTTATGATGTCACGCAAAAGATCGCTTCATTTTCTTTTTTTTTATTATTATTTATTGATTGATTGATTTTTTTTGCTGTAAAGCCTGCATAAAGGAGTCTGCCAAGGCAAACAAGGTGATCTCTTAACATACACACGCATGCACGCACGCACGCAGTCGGAGTCAAATTACATGTATATGAGAAAAAATTATTTGATTGATAAAAACGTCTTATTTCGTTGTATATTGGGTTCTTAGTCTGGCTACAGACCCTATGTTCAAAATATCCCCTGCAAAGGAACATAGGAATCTGACCACCACAGTAATATACAGATTCGACTGGGGCCAGGCTAGTTGGGTTCTTAGTACTCTACTAATTTCAAATTGCAGGTATGGATGACGCGAGGAGAGGACGACGGTTCAGGATTGCTTACATTATATATGTGTGTCAAATTAAGGCAGTTAACTGATAAGTTAATGGACCTATGATGCCTTCCATCTTTAACACAATATTTAATGATTTCAAAGATAACTATTTGTCTGAGGTAATGTTTCTTTTCCTTATCAGAATCAGAAATGTTTCCTGGTGATACTTTCAAAGACAATCATTTACTAGAACCTGTGATCAGGGAAGCTTGTCCTTAGATTCTTGTAATACCCGAGCATTCTTAATATCAGAGCATTCTTATATTTTCAGTCAGTAATCCACAAAGCCGGCTTTAGAAGTTTGGACGACGGCGAAGAAGTCGAGTTTGAAAGTGTGCCGTCAGATAAAGGCGTCGAGGCAACCTATGTATGTGGCCTCTCGGGGGCCGAGTGTAGGGGCAGTAATAGAAGACCCATGTCAAGAAAGAAGTTCAGGAAAATAAGGTAATGTAGTGTGCTTAGGAGAAGGTAATTTGAGCCGCGACGTGACAAAACCAACAATGTGGTTGTGCGCCCAGCGCAGACTCAGATCAGCCAGGGCATCCGCCCAGTCTGATCAGAGTCTTCGCTGTCCGCATGGAGGTCGCTTAGACCCTTAGCTACCCTCTGAACACCTAACGAAGAGTCTGGCCAAACTGGGCGGATGCCCAGGCTGATCTTAGCCTGCGCTGGGCGCATTACCACATTGTTGGTTTTGTCATGTCGCGGCTCATTTGTCATTTTTGCCTTCCTTCTTATCGTTAGGGGCTTATTTTTAGACCCCTTTTGGAAGGATTAAGTTGTCAAGAGGAAGCCAATAGAAAATCGCGAAAGCTGTTTGCTTTTGTAAAACAAAATGGCAAACAATCCTTTCTATGCTTTATTTAATCACATAAATTTAAACCAGAGGATTTCCTAATCGGACTTAAAAATCAATTAGTTCCAAAAATGCTACTATTGACGTAGCAAGATATATTTTGACTAAAGATCATATTGAAAAAAAAAAAGTTTAATTTAATGAAATATGTTAATAAGGACACACTTTATTTTAGATATTTGGCAGTCCGCTCTTTATCAAGAAGGATAAGAACTACCACTTGACTGCTCGAAAGTACAAACTAATAATTTAACTACGTGCTTTTCGACATCACAAACATACATGTAACATGAAAGACAATTGCAGTTGAAATTCGAGTGGTATATGTAGCTGTATTTTGATTTTTCCAAGCGAAAACAAATTGGAGAAGCAAGTCTTGATTTTCGACATCACAATCAAACAAGTCATGCAACATGTAAAAGAAAGTGATGTTGTAACTCGAGTAGTACAGTTGTGCTTTGATCATTTTAAGCGAAAGCAAATGGGAGAAAAAAATGATGATTTTCGGCCTGCCAAGCGTAAACAACATGTAAGAGAAGTGAAGATAAAAAATTTATTTGTGTAAAACAAGTTCAAAGGTAATTTAATGCAATAGACGCGCGTTTCTATATTCAAATTCATCAGTGTCGCTTAACCCCAAACGTTTGAAAGAAAAAAAGTGATGGGCAGGTCTCGGCATGTAACGAAGAGCTCTCTCCGAGCCACATTTACTGTCGCATTTCGCGAGACACATTAGCTGCAGGCATCAGGTAAGAGAAGCCTACGTATTAACTCGCGAGTGTAGGCGCCCCCCATCGCATGATCGAGCCACTTCAACCCTGTGTCTCGAGAAACGAGACAGGTGCATCAGGAAGGAGATGACCGATGCAGCAAGAACCTACGAAAAACCAAAATAATTCAAAAGAATAGAAGCCAATCTCCGCGAAGATTCATGTCGCTGTGACGTCTTTGTTTTAGAAAAGTTCAAAATTTTATCTGATATATAGAGATTATTACACGGTTGTTTTGATCCCAGCCCTGATCTCAGCCCGAGTGGACCGTATCGGCCCGAGCCCGAAGGGCGAGGGCTGATACCGTCGAGGGCTGAGATCATGGCTGGGATCAAAACAACCGTGTTATGATCTTTTTATCATATACTTTCTTCTTATAGAAATTGAACGTCTGTAAGAAATATTGCAGTATTTTTTGTTCCAATAAAGTACGTCTGTTTTTCTCTATTTATTGGATAAAATAACATAAAGATGATCGAGTCGGAAGATCATGGATGGTGAGCCGCGACGCCATTTTTCTTTCAGTTGGATGTACAACTCAGCATAAAATCAAGGAAACACAACTTAATTGTTAGGTATTTTAATTGTAAAATGGCTCAAATTACAAAATAAAACTTACCGAGAATGGTTTTCTGGTATTAGAACAAACTAACAGCCTCTGCGTGTCCACATTCAACCAGTCGACGTGCGGCAATAAAACATGGCGGCAGACGTCTTTTAGCCCGCTGAATTGTTTTAATGACGTCGGCCACAATACTTGACGTTGGCGCCAAATTTGAGGGCCGATACAAGGGCTGAGATTATATGTTTCTTGCACACTGGATAAGGATATCCGCGTGTTTCCCCTGTACCTACAAATCTTTTATCATATACTTTCACTAGTATTGCCCTTGATACTAGATATTTGGCCCAACCATTATAGCCCTGTCAGAAAGCGCTGTCCAGCCCTGTTGTCCAAAGTCAGGTGTTCGACCGAGATCACCTCACGTGTAGGGCGGGACAGAAATATCTCAGCCCTTGTATCGGCCCTCAATTTTGGCGCTAACGTCAAGTATTGTCGCTGACGTCATCAAAACAATTCAGCGAGCTTAAAGACGCCTGCCGCCATGTTTATTGCCGCACGTCGACTGGCTGAAAGTGGACACGCAGAGACTTCGTAGTTTGTTCTTAAACCAGAAAACCATTCTCGGTAAGTTTTATTTTGTAATCTGAGCCATTTACGATTAAAATATCGAACAATTGTTATTTGTTTTCGTCATTTTGTGCTCAGTTGTACTTCCAGCTGAAAGAAAAATGGCGGCATGGCTCACTATCCATGATCTTCTGACTCGACCATCTTCATGTTATTTCATCCAATAAATGAAAAAAAAAAACAGACAAATTTTATTGGAACAAAAATATTGCAGTATTTCTTACAGAAGTTCAATTTCTATAAGAAAATATATGATAAAAAGATCATCACACGGTTGTTTTGATCCCATCACTGATCTCAGCCCTCGGACCGTATCAGCCCTCGCCCTTCGGGCTCGGGCCGATACGGTCAACTTGGGCTGAGATCAGGGCTGGGATCAAAACAACCGTGTCATAATCTCTATATCTCACCCATGTTATCTCACCCAGGACCGGATAAAAATCACGAGCATTCAATGCATTGGTTGTATTGGAAGTCACGTAGCTGAGTCGGCAAGTGACGTTAGCGTTTTAGATGATGACGTCACGAAGATGGCAAACTGACGTCAGTTTATGCATGCCAGACGTTGACGTAAAGAACCGAATGGCAGTCGTTGAAAGCGGTGCCTTCTTTCAAAACCAAATAAAAACCTCTCAAGCACTAAGTTTACTCATTTTAACAAGTTATTAAGTTAAAACAAAACGTGGTGTGCAAGAAAAAGTATCTTTCATGGGTGTGAGATGTGGATAGAAAAAATCCGTCACTCAGGATCACTGTTCGGCATCACTCGGCAAGCCTCGTGATGCCGAACAGTGGCCCTCGTGACGGATTTTTCTATCCCCACCTCATACCCATGAAAGATACTTACAAGAGCCTCAGAGGTTTCTGTTTGATTTTAAAAGAAGGCGCCATTTTCAACGACCGCCATTCGGTTCTTTACGTCAACGTCTGGCTTGCATTAACTGACGCCATTTTGCCGTCTTCGTGACGTAATCATCTAAAAAGCCAACGTCACTTGACGACGTAGATACGTGACCCCCATTACAACCAATGCATTGAATGCTCGTGATTTTTATCCGGTCCTGGGTGAGATAACATGGGTTTTGTAGGTACAGGGGAAGCACGCGGATATCCTTATCCGGTGTGCAAGAAATTTCTGTCCCGCCCTACAGGTGAGGTGATCTCGGCCCACACGTGACTTTTCGACAACAGGGCTAGACAGCGCTTTCTGACAGGGCTATCATGGTTGGGCCAGATACCCAGTATCAAGGGCAGTACTAGTGAAAGTATATGATAAATGTTAATAACGTTACTTTAAATCAGTATTTAAATTAATAAACGCTATTTTCTACCTCATTAATTAATTTTGCGTCATGTATATTTGATTATTAAAAGTTTGTTTCACCGATTGCAGCCTCCATTCTGCCTTAAATTATGTTGGAATATTTTGGGGAACATTTACGTATGAATTATGCTTTTCAGATGTTACAATTGTGGAGACTTCGGGAACCATTTTGCATCAAAATGCCCGTATGGACCTCTGCCAAAGAGATGTCACAGTTGTAAGGCGACTGATCATTTAATCGCAGATTGTCCCCTTCGAGATCCCCAAGACAAAAGACCATACAGTGGCCCGGAAGGAAGGTTTGGAAATGGTATGAACAGATGTGAATTTCAAGGTCAAGGAGGAGCAATGGGTCATGTTTGACGGCTAAATGTAAACCTACATTTGGATGGGCCCAATTTTTAGTAGTTTCGTGATATTATTTTTAATATTTGCATTGTTTGACGAACTGCTTTGGTTCTGTAGGCAGAAAATCGTGAACTAGGTTTAATGGCTGCCATCTGGAAAAGGCTTACTGTAAAACACTTATTTTGGCGGTTACTAAATTTTGGCGGATTTGGCGGTTAAACCGAAGAGCGCTAAAATATAAGTCCGCCAATATTTCATAGATTTAATACATATACATACGCACAAGGAATATTTGATGAATATTTAGTTTTTTAAAAATACATTTCCATTAAACTATACCTTGTGGCATCCCATTAGAATCGCCTCCGTGGGCGATTCTAATAGATGCCACAATATATAGTTAAATGGAAAAGTAAGAAAAATTGTCACATTTTTACTTAGGATTTTTATGCCCCCAACTTCGGAGAAGTTGAGGGGGCATATTGGTTTGGGCCTGTCCGTCCGTCTGTCCGTCTGTCTGTCCGTCTGTCCGTAACGCTTTTTGGCAGCTAGGAAACTTAGGAACAGCTTATGCTAGGATCTTGAAATTTTTTATGTGGCATGAGCATGAAAAATAAGTGGACCCGTATTTTTTCTTTTTCCCGTCGGTCAGGTATTTTCAGAGTTATGCCCCTTTTTCGACTTCGTCTATGGAACCTTGTGAACAAAATATCTCAAGAACCCCTGATGCTAGGATCATGATTTTTCGCAGGATAACATTGCCCAAGGTGTAGATGAACTGATTAACTTTTGAAGAAAATTCGTGAATTTTTGACCGAGTTATGCCCCTTTTTCGACTTAGTGCATTGTAAGCCTATGGAACCTTGTGAACAAAATATCTCCAGAACCCCTGATGCTAGGATCATGCTTTTTTGCAGGATAACACTGCTTAAGGTGTAGATGACCTGATTAACTTTTGAAAAACATTGGTGAATTTTTGACCGAGTTATGCCCCTTTTTCGACTTAGTGCATTATAAGCCTATAGAACCTTGTGAACAAAATATTTCAAGAACCCCTGATGCTAGGATCATGATTTTTCGCAGGATAACATTGCCCAAGGTGTAGATGAACTGATTAACTTTTGAAGAAAATTCGTGAATTTTTGACCGAGTTATGCCCCTTTTTCGACTTAGTGCATTGTAAGCCTATGTAACCTTGTGAACAAAATATCTCCAGAATCCCTGATGCTAGGATCATGCTTGTTTTGCAGGATAACACTGCTTAAGGTGTAGATGACCTGATTAACTTTTGAAAAACATTGGTGAATTTTTGACCGAGTTATGCCCCTTTTTCGACTTAGTGCATTATAAGCCTATAGAACCTTGTGAACAAAATATCGCAAGAACCCCTGATGCTAGGATCATGTTTTTTTGCAGGAAGATATTGCCTAAGATGTAGATGACCTGATTAACTTTTGAAAAACATTGGTGAATTTTTGACCGAGTTATGCCTCTTTTCGGCTTAGTGCATTGTAAGCCTATGGAACCTTGTGAACAAAATATCTCAAGAACCCCTGATGCTAGGATTGTGTTTTTTTGCAGGAAGATATTGCCTAAGATGTAGATGACCTGATTAACTTTTGAAATACATTGGTGAATTTTTTACTGAGTTATGCCCCTTTTTCGACTTAGTGCATTTTAAGCCTTTGTTACAAAGGTACCGTTACAGTCAAGAACCATAAGATATAGGAACATACAGTTACAGGCTAAGATGTAGATGAATGGATTAAAACCCCTTTCTGACCTAAACATTATGGGATGAACCTTCCTTAGAGGCAAGGATACAGTTGGGGGCATAGTGTTTCATAAACACATTTTCTAGTCTTCATTAACTTGGGCCATGGTACATCAAGGCCACCAAAATTAACACGCACCAATATGTCATTGTCTTTGAACCCCGAAATTTTGATACCGCAGATACTAAGTGTTTTACAGTATATTGTTACAGCGATTTTTCCAAAATACTTCTTTTGTTTACTGTTTATTTTATTTTTAGCTTGTTTTTATCATATGAGGTGATGAAAATTTTGTAATTTTAATTAGGGTGATGAACAACTAAAACTCTGGAATAATTTTGAAGAGTATAAAAATGTTGAAGAGGCAAAAGGCTTTAATTTCAATTATTACATAAGGGAATCATTCCCTTATGTAATAATTGAAATTAAAGCCTTTTGCCTCTTCAACATTTTTACTCGCTATTATTCGATGTACGGTTGCTCTGAGAGTGCCAGATAAAGTGAATATTACGGGCAATTGCAACTCTTTCATTAGATCCACGTTAAAAGTGGATCGTCGTAAAAGTGGACTTTGCGACAAAGAATAGATTGAAATTTAAACATACCTTCACCAAAGGAGTATATTTCGGGTAATTGCAGGATTTTTATTAGACCCACGTTAAAAGTGGATCGCCGTAAAAGTGGACTTTTAAATTACTCTTTAACTTACTCTTTAAATTTGCGGCAAACAATAAATTGAAATTTAAATATACCTTTACCAATTTAGTGCGACAGACACGCGTTTCTGTATTTTGCTTCTTCAGTGTCGCTAAACCTCAAAAGTTATAACCAATGTTTTTGTCACCATGTCGCTATAAACTAAAATCTCAAACATAATATATGTGTGAACACCGCCATTTTTGCTGAAAACACATGTAGTTATAGCGACATAGTGAAAAATAGTATGACTTTCAGTTACTGGACTTTCATTTTCACTGTCTCGTCCCTGAGGTGCATACACATGGCAGTTGTATTATAGTAGGCAGGTGATGCTTACTACATTATACTTCCATTTTTAATTCAGAACTCCAGATAAGAAGGGGTAACAAGGATAATTTCGGGATAGTTTTCCTTTTTCTCCATAGAAACATAAGTTGTGACCCCTCATTAGAACTGTCTCACTGGTTTAATGAGGGGTCACAACATATAATTTTGTTGAGAAATAAGAAAAATTTGAATTCTCCTCAAACCCCTCCCCCCTCCCCGCCCTCCTTATCTGGAGCACTGCTACATATCTAAATATTTCAGATTTGTCAATGTTTGTATAGTTAATCGGACAGTTTTTGGAATCCTCACCGCATTTACTTTCTTTTAACAAATAACTCCAGGATATTTCGTATATAGAGGATCTTACATGAATGCTCATGTATTATTGAATTTAGTTTAAACAGTATTTTATTCAACATATAAACATACAAAGTCAATTCATACAAGAATAATAAGAAAGGATTCGATAACAAGCTTACTAGCTTATAAACATCGTCTCCTATTATTGAATTTATTAAACGAGTTTGGGAAAAAGATAAGATACGAGGCCATGCCGAGCATCTTATCGGTTTTCCAAATGAGTTTAATAAATTCTATAATACAGGAGCACGAATGCAAGATTCTGTTTGACATATGGCACTAAAATCAGATTTTATTAGCAAATTTTGCCACGATTTAGCCATTAGAAAACGCGACGTTTTTATGGACGTCAACGCATAACATAACGACGTAATTTGCAAATTTAATCCACCAGTTTATTATCGCAATTAATGTATGGCTTTATTACACTCTCAGATGCAATGTCGTACGATAACTCGAATAATACAGCCCTGCTATGTGCCTGAAATTACTGTAGAGAAACAGGTTTAAATAATCCTTGAAATTAAAGCAGAGCTACATATAAAAAGGGTAGTCGCTGATAATTCTGAGCATTTTATTTCCAAGTGCGGGCACGTCTTATGTTTTTGGAAGAAATTACAGGCATTGACTTGAATTATCACCAAACACTCTTTTTATGTCAAGCTGTGTAAAGCCACACAAAAAACTGAAGATTTTGAACTACACGGTGAAAAATAAACACAAAGTTCCAGAGAAACTGAAGTTTTCGGGTTGTAAACTGGCCTTATGTTTTTGTATTGTACATCAAACCCTTTATATTCTACGAACGAGACTCGTCTTCATGTTTTCACAAAACAAAAGAAGGTCAAAGCATTTACTCCCAATTTCATTTTACCAGGCACAGAGATTATAAAACTTGAGTACATTCTCAAACTCAAAATAGAGCACACTGATTGGCTGCTTCCGAGCACATGCTCGGAAGCAGCCAATCAGTGTGCTCTATTTTGAGTTTGAGATTATTCTCAAGTTTTAGAACCTCTGGGCCTGGTTCTCAGGGGAAAAACCCATGCACTTTATCGCGGTTTAAAATTTCTTGATCACGCAGACGAAAGTGACAAGCGCCATTTTTAAAGGCAGCTGTTTTCGAGAATTTCATTCGTAACTCATTATAGGAGTCGCCATTTCTTTACACAACATTCGTTTTTTCTTGTTAATATTGTTATGCTGGTTTTACGACCTTTTCTACCTCATATTTAGTGTGTTTTAAAAGTATGTTTAAAGCATTACAAGTTTTGTAGATACAGATGGCTATATCAAACATCTGGACTTTCCGGCCAGATATGATACACAACCCCTTGACTCATTCCTCTAAATATCATTTATGCAATTTAAAAGTTTAAAACTGTAGTGTTATTTTAATATTTTCCTGTTTAGGAAAATATAGCAAAGAATATGGTAACATTGAACAAAACAGTAGCATGAAATTCCCAAGCCAGCAATAACACTGCTTGTATTGTAATGCTTACAGGGAATAGGTGAAGGGTTATTTGGCTTGTCCATTTTCTTTGGGTACGTGGTGTTTGGAGGCGGGTTGGAATTGGGAGTATGGAGGGAGACTGAGAACAGGGCGGGTCTAGATATTTGATATAAAACCTGTAATTGTAGATAAATGAGCAATCAGCAATAGCCTTTTTTGCATTGCTTGTGAAAGGTTTGACTTTGTTCCTAACAGCTACTTTGCATTTCACACTGACCTTAACATTTAATTAATATATACCTCTATACCTTTAGCGGTATCAACGGCTTTAACTTTTGAAACTTTTGCATGTGTACGTACAAGAAATTACATATAAGGGCTTATTTTCGGAGTCAGAGATGTACACATGTAACATTTCCAAATGCACTATTTACCTACATAATAACTGAATTCAGTTGTGGCAACAACTGTCTGAGAATTTTTAGCTCACCTGAGCACGAAGTGCTCAAGGTGAGGTATTGTAATCGGCCTTTGTCCGTCGTCCGGCGTGAACTTTTGCTTTAAACGACTTCTTCTCCAAAACTGCTGGACGGATTTCGAAATAATTTCACAGAAATGTTCCTTTGGGGACTCTCTACCAACATTGCTCAAATGGTTCTGCTCCGCTGAACAATATGGCAGCCAGAGCTAAAAAAAGAAAAACCTTTAAACGATTCTTCTCCAAAACTGCTCGGCCGATTTTGAAATAATTTCACAGAAATGTTCCTGAGGAGACCTTCTACCAAAATTGCTCAAACGGTTCCGCTCCGCTGAACAATATGGCCGCCAGAGATAAAAATAGAAAAACCTTTAAACGACTTCTCCTCCAAAACTGCTGGGCAGATTTTGAAATAATTTCACGGAAATGTTCCTTAGAAAACCCTCTACCAAAATTGCTCAAACGGTTCCGCTCCGCTGAACAATATGACAGCCAGAGCTAAAAATAGAAAAACCTTTAAACGACTTCTCCTCCAAAACTGCTGGGCCGATTTTGAAATAATTTCACAGAAATGAACATTATTGCCGCCAGAGCTAAAAATAGAAAAACCTTTAAACGACTTCTCCTCCAAAACTGCTGGGTCGATTTTGAAATAATTTCACAGAAATGTTCCTTAGGAGACCCTCTACCAAAATTGCTCTAACGGTTCTGCTACGCTGAACAATATGGCCACCAGAGCTAAAAATAGAAAAAAAGCTTTCAACACCATCGTCTCTGTAGCCAATGGCTCGATTTTAAAAGAAAGTTCACAGAAATGTTTTACTCATGGCCCTGAACAAAAATAGCTAAAACGGCTCCACTCCGCTGAACAAAATGGCCGCCAGAGCTAAAAATAGAAATAAATCTTAGAATGACAGAGAGGGCACAATTATAATCCAATCATCATTAAACTTTGTCAGAATGTTTATCTATATGAAATCTAGACCATCTTTGAAACTGGGTCATGTGGGGTCAAAAACTAGGCCACTGGGTCAAATCTAAGAAAAACCTTGTGCACACTTTAGAGGGCACAGTTATGATCCAATCTTTATGAAACTTGGTCAGAATGTTTATTTATATAAAATCTAGGCCAAAGGTGAATCTGAGGTTTGTGGGATCAAAATCTAGGTCACTAGGTCAAATCTTAGAAAACCCTTGTGAACACTCTAGAGGGCACAGTTATGATCCAATCTACGTGAAACATTGTCAGAATGTTTATTTTCATGAAATCTATACCAGATTTGAAACTGAGCCATGTCAGGTCAAAAACTAGGTTTATAGGTCAGTTCTTAGAATAACAGTGTGAACGCTTTAGAGCACACAGTTTTGTTCTAATCTTCTTGAGACTTTGTCAGAATGTTTGTCTCCAACAAATCTGGACCAAGGGTGCAACTTGGTCATGTTGGGTCAAAAAGTAGGTCACTAGGTTAAACCTTAGAAAAACTTTGTGTACACTCTAGAGGGCACAGTTTCGATAACTTTGTCAGAATGTTTATATCCAAGAAATGTAGACCAGGTTTGAAACTGGGTCATGTGGGGTCAAAATCTAGGTCATTAGGTTAAATCTTATGAAAACCTTAGGTACACAATAAAGGGTTCATCTTCCATTTAATCTTTGTGAAACTCTGTCTGTCGGTCATATGGATGCCTCTGAGGTTAATTCACAGGATACTCAGGTGAGCGATCCAGGACCATCATGGCCCTCTTGTTATTATCATACCTCAGATAGTAATTTTAAGCCGACGAACCATTTGTATAATTATATTTCGTTTTCTCTTTCTGCCAATGTCTGCGCTGTGATCGCTTATTCCTCACAGACCTCCCATATTCAAGAGTTTGCTTAGCAACGATTATTGTGACGAGCATATTTGTGGACGTGTTCCGCAATTGCAAGAGAGCGTACTCTTGTTTTACTACAGTGACATTGGGTAGTTGCAACTATTTAGAGTTATATTTCTTAGTCTTTCTAGACAACAATTACCTACTGGGAACACAGCGTTGAATCAACACTGACTCAACCTTGATTCAGTGTCATGACGTTGAATCAAAGATGATTCAAAGTTAATTCAACGCTGTATGCCTGAACCTACACTAATCTAAAATCAGGGTTGGGTTAATTACATGATATACTCAATCATATTTTATATCACTTGAGAAGTTCATAGCTCACTCCCTGATGAAACTGCAGTCATACAGAATGCAGCAACATTAAATCGACGTTGTATCAATATTCATTCATTGTTGTTTGAACGTTGTGTGGCTCATTTTTTGGAACACGGCCAGACCTTTCACAATGTTTCTTGAGTAGTCCTCTATCAACCACATGAAATTTATGTAGATTGCACAATCTGGCTGGTTGCTATGGCAATCGAAAGGTTGAAAATAGAAAATATATTCAAAAATCATCTCCTCAGAAACTATGCAACCAATAAAGCTCAAACTTCACAGAAAGGATCTCAATACTAGCTTCTACAAAAGTACTGTTTTTCTTGGCAATTGCTTTTGCTGTTTGGCTGCTATGGGAACTTAAAGTTACCATTGACTTTAAATGGCAAAATAGAAAATTTTCATTTATCGCTATGCCACTGCAGATATTTTGACAAAACTTTCATAGAAATATACCTTGAGTAGTCTTTAACCAGCCTTGTTAAATTTATGCAAATTGCGCAATTTGGCTGGTTGCCATTGCAACCGAATAGTTAAAAATAGAAAAATATCAAAAAATCATCTCCGCAGAAACTTTACAGAAAGAGCCTTAGTATTAGCCTTAATAGATTTACATTTGTCATGGCAATTACTCCAGCAGATTGGTTGCTATGGCAACTAAGAGTTTCCATTGACTTATAATGGGGAAAATGGAAATTGGCAATTTTTGCTGTCACACTCCATTTATTTAGATTTTCTTTCTACAGAAATGTTTCTTGAATAGTCCTCGATGTTTCATATAAATTTTCTCCAAATCGCAGAATTTGATTGGTTGCCATGGCAAAATATAGGGTAAATTTTCAAAAAAAAAAAAAAAAAAAAAAAAGAACAAATGAAAAAATCTTCTGCTCAGAAGCCATATGGGGGATGAAGCTGATATTGTGCAAACATGTTGATTACAGAAGCCACTACATGAATTTTGTTTTTTCTTCCAACCCCATAAGAACTTTGTTTGCTATGGCAACTTATAGTTTCCATTGACTTATAATGGAAAGGTGAAGCCATGAGGAGGATGAAGCTGATACTTTGAATACATATTAATAACATTAGCCTCTACCTAAAGTATATTTCATACTATCATTGCCCATGTGGACTGGTTGCTATGGCAACTTAAAGTTCCATAGACTTACAATGGGGAAAGTGGACATTTGGTATTTATTTCTGTGTTACTGCAGATATTTTGACAAAAGCTTTACAGAAATGTTCCTAGAATAGTCCTCTATCAGCCATATGAATTTTGCCCAAAGACCTGATTTTGATTAGTTGCCATTGCAACTGAAAGGCCAAAGGACCTGGTATGATAAGGGCCATTTTTGGACCCCACTCAAATTCTCTTAAAATTGCATGGTTTCTATTGCTTATCATTTGAGCGTATGGAAACAAACAGAAATAATATGTTTCACTTTTGTTAAACATCAGAATAACATGATTTCAGACATGCCTATGTTGGTTCAATAATATGAAGGAAAATTGCAAGTAAAACTGAGTTTAATCATTTTTCCTTTGAATAAATAAGTCATTTATAATAGCCTTTGAAAGCTCTTGATAATAGGCCTTTGATGAAATGCTTATACGTTGGGTGCCACGGCTAATTACCTGTGCACTGCACAAGGCTTGTCAAGTTACCCCACCCACTCAAGTTTGCAAGTCAAGATCGAGACGCTAACCAAAAAATTCCAACAGATCAAAATGAAATGTGTACCAAATTATTCCTTGTGCTCTAACTAAGAAAATGAATACCCGCAACATATGTTTATTTTGTCTATGAGCCGAGATATGGGTGTTTTTGTGTTGAGAAAACAGGGAAAATGTTCCGAACGCTGCCACTTTGGTAACAAAAATCTAAAAATAAACGTTGAGCCCGGTCTCCAGCTTATTTAATATTTTTATGGCATGTAAATATATCAAAATTATACCCGCATATAAAATATAAAATGTGCTGGAGGCCGGGCTCATATATTTTGAAAGCCGCGAAGGCTACCAAATTTGTCTTTTTCGTCAGAATCCGCTGGGGGTATGGGTATGTTCAAGATTAAAAACAAATATTTTATGCAAGAACTGATTGATTTTGTATTTGCTGTTACATTCAAGGTTAGAACTTTCCTATGAATGCATTTTATTTATCGAAATAGAACTTTTGAAAAATGAGTTTTCTGGGGGCCAAATATGGGCCTTATCATACCAGGTCCTTTTCAAATTTTTCATTTTTTTTTTTGCCAAAGATCTTCTTCTCAGAAGCCATTAAGGGGGGATAAAGTTTATTTTTTGCACAAATGTTTGTGATATTATCCTCCACATAAATGGTGTGTTTTATTGCTGTTGTGCATGTTGTTTTATTGCTGTGGCAATTTAGTTTTTCCAACATAACCTCAGTGCTCAGGTGAGCGATATAGGGCCATTGACCCTCTTGTTTGTGATTGTTAAATAAGAAAATTATTCTGTTTAACTCACCTGAGCCAGCGACCCCAGGGGAGCTTATAGGATGGGAAGGCTCCGTGGTCCATCCGTCCGTCCATCCATCCGCAATTTCAAACGACCTCTCCTCTGAAACCGCTGGACCGATTGCAACTGAATTTCATAGCTTCCTGGGGTCTTGGGAACGAAAGGTTGTTCAAACAGTCCTGGTCACATGACCAACATGGCCGCCATGCCCATATATGGTAACACCTAAAAAATTTTCTCCAGAACCAATAAACTGATGGCCTTGAAGCTTGGTATGTAGCATTGGGTACGCAAGTACCACCAAGTTTGTTTAAGTTATGACTTTCGGTTGACCTTGACCGTTTTAACGGTAAGGTCATATTTGCTTCCTTGTGCTTTTATATGGCAAAACGCTAGAGCATATTTTGGAAACTGTTCAATATTCGGGGCTAAAAATTTATATCTAAAATCATCTTAATGAGTACATGAAGATTTGTGAGTACAAGCGGTCAGGGTCATTGTTTGATCTTTGACCCAGAACTCTCATAATTTGATAATTTCAAACAGTCTCCTCAAAAGCTACTAGGCCAATTGAAACCAAATTTCATATAGAGCCTCGAGAGGTTGAGGGAACGAAAATTTATTCATACGTCCAGGTCACATGACCAACCTGGCCGCCATGTCCATATATTGTAAAAAACTTTAAAAATCTTTTACTCCAGAACAAATTGGCCGATGGCCTTGAAACTTGATATATAGCATTGGGTCCTCCAGTACTATCAGGATTGTTCAAATTATGACCTTGGGTTTACCTTGACTTTTTTACGGCAAGGTCAAATATGGGGAAATGCCAGAACATAAGATTTCATGGTAAGTTTTGAAGATTAAGGCCTAAAAATGATATATACAGTTATCTAAATGAGGGTATAAAGATTTGTGAGTACAAGAGATCAAGATCATTCTTTGACCTTAGACCGTCATCTCTCATATTTTGATAATCTCAAGCAGTCTCCACAAAAACCACTAGGCGAGTTGTAATCATATTTTATATAGAGCCTCCAGGGGTTGATGGAATGAAAATTTGTTCAAATGGTACAGGTCACATGACCAACATGGCCACCATTCCTATATAGTAAAAACCTTAAAAACTCTTCTCCAGAATCAATTGACCAATGGCCTTGAAACTTGGTATGTGGCATAGGGTACTCCAGCACTATCAAAATTGTTCAGATGATGACCTAGTTTACCTTGACCATTTTATGGCAAGCTCAAATATTGGAAATGTGAGAACATAAGATTTCATGGAAAGTTGTGAACAATTAGGCCAAAAATGTGATATATACATTCATCTTATTATAATAAGTACATGAAGATTTATGAGTACAAGAGGTCAAGGTCATTCTTTTACCTTTGACCCTGAACTCTCATATTTCTACAATGTCAACAAATCTCCTCAAAAGCCACTGGGCCAATTGTAACCAAATTTCATATAGAACTTATATGGGTTAAGGGAATGAAAATTTATTCAAACGGTCCAGGTTACATGACCAACATGGCCGCCACATACATAAATGGTAAAAACATATAAAAATCTTCCCTTCCAGAACAAATGACTGATTTCCTTGCTACTTGGTATGTATCATTGGGTACTCGAGTATTATCAAGATTGTTCAAATGATGACCTTGGGTAGACCTTGACCATTTTACAGCAATGGCAAATATGGGAAAATGCAAGAACAAGATTTCATGGAATGTTTTGACGATTAAGGCCTAAAATTTGGTATATATATTCATCTTAATGAGAACATGAAGATTTATGAGTACAAGGGGTCAAGGTCACTCTAAACCTTTAATATTTTTCTCCTCCAGAACCAATACACCTACGGCCTTGAAACTTGGTAAGTAGCATGGAGTGCTAGAGTACTAACAAGACTGCTCAAACGATGACATTGGGTTTACCTTGACCTTTTCTTGCGGCATGGTCAAATATTGGAAAATGCTAGAAAATAAGATTTCATGGAAAGTTTTGAAGATTTTGGTCCTAAAAGACTGTATATATATATATATATATATATATATATATATGGTTGTCTTAATGAGTACATGAGATTTATGAGTACAGGAGGTCATGGTATGTCTTTGACTTTTGAACCAAATTTAAAGAGTAGCTACACTTCAGGAACTGACTGAATCAGATCCCAAACCCTATCCCCAACATCAAAGGGAAAGATGGACAAAGACATCCCAACAAACAATAAATTACAAGTGATAAGCCGAGTCAGCAGCTCTTTCCCAAATAGATGGCAACTCAGCTATCTTTATTGAACTAAATAATTTAGACGTGTTACAACAGACTAAGCAAATTATATAAAAAAAACATTTAACAATTATTTTTACCTATTTTCTATTATTATGATAGAAGGGTAAAACTGAGAACACAATAAATTAAACAGCACCGAACATAAAACAAATGCAACCGCAACAAAAGTACCGCCTTGGGACGGTCAGTAATAACTACTGGGGGGGTTTAAACCGGTTTTACTGGGCCCAAACCTTCACCCTCAGCCTCCGTTGCGGTGCACATAATTAGTTGGTAGTTCGGTTCGTATGGAGGTCCCCTAACTCATCAGAGAGTCATCACTGTCAACAATTAAGATCAAGAAAAGAGCGTGATGAAGCAAGGATGAGGACTCGACAGCCAAAACGTGTTGAGACACCTGGAGATCCCTGGGGCGTCAGCAACACCACTGGAGTACTGGAGCAAAGGAAGACCACCAGTTGAACCCCGGTGGGCCAAGAAACAGACAAACATCCGGCCCCAACCAACTAACATATAGCTTTATGTAGGGGCTATCATAGAGTCTGAACCCCGACCCACCGGCGTGCAATTAAAGAGGACAGCAAAGTTGTCAACCGTGATTGGGTTAACCACTGAACATGCAGACTGTCGCATTACATCTATGTTATAGCCAATGCGTTTAAATCGTATGATAATTTTCTTAAATTGATCGGGAAATTCTGTTTTCCCTACGATTTTGCGTAATTTATATACTAAGTCACCATAAAATTCAGGTTCCGATAGGCCTTGTTGCAAAAGTGACCTTAACCCTATATTATATTTAGAAACCAATTCAAAGTGTCTACGATAAAATTTAGAAAAAGCTTTCCGAAGTTTATGATACCGATACCCCTGCTGTAAAAGCTTGGCAGTCAAACTTTTATTACGAGCATTGAAGTCAGCCAGATGACTAGACACCCTAGCGAAGCGAATAAGCTGAGAAATGTAAACACCATATGAAGTGGTGCGGGGAACATCGCCATCCAAAAACGGAAAATTAACAATGTCGAAATCAAAATCATCGCGTTTGTCATAAATTTAAGATGAAACAAATCCATCTAAAATAGATAAATGTAAATCCAAAAATGGGGCCTCGGTATCAGAAGTATTTGCTTTATTTAACTGCAATTCAGCAGGATAAATTTGACTAACCATTTCTTCAAAATAAGGGTTGTCAATATTTAAAAGGTCGTCCAAGTATCTAGACGTTGAGTTGAATGCTTCAATGACATGAGCTTGAGTATCATCAGAAAGAGACATCATAAAGTCTCTTTCATAGCAAAATAGAAACAAATCTGCTACAAGAGGAGCGCAATTAGTACCCATCGGAATTCCTATAATTTGTCAGTACCGAATCTGATGAAAATGTTATCTAGAAGATATACTAAAGCATCAAAAACATTTTGGCAAGATTCATATTTTGACAATTTCAGACATAAGAAAATGCCACTTTGCCAGTTGCTGAGGTGAGCGATTCAGGGCCTCATGGCCCTCTGTATTCTATTTTAAAATGATTTTTATGTCTACCTTTTACCCTACTACTGTAGGATGAAAAAAGTAACTATTAAGTTTTTTTCACCCGACATAGGGAGGAGGGGGAGGGTGGACTATAGATTTGACCCTCATCCGTCCGTGTGTGCATCTGTCCTTCTGTTCTCCGAAGAACATAAAAATATAATTTATGGACTTGTCAAAATGTAACTGAAGCACTTATTTATCGTTTTGACAATATTTATATTAAATTTGGGTCTAAGCTTTATAGACAAAATGTTGGGATTCCAATGGGAACTAATTGTGCCCCTTGTGGCTGATCTCTTTCTATTTTGCTATGAGATGGACTTCATGAAGTCTCTCACAAAAGAAAAACGGTATGACATGATTGATAATTTCAACCTGGACGATCTAGTCAATATAGATAACATTCACTTTGAACAGATGGTTCACAAAATATATCCTTCTGAACTTCAACTTAATAAAGCTAATGCTCCTGATGCCGAAGCAGCCTTTTTAGACTTAAACTTATCGATTCATTGTGATACAGTTTCTACAAAAAAAATATGATTAACGGGATGATTTTGATGTTGATATTGTTAATTTTCCGTTTCTTGATGGCGATGTCCCTCGACGTCCCTCTTATGGTGTATATATACTGACACAAACAAGAAACGTCTGTTCAATATTTCTGTCTGTTCATTCCAAAGTCATGAAGGTATTTCCTTCAAATGGTCTGCTTCAATATTGTCGATCATTTGGCAATGACATGCGCCAACCAGAAATCCATTCCATGACAATAAGCGTCAATGACAAGGCCGCCAGCACCAGTACCCAAATTTCAAAAGTCACAAAATCAATATCTTGTGTGTCCTTCATGTTATAACCATCGCAACACATCTCGGCATCACTGAGCAGACACGCTGCTGAGATGTTATGAGGGCTAGATGCATTCCTTATTGTCAAGGCCACTGTCATAAATCTGTGACGTAAACTGACGTCACAAAACGTCGATCACGACCGTGCGTAGAAACACGCAGACATACCCTTGTTTGTCCATCAGTTAGGATGCGAATGGCATAGGACTACTTCAAATTTCATTTCTAGCCATCAATAGCATTGAAATTACCATCATTTAGCCTTGCAAAAAGTTGGTTACAAAATTACTCGATTACTTTTCTTTGAAGGATGGGGTGTTTTAAACCGGACTTAAGTGAACCCGGATTTCAGATTTCAGCATTAATTGTGGTTTTCTGATGCATGTTGTCATTATCATACACAAGAAAAGTCAAGTAAAACAAAAACGGCGTCAAAATAATGAACGGCTATGGAAATAATGGAGGTTCTAAAATCGTTATAAATTTAATTCAAAGGGAGATAATTTTATATCTTGAAGACTTTAGGCTGCTTTCTCGTTCAATTAGTCACCGGGTTTTGTTTTTCGTTTTCTGGCGTTTCCTACTCCCGTTTAACGCACAAAGTTTCACGTTTACATGAATAAAATGCTGCTGAGGATTAAAAGCGATATTTTCACATTAGGTTCGATAAACCTTGTGGCTATGGAGAAAAATTAAAACGGTTGCAATTTTATGTCTGCCAGACGTTCGGAAAATATTTACTTTAATTTCTTTTGGAAGACAACTTAACTTGTTCAAAAGACACAGAATCTTGTAAAACGGACGTTTCTTTTTTTTGTCAGTATATATCTCAATTTATTCGCTTTGCCAGAGCATCTTCATATGTTACAAATTCTTAACTGCCAAACTTCTTAAGCAAGGCTATGGGTATCATAAACTCCGCAAAGCATTTTTCAAATTTTATCATAGGCACTTTAAATTGATCGAAAAATATCATGTCAGTCTGAAAAAATTATGCAACAAGGTATTTGTAATCCAGAATTCTATGGAGATTTGGTATATAAATTTAAGAAAATAATTGGAAATCCAAACTTCTCTGATCTTTTCAAACGTATTGTAAACCGTTTCAAGAGAGCAGGGTATACGTTAGACATTATGCAGCAGACTGCATGCCTAGTTTTTAACCCAATCATGGTTGAAGGCTATGCTGCAATCTTTAGTTGCACGGCGGTAGCTAGGCCTCAGACTCAATGACGGCTTCGATGTGAAGCTTTAAATAGTTGGTTGAAGCTTGATGATTGTCTTTGGCTGGACCCTCCGTGGTTTAACTAGTGGTTTTCTTTAGCTCTGGCTCGCAGTGTTGGTATTTAAAGCCATGAGGTCTCTTTATTGTTTCATCATAGTGTTTTAGTTGATTTAAGTGTTTCAATGATGGTGCATTGACGGAGTTAGTGAACCATTATGCGAACCGAAGATTAATTGTTTCTTATACTCAGGATTACACCTAAATCTAGGGCGAAGGTTTGCGCGCACGGAGGATGTCCTTCAGACCCCCCACCCCCACCGGTAGCTTGCTACTGACCGTTCTAAGGCGGTGATTCTTTTGTTGGTTATTTATATGTAAACGGTAGCGGATCAATTACCTTGGTTGGGGGAGAGAGAGCTAATTTGTCTGCTATTGTTTACTTGTAATTCTGTGATTTCTGTTGAAGAGGTTTCGTCTTCCTCTGGGTGCTAGGGATGGGCTACGTTATTTTTTGTGGCACTCCCTGAGCCTTCCATACAATTATTTTCCGAGATCATTTATGCTGTCAATTCCTATGGGGAAGGCAGGTACCGTCGAGAAATGTCACAAAATGTGTGATGACGTTACGCTTACGTCGCAATGTAAATTAGACTAGCATCAGCGTTAGATTCATACTGAAAAACATTTAAATCAAGTGTCTTTAAAACCACAACTCAGTCAACTATTATTTCCTCCTTTTCGTCTCCTTTTAATCATCCACATCGTCTAGGGATACGTGTTACCTATTATTCATGACACATGGCGCAATTATTCAGTCCAGCTTTGACGAAACCGACAATGTCGCCTTTGCACAACACAAAGCAAAAACTCATATCAGAATGGGCGCGTTGTCCGCTTGGGGAAAGCTTAGATTGCATCGCGAAATAACATTGAAAAGGACATGAAATGATTGTATTAAAGCCATTGACCGAAAACGCAGTAGTCATACATTACACTATAACTTGCCGGGCCGGGTATCGCAATCGGTAGGGCACCTGACTCGTAAGTCAGAGGTCCTGGGTTCGAATCCCGGTCTGGCAACATACTTTCGTTTCTCCTTCCGCTGATTCAAGAAGGGCAGTTGTCAGTTACTGGCGACAGTATGTGCACTTAGTACTGGTTAACCGCTTAGGAGGTCTAAGCCTGCCCAGGAATAGTGTGGTTAGGTTAACTGACCGTCCCGACATGACCTTAGGTGTTTACCGTGGACGTTAAGCATCAAATCAGCCAACCAACACTATAACTTCTCTCTTTTTTCTAGTTTTCCTGGAGGGAAAAGTCATTTCTCCCAACCGTCAGGGAGTTGTCTGACCCCTGTTTTTATAATGGTTGAATGAAAGCATAAAGATATCCCCATTTCTATTTCAGTGAATCTATCTGAATGAAGAAGAAGGCGTTGAGAGTTGTAAAAATGAATGTGATGGACAGCGATGGTGATGCTTTAAAGCTTACAGAAGAAAAATCTACAGCCCGAACTTTGCCAGATAAAATCGCATGTCCATTAGATAGTAGCAGTGATAATAAGGATAGAGAAGATGAATCAGAGAAAACTTTAGATGTAAAAACAAATGAAATCACGCCATCTAATGCTCTCAATGCAGAAAGGATATTTGATAAAGATGTGAACATAGAAACTGAAAACATTTATTCATATACCAATATCTTGATAGAGCCATTTCAACCATTGTGTGAGGATATTAATTCTACAAATAATTCTGAATCAGATACCGATCTAGTTATAGACGGGGTTCTAACAAACACTAGGAAATTTAAGATAATCAGGCATGAAAGTGATGACCAAACAGCAAAAGGAGCTACTAGTATAAACGATGATATCGAATCAGGTCTGAAAGAAAGCCAGGAAGAAATCATTGCTGGGTCTGAAATAAATGTAGAAAATAATGTATTGGCATATGTAAGTAGACCCTTCAAGTTAAATACTGTTCAAAATATCAGAAATCAGTTGGAGAAATGTATTGAAGAAAAAGACAAAAATAGTAATACATCTAAAGTTGTTGAATTAGCCATTAAAAGATCAGTATTACATAGAAAATGCATGAATGTGAAAAAGTACCCAGAAAGAACATGCAGTAAAGTGAACAAATTGGAAAATGAAACAAAAGAACAAAAGAAACCATTCCCAAAGTCAAAGGTGAAATTAATACAAAAATCTAAATCTATATTTAAACAGATTTTGCAATCACCTGCTGAGGATAAAACGTTAAGCCAAACAAGTGACAGTGGTAAACCAAAGAAAAAGCGAAGAAGAAAAGTTAAGCCATGGCCATGGGGAAATGAGAAAAAGAAATACAAACCAAAAATAAAGACCTTGCCTTTATCTCCTTTTCCACCTGAGGAATCCGAGGAAACAGCAGATGTTCTAAAGAATGATCTGATTAGACAAAACAATGTAATACAATTGGATCAGCCAGGTGCTCAGAATGAAGTTTTATCAGAATCTGACACACGTGCCGAATCGCCTTTGAAAATTGTAGAAATAACTGGTATGAAAAATGAAATTGAAGGATCTGAGACTTCTGACACACACTGTATGAATCAGTTACAAATAGAAACAAATTTAGTGCCATCAACTAGTGATCCTATTGGTAAACTACCAAAGAAATCAATTAAAAGAAGTGGTTCAAAAAAGCATTCCAAAAGTAGAAAAAGAAAGAATCTTTGTTTAAACGGTGATCAGAAAGCTGTTACTACTAGCGAATTGGACAGTCAAGATAAATTGCCTGACAAAGAGGAAAAACATGACTCTACTTTAAAAGAGGAAATGAATTATAAAGTGTTAAGTGAGCCAGGAATTTCAAATTATTGTTCAGAATCATATGTAAATGAGAATATTGATCCATTCAAGTTTTGTGAAGAAACACTGCAGCAATCCACTTCACATTCAACTAATTCTGAAAGGACACTTAAGAAAGGGAAAATAAATAAAAAGATTAGAAAGGGACCTGTAAAAAAACGTCAGAATCATGAAGAACAAGCCAGTGCTACAAACTTTAATGATAAAGCTGAAGATTTTTTGTCATCTGAGTTACAGGATAATCAACCACGGTTAGACAATGCTCATGTATCAACAGATAGCGGAATTGAATCTGTTGCTTGTTCTCCAGTAGGAAATAAGTCGCTAAATTCAGTTCTAAGCTCAGAGACGCCTCCGTCTATTGTATATCATCCTACTGCTGTCCATTTTTCTTCATATAATTCTTCAACAAATTCGAATAAATCTGATTTTGCCGAGAGTATTTTTTCCACCATATCTTCATCAGTGTTTTTGACTTGCCCATCAAGTGCTACAAAATCAACAGTCTCATTGGGGAACAACTTCGATATATCTAACAATACTTGTAGATCAGTTTGTACCACAACCTGCTCTATGGTTTCATCTGTTTGTTTTTCAAGTGTTTATGAATCAGAAACATTGACTGATGTTAAGGATATAAATCGTCCCTCTGAACTGCTGAGGGATAAGCAGTCAAACTCAACAGAATTATTAAAAGAACCAAATGCTGGTTCAATTTCACTCAGTAGGAAAAAGAACAGAGCTAAATTCTTGCAAAACTTTAAAACTAGTGTGTTACTTCAGCAGGGAAGAATACCACATGAGTCCGTAAAAGAGCAATTGTTGGAAGATAAACTTTCATATCTGACCAAATTAAGAGGAAATAAATCTAACGAAGGTGTTACAAAATTGGTCTATTTAAATGACACTGTGCTTTTCAAACCTGACACTGCTATATCGACTCGTTATTCAGAAACCCCATCAGATAAATCTTTTCATGAACCTGTAGAAACTTCAGCAGAACGTATTTCAAATAAACCTGTTGATAAAATTGATGTACCGGATATAAGTACGCAGAGAGATTTATATCATCATCATCAGTATGTTTCAAGACACATTGAAAACAACACTGATGTTGACAATCAGGCAGCTTTAGATTCAGTATTAAATTTTCCTCAAAGTGATGATTCTAACAGAACTGATTTATCAGTCAGTGAAGCCATAGAGGGAGACCTAACAACTTCACCACATATTCGTACATCAAATTTGGATCTAAGAGGAAAAAAGTCAAACCATAAATCAGAAAGGCATTCTAAACACAAAACCTATGGTCCAGGGCCTGACTTACCTAAGATAGACTTGACACAGGATTATGATTTCAATGCTCATGATATAGAAATGCCCAATTTACTTGAAAGTCCGCACAGCTTTGGAGTACCCGCTGAAGTATACTCAGCTTTTGGCAGTGGATCAGTGCCTTCGCAGTCAGATCGATCAATAGATTCCAATACAAGCAGTGCAGGCAGCAGTTTTGGTGCTAAATCAAACTTTCAGTTCATGACTGACGTGTCAAAGCACAAAAAAAAGAAGACTAAGAAAAAAAATTTGTATTTTAAAACTAAATATAAGAACATTATATATCCAGTATATGTAGGTGAGATGGATTGTTTAATAAGAGATTTCCCTAGTTTGTCAATATCAGCCCCCGAGGAAACATACATAAAAGTTCGACCTGGTGAAGTACCGCTGCCAAGTATTTTCAGAGTGTCTATAATTAATGTAAAGAAGAAAAAGAAGGATAAATTATCAATATTTAAAAAATCAGGTCCACTTAAATATATAAATTCACACAAGTCTGACTTACGTGAAAGAGTAAAACTTGGTCGTCGGAAAGGAACAGATAATAATTCATTTGAAACATTCAATACAGAATCAGCGAGTTCACAAGATTCACAGTATCTGCCACCAAAGAAGACACATAAGCTGTTTTCATAATTGGATGCCGAAAAATCAAGATCTTGTGTATCGCAAAAATCTCAGGAGAAGAATAGTTAGGAGACCAAAGACTGTATTACGACCACCTTCTCTTGTACAATGTTCTCATTTGGTGAGTATAAGCAGAAGAAGTGGTAAAGTGCGTATTTGATGATTGAAAGATTTTATCTTTCAAATCTTCATAAAAACCTATGTATATTGTTCATACAAAGTAGGGAATATTCATATATTGAAATTTGGAGCTCTTACAAAATTTATTGAATACATATGAAACTGACATTTTAATTAGTCAAATGTGTCTAAAAACAATATGCATACATGATTGGAAGATTTTTTCTCACTCGACTTCAAGGTGATACGCTTGGGCTAGGTGTCGACACGAATCTGGCACGTCGATAGAATGTGTCTTCATCCTTGTTCAGGATTCAAGCTGGCAGTTTGTGTTGCTCTCTGTCTATTCAAATAAAAGAACGTACTGTGAAAATTTTCGGGTAATCGTCGCACTTTTTGAAGTTTGCTCCCTGTGTATCTCTCCTCGGGATTAAATGTTTGATATGCGGAAAAATCAGGACCATTAATTATTCAAAGACACGTCATTTGTATAGGTCATCTAATGAATATGAAGAATCTTTTATCTGTTTTGTGAAATTATGGTCCTGACCCCATGATTCTTTAGATTGTTTTCAGGTCACAGAGTTTCATTGTGTGGCTTTTACTTCCAGCTGAAATTATGGCATATGTACTCTCCTATCGCGTGTTAAATTAATTAACACGTCATAATAGGGGACCATTTTCTAGCATTGTCATTCTCTCAATATCCCCTACTTTATGTGGACAGTATATGTTGTTGGTGCTTATTAGAATCGCATCGGGGCGATTCTAATGAGCATCCACAACATAGTGTAGGAAGAAATAGACATTTATCCCGTTATAATCACCAAATATCACAAACTCATCTTCTGTATAATATACATGTGCTTAACAGTCATGCCCGCCTACATGTACACTGCTGTAGCCATTCCAAGTATTATCTGGTTATATTGTCCTAATTTCGTGTTTGTTTGAAATGGTATAATTTATGTGTAGTTTAGATCTTATTTCTGATGTACATATTTGAGCCACGCTTCAAGAGAACCTGTCTTGATTGGCGACCAGGTAAATATTAAGATCTACTCAGCTTTTTAAAACATCTATTGGGTATGTTAAAGCTTTTTTTTCTTTTTGGTACATGTACATACATGTATCATATACATATACATGTATCATATGCATATCTAAGCAATGAACATCAAAGATACTGACCAGATAGCACAAGCTAATCTGTATCTGTCATTAGTGAATGCATTAATGTAGATACATATTTGATGAATATTAAGGGAATCGGCTAATTTCTTTTATATAAAAATATTAAATATATATTTATAATATATACCTTGAGGCTTTTCTAATGAACACCCACTACATAAGCTTTATATTATCTTATACACATTTCATCAATGATGTAAATGCCTCATGAAATTGTCTTTGATCATTCAAACTAGATGTTTTGTAGATACTTCTTCGTTACACTTAGGCAATATTTGGCCGATTTTTGTTTGCAGTCTATCAGAGCAAAATTGAAATATGTTTAAGACTTGTGACTTTTTAGCTCACCTGAGCCAAAGGCTCATAGGTGAGCTTATAGTATACGAACGGCATCCGTCATCCGTCCGTCCGTCGTCCACAATGCCCAAACATTTTCTTCTCCGAAACCGTTGGGACAATCAAAGTCAACTTTTAAGTGGAGCGTCCTTGGGTAAGGGAAACGAAAGTTTGTTCGCGGCATCTGGGTCACATGACCAAGATGGCCGCCACGTCCATATATGGTAAACACCCTTAAAACTCTTCTCTTCCGCAAACAATAGTCCGATTGCCACGAAACTTGGAATGTAGCATCGGGGACTCCAGTCCATCATAGTTTGATCAAATGATGAACCTTGTTCTCATTTACGGCAAGGTCAAATTAGTAACATACGCTTTTCTATACGAAAAAAGTGAAAACAGCAGATTCCTGAGAGTTAATAAATACAGACGATAAATTGAGTTAATGAAGGTTAGTGGGTATTGAAGGTCAAAGTCATTTCTTGACCTTGGTCCAAGGTCATTTCTTGACCTTGGCCCAAGATCTTTAACATATGAAAATTTTAACCCGCTTTTCTCTGAAACCACTAGGCCGTTTTGAGCCAAATTTTGTATGCCAGCTTTCAGGAACAAGAAATGAAAATATGTTGTTATGATGCTAGTCATATGACCAAAATGGCCACCATGTCGATATATGGTAAAGTCCTTCAAAAATCTTCGTCTCTGGTACCGGTGGTTTGATGTCCACGAAACTTGGTATGTAGCATTGGAAACGCCTGGTTTGTTCAAATGATGACCCTGGGTTGATCTTGACTTATGACAATGTCAAATTTCGTAACTAAGGATTTTCTGTTGAACAACGTGAAAAGGTGGAATTTCAGAAACTATTGCAGCCTGTGACCTGAAACTAATTGAGTTAAGAATGATATGTGAGTGTTGTAGGTCAAGGTCATTTCTCGACCTTGGCTCAATGTCATTTACATATGAAAAATAAGCTTGCTTCTCTCAGAAACCACTGTGTCATTTTCAACCAAATTCTGAATGTAAGCTTGTAGTTACAAGTTAATGAAAATCCATCAACATAATGCTGGTCACATGACCGAGATGACTGCCATGCCAATGTATGGTAAAACACTTTAGAATTTTCTTTCTAGGAACCACTGGGCCGATTTTGATGAAACTTTGTATAAAGCACCAGAGACATAAGCCCTTTATAGTTTGTTCAAATTATGGCCCTAGTTGACCTTGATTTTTTATATTTTCACAGTTACTTCAATTCATAGTTGACATCCATCCTGACCCCTCCCCCCCCCCCAACACCCCCACCAGACCCCCAACGTTTTTTGCTTTTTCACAATGACTTCAATCCTTGGTTCAAATCCACCCTGACCCCCGACCGGACCCCACCCCTACCCCGATATTTTTAGGCATTTTCACAATTCAATTCTTGATTCACATCCACCCTGACCCCTCACGACTTTTTTGTTTGCATTTTCACAATTACTTCAATTCTTGGTTCACATCCACCCTGACTCCCCCCTCCGACTTTTTTGCTTTTTCACAATATCTTCAATTCTTGGTTCACATCTGCTGGGGGAATAATGTTTCATAAACATAAATTCTAGTCTTTGTATTTTCTTTCTTTTGCTTATTTCGACAAATAAAATTCCGAATTGATTCACACACACTCACCACACACATACACACACACACACACACACACACACACACACACACACATGATTGTTCATCTATCAAACTATCATTAGCTTCAATTATTTAGATAAAAATACCTTTGTCGGAGGTAAAGGTTTCGTCTTCGAGATCTAGAGGTAGGTCTATCATTGCATGATGCTGATTTCGTTGGTTTTCTTCTCACTTTATCTCGAAATCCAATATTAGTTCTGTAATCTTCGCCTGTGATTGCAGCGTTATCACTGTCATTTTTCTTTCGATATATCTGACTGTGCTTCTAAAGCACCAATTCTTTGAATGATCTCTACTAGATCCTGCTTTGTCATTCCATGTTCGTTTTGGTTACTTTTTTGTAGTTTTCTTTCTGTGCATTCTGCTCCATCAATTCTGTAGTTGATGAAGTCCTGTTTGTTTCACATGTCATTAATCTCCATCTGAATCAAGAATGGCAACACTAGTGATGATAATAATGTATATATCAAAATGAAACAATCATTAAAATGTAAAACATTTAAAATTTTACCCATTATTTTGCTTCAACTCGATGTCATGTTATCGGCTATTTACTAGGTTCGTGGATCACTCTACAAATATTTGAGTTAGTTTAAATGAATTATTTGCATGTAGGGTGTGACCAAAATAGGAAAATTCTCAATATCAAAAGCAGTCATCGCGTTTATCATAATTTTTAGAGGAAACAAAATCATAAGAGATAGATAGATGTAAGTCCAAAAATGGGGCCTCGGTATCTGAAGTATTAGCTTTATTCAATTTCAGCTCAGGTGCATAAATTTGGTTTACCGGTCCTTCAAAATAAGAAATGTCAATATTAAGAAGATCGTCTAAATATCTGGAGGTTGAGTTAAATGCCTAAATGATATCGGCCTGATTATCATTAGAAAGAGATGTCATGAAATCTCTTTCATAGCAAAATCAAGATGCTTATGTTTATTTTTGCATTCTTTTTCAAATTTACTTTTTTTCCATCTCTCACTCCTATGTAATGCATATGCTCATCTTCCGTCAAATATCTCTCAGAAACTACTTGACTTAGACTTATGAAATTTAATACATATAGGTTGTGTATGACAAGTTATACTGTGTAACAAAGAACCAGCCATATATTGCTTATCAGCCCCTTTATGTGTCCATTTTATGCCCTCAACTCGAAGAAGTGGAGGAGGCATATTGGTTTGGGCCTGTCCGTCCGTCCATACGTCCGTCCGTCTGTCCCTTACGCTTACACTCGGTTAAGAACCTTTAGAGATGGGATCTTGAAATTTGGTATGTGGGGTGGACATGAAAATTAAGAAGACCCATATTTTTCATGATATTTGAATCGCAGATTGTGTCTAAGGTGTAGATGACCTGATTAACTTTTGGTAAAATTCTTTACAAAATATCCCAAGAACCGCTTGAGCTAGGGTCATGATATTTGGACCACAGATTGTGTCTAAGGTGTAGATGGCCTGAGTAACTTTTGGTTAAATTCTCAAAATCCATGACTGAATTACTTCTTTAACAGTTTTTCATTATAAGCTAATGGAAACTTGTGAACAAATATCTCAAGAACCACTTAAGCCAGGATCATGATATTTGATTCATAGGTTGTAGCCTGATTAGCTTTTAATAAATCGCCGACTGTTTATTTATATTTTGATAGTCTGTGTCACAAGCAAAATGGATACCCTACTCATTCATGCTCAGATAGTCGGTTTCACTGGGTTACAAAAATACTTGTTGACTTAGGTTTTGCCTTTATTTGAGATATGTTCTGTTTAGATATAAGCGTATATTTGGGGACATAGTGTTTCATAAACACATTTTCTAGTTCTTTCTCTCCGACTAAAATTTCTGTCACAGATTTCTCAGCTCCTTTTGGAGCCAAGGTTTTCAAATTTTGTATACATCTTGAGGACGGCAAAGTATATTGTGCAAAAGATAATCAAGATGCTAATGTTTATTTTGCCTTCTTTTTCAAATTTTGTCTTTTTCCATCTCTCATTCCTACGACATATATCATCCAAAATTTCTCGGCAACTACTTGACTTAGGCTTATGCAATTTGATAGAAACGTTGTGCGGTGTAACAAAGAATCAGCCACACATGCTTATCGGTCCCTTTATTTGTCCATTTTCTTTCTCTGTTTTTCTTTATCTGAAAGTGTAAGGGCCTATTGTGGCTACCGCCGGGGTTATGTGAGCTTCGCTCAATTTTGCTATATTTTAAGTTTGTTAGTTGGTATCGTCGCTACATATATACTACCATTATTGAACCCGGGGACTTTAATTCATAGGAAAATTCCATTGAATAAAAGTCCCCAGGGACTAAAATTCAATGAGAATTCTCTATCAAAACGCGTTTTGGGGATAAAACGGTAGTATATATACATAGGGATAAAACTAACTAAGATACTTAAATAATACCTGGCAAGGGAAGTATTCCCGGGAAAAGGGTTTATTAGAGGATTATTCCAGCAGAAAATGGGGCTTGGAATGTTTTGGGGTAAGTGTCTTGAAATAAGGATATGTCTAGATTTATTTATCGCAAATTTGAAGCTTCTAGCTAGCCTGCAAATTTGCAGGTTGATTTAGTCGTACCTCATTGGAAACTCTTAAAACAAGATTTTTCCTGAGTAAATTTTGAAGATTCACATACATGTACAAACATGTGTTAAGCGACCATATTAAACAAGACATACTTTTGGGTTTTCAGACACACGTGGTTGCTTATTGCTGCATGAAAGTAGTGGAGAAAAGCTGCTCCTGCAGGACCTTCTGTGCGACTTTCATTCAGCAATAAACAACCACCTGTCTATAGTGATTTCCATGTCACTTGAATGGATGGTTGCTTATAACAGGCCTAACTGTATCATCATTTTAAAGGAAAAGTCGAAATAGTAAACACGTAAAGACGAGATTTTGTGAACTTATTACTTTTATTGCATAGACCTAGCTCAGTATTATTAAATGCTTTGTATTATTAGCTCACCTAAGCCAAGGGCTTATAGTATACCCATGGTCCGGCGTCCGACCGTCCGTCGTTCACAATGCTCAAACAACTTATTCTACAAAACCGCTGGGCCAATCAAAATCGAATTTTATATGGAACCTCCTTGGATAGGGGGAACGAAAGTTTGTATGCGGCATCTGGGTCACATGACCAAGATGGCCGCCACGCCCGTATATGGTAAAACTCTTCAAAAATCTACTTCTCCGGAACTGGTGGACAGATTTCCATGAACCTATCATAGTTTGTTCAAATGATGACCCTGGGTTGCCCTTGACCTATTCTACGGTAAGGTCAAATTTGGTAAAGTAGGCTTTTCTATAGGAAAAAGTGAAAACAGTGGATTTTCAGGAACTATCGAAGCCTGTGACCTGAAAGCTGGTAGATGCAGACAACTAATTGAATGTATGAAGGTTTGTGAGTATTCAAGGTCAAGGTCACTTTTGACCTTTGCCGAAAGTCATTTACATATGAAAATTAAAATTTGCTTTTCTCAGAAATCGCTGGTCCATTTTTAAACAAATTTTGTATGTAAGATTTTGGGTACATTGAAATAAAAATTTATTTACATGATAATGGTCACATGACCAAGATGGCCGCCACATCCAATTATGGTTAAAACCCTTCAAAAATCTTTTCCGGAACCGATGGACAGAGTTGGTATGTAGCATTGGGGTCTCCTGCTTATCATAGCTTGTTCAAATGATGACCGACCCAGGGTTTACCTTGATCTATTTTATGGCAGTGTCGATTTTTGTAACTAAGGCTGTAGGAAAAAGGGAAAAAATGGATTTTTCAAAACCTAATTCAGCCTGTGACATGAAACTAATTGAGTTAATGAAGATATGTGAGTATTGAACGACAATGTCATTTCTTGACCTTGGCCCATGGTCATTTATATATGAAAGTTAAACTTGACTTTCTCGGTATCCACTGGGCCATTTTCAGCCAAATTTTGAATGTAAGCTTGTAGGTACAAGGAAATGAATTTTTTTCAAGATAATGTTGGTCCCAGCCTGTATATGGTAAAACGTTTTAAAAATCTTCTTTCCAGGAACTACTGGGCTGACTTTAATGAAACTCTGTATGAAGCATCAAAGACTGAAGCGCAATATATTTTGTTCAAATTATGACCCTTGAATGACCTTGATGGCAAGGTCAAATTTTGCAACTTAGGCTTTTTATATGGGAAAATGTGCATTGATGGATTCTTTGGAAATTATTGCATCCTGTGACCTGCAATTTGGTTAATATAGTAAACTGAATGAATAAATGAAGAATTATGCGTAATTAAGGTCAAGGCTTGCTCAGCCATTTTTATCCAGGTTTTGTTTTGTGCTTATACTAGGCCCAGATATCAGGTGAGCGTTTACAGGACCATTTATCCTTATCCTTATAGTACATTATGTGAGATTGATTTTTGTGTTTATTAAACTCGTTTCTAGCTGGTGCTAGCTGTAACTTAAGAGGCATAATCATGCTGATAATTCCAGATATAATGTCTGAACTAACTTAAAAAGAGGAGGTCCATATATTGGAAATGATGGAAGACATTTTATTCACTGCTGCGCTGCCCTAAGATGATTTCAAGACCGGATCAAATTCCTATGGTAATGGTCCTGAATTTGTCGGTAGTATGTATAATTCATTTGATACAGCATGCTGCTTTATGAATTTCTAGCGTGTTTAAGAAAACAAAGCACCTTGGGTGTGATAAGTTGGTTAAATAAAGATACATACTGAGTTGATGCGTGCATTTTAATTGCAAAGTCATGTGATGGCGTTTCATAAACACATTTTCTAGTGTTTCAAGAGATTTTATATTTGCATGTTTCAAAAGTTGCATTTAAAAAATTAATGTGCCACATAATGCTATATGAAAATTAGATAATGAAACCAGAGTCGCTAAATGGAGAGTAAAAATTATATTTTTGATAGGTAAAATCTATCAACTTTGCATGCGATGCTTTTTCTTAGATAGCTGTATTATGTTTAAATGTCTGTCTGCGATTTTTATTGTTATGCAAAGCTGGATATTTTATAATGCTTTCATTTATATTATGCACTTGGCTTGTAAAAATTCATACGTTTAGATTCATTTTCTAAACAAATTTGAAATATTTGGTTAATTTTCGACTTATATCAGTCTTTGAGACGACTGTCTTTTTAAATTTGCAAGTTTACAATATTTTGCTGCTCCTTTTGCCGGATCTTATAGGGTCATTGATGAGGTTTACATAGCCGATATCTAGGTATGGCCCATCTACTGCCTTTCTTATGATCTTAAAGGATCTTAACTTTTTTATTCTTATTATGTAGAAACTGTCGCTATTCCAAGAATTTCGTTCCTATACTATTTTCTTTAGAAAATTAACAAGATTGAAATTTATCCTAGGAAAAAGATGAAAATTATTATAAAGAATAACATTCTAAAAAATTACATATACCTTAATAACTAGAGATTTGTCTCTTTTTGGGACATTTTAAAGTACATGTATTTGTAAAGTTGCTAATACATGTATTGCATAACTGATTGAATACATTCTAGATTCGCCTTTTTCAGAAGTAATTTTATGAATGTTAAGTTAGTTTTTATAGTGTGGTTAGTGATATGAAGGTCCAGTTTACTTAATAAATGCTTGAAACAGCAGGAATATGCTTTAAAATTGTTTTAATTTAAGCCGCGTCTTGAGAAAAACCACTTTTTGCATTTGCAAAAACAAAGGCGCAGATCAGCTGCGCGGTAACCGTGCAGCTAATCAGCACATTTGTTTTCGTTACATATATGTGGTACAGTTCCTCTTCTAAATCCTAAATTACAAGTCCCTAGTCTATACAATGCATACAATGTAGATCTGATGAGTGCTCGTCTGGGAACAGACTGGTCTGGGTCTACAATATTTAACCACACCCATGTGCTAAGGATATGCTAGGCTAAAACTTGTATTTAAAGTTGCCACAGTTATTTGATGCAGTTTGCTTGCCTTCATATCCCGGTCACTTGTTAGTTTACATAATTACTAGCTGATTCGAGTTTTTAAAACATTAATTAATGAAAATCAGTTGTTATTTTTATTTGCACAGTTTTAATCCATGCAATGACATTGTCATGACAACGAAATCCAAGTCTTCCAACTGTTTTAGTCTCCAATCTTGCCCTGAATAAATGTTTGGAGAAAACGTTTGTTCCTTGTCTTTAGTTTACCTGAGCAATGCAGTTGAGCTTGTAGGAATGGACTGCAGTCGGTGCCATTAGTATGTCCGTCTGTTTTTCCATCCATTTCAATTTCAAACATGAATTTTATTTATACATGGGCCATGTCACGAGAAGACCTATTTTATACATTGGCCATTTCATTAGAACACCTACCATATATACAGACCATGTCATGAGAACACCAACTTTATTTGTGGGTAAAGTCATGAAAAAACTTGCTTTATACACAGGGCCATGTCATGAGAAAACCCACTCTATACATAATCAATGTCATGAGAAACCTACATTATACCCCAGCCACGTCATTAGAAAATATATATATTATACACCGGCCAAGTTATTAGAAAGTAAAAGCTAAGTACTGACGAGGAACTGATGCAATCAGAACCAAAGTCCTGCCCTCCAAACATAGTGGGAAATAACTAAAATTGCGATAAGTCAAAATACAAAGAGACTATATGGTAAACCAAATGAGCAGCTCTCTTTCCCAAAAGATGGCCACTCAGCAACATAAACCTAATTAAACCCAACACACAGAAGGTGTTAACAGTGCAGAAACTGACACCAAAACAAGCAACACATAGAACCACATCAGAATCGTGGAACGATCAGTGATATAAAAAAATATTACTGGGGGCTTAAGCATGTTTAATGGATACCAAAGCTGGCCCTCAGATCCCGGGGAAGGTAAACAACACCTTTGAAAATCTGAAGCAAAAGAATCACCATTGAACCCTGGTGGACCAAGCAACAGACGAAAAAGCTCCAGCCCCAACCTACTCAAATAAATAGTTTTAAGTCGGGGCCATCAAATAGTCTGACGACCGACCCACCGGAGTGCAATTAAAGAGTGAAGCATAATAAATAACGTGATTGGGTAAAATACTAAGCATGCAGACTGTTGTATCACATTTAAATTGCAGCCAATTAACGCATTATGATTTTCCTAAACTGATCAGAAAAATCAGTTTTAGACTACCACAATTTTGTTGAATTTGTATACTAAGTCACCGTAAAATTCTGGTTCCTACTTTACATACTGGCCATGGACATGAGAAAACCTACTTTATACATTGACTGTCATGAGAAAATCTACATACCTTATTTACTGGTCATAGTTTCTGTTCGGAGGGTTTCCTCTTGGTGCTTGGGATGGGCTGCATTATATTATTTTGGCACTCCCTGTGCCTTCCATATAATTATTATGGGAAAACCTACTTAATACACCGACCATGGCATGAGAAAGCCACCTTTATACATGGACATGTCATGAGAAAACTTGGCCCTGCATAAATCCTGCCAACCATGCATCTGGGGTCCGAATAAGCCACACCCCAGGGGCATCATCTGTCATAGGTTTATAGAAGGAAAACAAAAAAGATATCTGAAACCTCAAGGCCCAAAGCTTTTATAATTAATATTAAGAATTAAGCAATGTGTAGTGTTACCCGACAAAAATCTTGCCAATCATGCCCCTGCGGTCGAAATTGGCTACACCCCGTGGGTCAATCATGACTCGAGTCCATATGTCAAAAGCCCCTTAACACATAAGCGGCTCCGGCAGTAGTGCTTCGTCATTAATGTGTCAAGGCACTCAGCCGGGAATGACCGAGATAGGTTTGATAACAGCGTTACGGTAGTCAACAGCTAATGGCAGAGTCAGTGACAAAATTTGATTACTTTTTCCATGAATTTATTAACAAAATGATTTCTACACTAAATGATGATGAAAAAAAAAAGAAAGAGAGAAGATTTAGTCCTGGAACGATACACTCCTGCAGAATTTCCATATTTGTTTGACGTCGAAAAGTTTGTTATTTCTTCCATTCCTAACCATACACCACCATAGTTCGTCAGTACTTATTACTCTTCCCCATAGACCCTACTTTCCCAAAACTGTTCATCATCACTTCTCGGATTTCCCGGATCTACGAGTTGTGGTTTAAAACCTCTGGTCTATGCTCGCCATCTCGCCTTCATTAGTACTGACTCACCCAACAGGGTATTCATTGGCTCAATAGGGTCTGAAACGAAGTATCATGTTATTAACAACCAATTAACCGATAATGTCGATATTTATCACAGCGAAGCCACGACGCTTAGCCCACAAAGCCTGTACCGTGATACAAATGCTCATATATAATTTCAAATCCCAGATATTATATACGAACGTTTACCATACTGCATATTCCAACCATAATGCTTCACAATGCGATACAACACATTACCATGGTTAGATAAAGTCAATTTGCCCAGCGCCACTACATTATATCGGTACCTTACATAACCACAAGGCGCACAAATAAGCAGTTCCATTCAATCACATACCACTCATGTTAACTCCAACTATAATAGTTGCATTAGGCCGCTTCGACTTGATAACATTTCGAGAAAATCATGTTATAGCTTTTACAAAATTCGTACATTGTATTTATGCAATGCGTACCTTGTATTTATACGATACATACATTGTATTTGTATGGTACGTACATTGTATTTATATGATACGGCGCCATGACTGCATCAAAGGCCTACTCCACAGTAAAATACATGATCAAATCAGTCACCTAAATTGAATTTGATGTACCTCTTTTGCAACGCATGGCGGTGACGTACGTTGACGTCGAATGCAAATATGACGTTAATACGGTGACGTAACTTAAATGATATGCGTGTGAAAATTGTCATTTTTTCCTTAAATACTAACGTCGTCCATAAATCACATGACTATCGTAGCTCATTCGCTCACATACAGAAATGTATATTTAAGAAAGAGAAACAATGTCGTAGTGACGTAACGGCGCTACCTTGTCGTCCTATCTGACGCACCGACTTTGAAAATGTGTAAAATAACCAAAAATGATTGCGAACTCTACAGACACGAATGCATAGCAATTTGTACGGCTGCATTGAAACATTAGTTTCGCTCTTTTCTTTCACAAATCGAAACCCTTGCAAGCATTTTTGTTTAAATCACGTATGCTTTCAGTAATGTACAAGTAGAATTAAATTAGCCTACCACAAACAGCTGATGTAATGGTCCCTTACACAGTGAGAGGTGAAACGGAAAGTACCCTCTTGTTAGCTCACCTGAGCCGAAGGCTCATAGGTGAACTTATAGTATACCTGAGGTCCGGCGTCCGTCGTACGTAGTCCGTGGGCGTCGTCCAAAATTTCAAACATCTTTTTCACCAAGAGTTGACCTTGACCTCAATATTTTCCGGCAAGGTCAAACTTGGTATGTAAGCTTTCAGATTCAAGGAAATGAGAATTTATTGATATGGTGCTTGTCACATGACCAGGATGGCCGCCACGCCCATATATGGTATAATCCTTCAAACATCTTTTCCGAAACCGGTTGACCGATTTCCACGAAACTTGGCATGTACCATTGGGGACTCCTGCCTATCATAGGTTGTTCAAAGGATGACCCTGGGTTGACCTTGACCTATTTTACGGCAATGTCAAATTTTGTAACTTATGCTTTTCTATAGAAAAAAAGTGAAAACAGTGGTTTTTAAGAACATATTGCAGCCCGTGACCTGAACGTTGGTAGATGCAGACAACTAATTGAGCGTATGAAGGTATGTGAATATTGAAAAAGAACAAAGTCATAGATATTTTAATATCCAAATCTCCATGAAAGAAAGGGCTGGACATGTGGGGTTTGATCTCGGGTACGTTTGCATCCCGACCGCGCCGGGATGATCTTCGTCCCTGTTGGTTTCTCACTGATCTTCATGTACGCTTGATCATTACACAAAAAGGCATAGGAGAGCACGGTGGCCTACTGGTAGAGCCTTGTACTCCGGAGCGAGAGGTCGGGGGTTCGATCCTCATTTGGGGCGCCATGTTGTGTCCTTGAGCAAGCACATTTACCCTCTAAAAGTACTGGGACAATAAGCAAAAAACGAAACGAAACAAAACAAAACAAAAAGGCATAATCAATTCTATGCACGGGTATGCCCGTTGACTGAGAAATTCGTTCTGTATATGAAATGATCAGGAATCGAATTGATAAAGTCTATGAGTCAAATTTGATCGTTATAGATGATGTTGTTAATTATATTTACGCGTAAACTCGATGCACATTGATATATGGGGACGTACATACATGCAATATACAACATGCTTAACCGTTCGCTCCAGATCATATTCAAGAAATCACTTGGCTACATCGGTGTCGTGCCACTCCGTCTACTTTCTATTTTGTCTACTCCCACTTCGTCTTCTCCTATTTCGGCAACTCCCATTTCGTCTACTCATGTTGTTTTCGTAAAATCATCAATTTGTTAAAAATGTGAATTATTTTCTTGGAAATTTATACAAATAAGTTTTATCATTGGTGACAAATCTGAAATAATGTTTATAAATGCATTTCACTCAAGTTTTGAAACATAAAAACAGTAGACGAAATGGGAGTAGACGAAATGGGTGTAGACCAAATGAGAGTTTACCAATCTGATTAAAATTCGATGTTTACTTTGTTATCTACAGTAACAATAATAAATTAAGAAATTAAGACCGGATTTTAATCAGATTGAGCGTATACCAAATGGGAAATAGACGAAGTGGGAATTTGGTTTAAACAATATTTTATTCAATTATCTACATTTGGTACATTTAAAGTACAATTATCATGAAAAGGATTTGGTCGAAAGCTCATAGCTTGTATAGACCATTTCCAAAAGTGGGAATCTATCTATCTATCTATCTATCTATCTATCTATCTATCTTTTTCTCGGTGAAATAAAAAGTCGTATTTTCACTGTTTCAAACAGTGAAATTACGACTTCCGATTTTCACTGTTTGTCAATTCCTTTTATCACCAATAAAATATATTTTATCTTCTTTTTATTCTATGTGAATTAGCTAAAAGCATTTGATGTGTGTCACAAATTACGTCACGTACAATTACACGTCATCAAATCGTCGATGACGTCACTTATAGCGCCAACGTAACGTAATTAATGCACGCGACGCCAGACAGACTTAGCCTACAGCAGGCATTCTTTCTTTAAGAAATATATTCGCGCTGGCAGGGATTTGTTGCATAATATATCACTGTCTGGAGGTCAGTCGTTAAAAGTGGATAAAATCAGGAGCGCGAAGCGCGAGTGATTTATCCACTTAAGACTGACCGACAAATTATTAACTTCGATTTAATACACATTTTTATTCGCCAATAATAAAAAGGATAGATAGATAGATAGATAGATAGATAGATAGATAGATAGATAGATAGATAGATAGATAGATAGATAGATAGATAGATAGATAGATATGTAGGTAGGTAGGAAGGTAGGTAGGTAGCCAGGCAGGCAGGGAGGCTGGTAGGTAGGTAGGTAGGTGGGGAGGAAGGTAGGAATATAATTAGATAACTAGATAGGTAAATAGGTAGGTAGGTTCACTTCAACTTAATATTGATTTTTAAAAAATTATCAACTTCGACTTAATACACATTTTCATTCGCCGATAATAAAGAGGACCAGAGAATAGATAGATAGATAGATAGATAGATAGATAGATAGATAGATAGATAGATAGATAGCAGGTAGGTAGGTAGACAGGAAGGCACAGGAAGGCAGACAGGTAGGTAGGTAGGTAGGTAGGTAGGTTGGTAGGTAGGTAGGTAGGCTGGTAGGTAGGTAGGTAGGTAGGTAGGTCGGTAGGTAGGCAGGCAGGCACGTACGTAGGTAGGTAGGTAGGTAAGTAGGTAGATACATTTTAGGGGGAGGGTCGTAGCTAATGTGGAGAGCACTTGTGACCCAATTCCATTTATATATTATCACGCAATAAAATATTATTAAACTTAAAAACACTTTTATTTGCCAATAATAAAGAGAACCAAAGGATAGATAGATAGATAGATAGATAGATAGATAGATAGATAGGGATGCTGGCAGGCAGGAAGGTAGATAGGTAGGTAGGTAGGTAGGTAGGAGCATAGGTAGGTATGTAAGTGGGGAGGTAGGTAGGTATAAAGTTACATAACTAGATAGGTGAATAGGTAGGTAGGTTCACTTCGCCTTAAAATGCATTTTAACAATTTATTAACTTCGACTTAATACACATTTTTATTCGCCAATAATGAAGAAGACCAAAGATAAGATAAGATAAGATGAGATAAGATAAGATAAGATAAGATTCGATTCGATTCGTTTAGGTTAGATTAGATTAGATAGGTAGGTAGGTTGTTCGGTAAGTAGGTAACTAGATAACTAGAAAGGTAAATAGAACAGGCAGGTCGACCTCGACTTAATATGCATCTTTAACAAATTATTAACTTCGACTTAAAGTGATTGTTCAGATCTCGTAACTGATTCTCTATATCAAAAATAAATAAGTCAGTTTGTCCTAATTTAATTTCTACAGATCATTTCTTCATCTGCTAAGGTAATTAAAATCATGTTTATTGCTCTTATCTTAAACATCAGACAGCAGACATGTTTTCAATCACATCAGTCTAACAGCTTGAAACAGCTGGATAGCAAGCGTCTGTTTACCTAAACTCTTACGCACTGGAACCACTTTCTAGAGGAGTTGACCAGTGATTCCATATGGAAAGATTGCAATTAGTTTCTGAGCTTATAATGTCTCCAGATGTAATTGAGGAGGTAAACATTAAAAAGGCACCTATGGTCACCTCAATATACAGAAGATGACTTGAAATACAGACTTTCAAATGCAGATGATAGCTTGACATACTTGAGGTGTCAATTTTCTATGGTGCAAGTGCAGTTTTTGTATGCCTATGCACAGACTTCAGAAAAGCATGTTTGTATAACCAACAGGCAACAGCTATTACCATTATTCTCATTTCCATGCATTATTTAATGTATTCATTATTATTATATATATAAGTACTAGTACTATTTTAATGTGTTGTAAGCTGACCTGCTAATGCTAGATTTTTATTGCCAGAATTACCTTAAAATTCTAAGTATTGGGACAGAACAGTGCTAACCCAGATCAGACTGCTCCTAAAGAAACAGTCTGATCATGGTCTAAACCGTTTTGAATCAGCTGTTGTAAAGGCATTTGTTCCCTGTTAACATTTAACAGTGTGCATTTCAATGAACAGACTGATCTGGCTTTGCATTGGAGCACTACTCTAAGCTAATATCTCCAGCTGCTCTGTAACTCATTTTGTATCATGGCTTTCTCTGTTTTCCTTTGAAGTCGCCTGTTCATTAACTTTGTTAACTTGCACTGTAAGACAATTCTGGGGTAGGCGGAGCTAAACTTTGCATTCATTTTACACTGAAGTGTACCTGGATAACTGTGCGGATATCAGGATAACTGTGCGGATATCACAGATATACTGCACGGCTTAGTTATTGCACGGTTCTGTCAAGTCTGATTTATATTGAATAACTGAGCAGCACTAGGACGAAAAGGGTCTTTGAGCATTTGCAAATAAAAAATATATTTTGATCATCCTTTGCGTCCGCTCAGTCTGATCAGTGTTCTATCAAAAAGGTAGTGAACCTGAGGGATCTGCATTGCCAAAATCAAAGACTGATCAGACTGCAAACTGATCCAAGCGTTTACAGTTTACACATGGCTGAAGACCTATTTTATTGAGCACAGCTCAATTTAATTTCCATTCAAAGAAGGAACAAGGCCATATCTAAGATTACAGAGACAATTTATCTTGTATAGCTTGGTCGAGGTAAGTTGGCAAGCCATGTGGCCTTTGTTTATATAAATATTTATGTTTATAGTGCCTAAATATAGACAAGTTTATAATTAGAAGCGTTTGGTGATACCGAAGGTACTTATATTGGAAAGTGTAAAGAATAATACTTGTCTTGTGAACCGTGAATTCAAAGTGCATGTTGGCCGAGTGGTCAGGGCGAAGACGGAAAAAATGTTTCTAGATACGTATGTACTAGGAGTTCGAATCCTGGTCAAGTTTTTTTTTTCATTTGTATTCCATATATTTTTTATATCATATTCTTTTTTCTTTTCTTTTAAAATATCTATTTGTATATAAACTGTGTCATGATGAATCTAGATATTTCGATCCAAATCGCTTTTTGCCGAAGAATTCGTCTGTTATGTCGCTCATGTAAAATATAAAGCCAACAAAATAATTTGGCACAGAAATCGAAGACGAAATTATGTAATTGTTGCTGGCTTAGTTGCTGGTGTTGTGTTGGAACTGCGGCACTTTTTAGGTATATGTTGGGTTGTCAGCCTACCAATCCTCATTGTTATGTGCAACACAGTCAGACCCCAATTAAAATTCAACAGCATTTCCGAAATCATTTCCCAAGCACCGACGAGAAATATGCATATCAACATGCGTATCCGTACAATCTGATCAGCACATTGAATATCTTACATGTACCTGACTCATACATATGAACATATGAGCCGCGACTCGACAAAACCAACAAAGTGGCATATGCGCCCAGCGAAGAGCATGAAGCTAGCTTAAACCCTTAGCTACCCTTCAAGGACACAGCGAAGACTCTGGTCAGACTGGGCGGATGCCCTGGCTGATCTGAGTCTGTGCTGGGCGCACAACCACTTTGTTGGTTTTCTTGTGCCGCGGCTTATATTACATTAATCTAAGCCGATTATATTTTTTAAAAGATGTTTCTTGTTAAACTTATCTCATACCTGGAAAACACCTGTGTACTCTACCTATTTATAGGTATATAAACAATAATATTTACCACAAACAATTACGATAAACACGGCCAACTCAGCGCGACCGACCTATAGCACCAAACTCTACCGTATGGACCCTAAGTATTGTGGCAAACAGTAAAGACCCAGATTAGGCAGCTGAATAAGCAGAAGTAAATGCCCTCTAAGACTGCTCTATTTGCCATTCTTAAGATATTGGTTGTAAAATCAGTGTGTTGAAAAATCATCATTTCTGTCAAGTAATATAAATTCAACAGAATAGGAGGTTTTAGGGATTCCCATTATGACGTAAATCTGGCGCATGCGCACAGAGCTGGCCGTCAATTCATCGGCCAGCACTATGTTTCACAGTGTAAAATGTAGATTTTCATCGTGCAAAAATCAGTTTGTCTGTGGTAGTAAACCGATTTTTAAAAAAAAAAAAAGAATATTGAGAGTCTTATCTTTTAATATGTTTTCGCTCATTTTCAAAATATTTCGACGGAAAATCACAGAATTTGATCTTATTTAATACGGGATTCTATCACGGCGCTTGATAATCCAAGGTAGAAATTCTTTCGGTAGACGCCGGATTTTTCTAAATTAGAGAGATAAACATGCTGTTTTGTATGCTTATTTATTTCTTGTCATAACCAAATTTATTAATAACATTGAAACAAAAGTGTAAAATATATATGGAACTTTATAAAAAGAATTCAATCCTGTAAAATGTGCACGGCACTGCCGATAGGAAAGACTTCACTTGCTAAATTCACAGGATTTGTCGCTCCAAAGTTGAGAAAATGAAAACGCGAGAACAGAACTAAATTAACTTACATTAATTGTAATCCAGTAAGAACATACTGTTTTAAAATTAGAAGATTAAGAAATTACTTTGTGAACAGTAGAGCACATCATTAGTCGCATCGGCAATTCATTGCCAGGGGATGACTTACATATAAGCGTTACGCTTACTGTCAGATTGCTTCACTCTATTATTTATATGTATGTATAAAATCTTCGAATAAAATATTGTTTAAACCAATTCATTGCCGGGTAATTCTAAATTCCAATCTATGTTTAGTAAGGCCACATTCGGAGACGGATTTTCCCGTGTCATACATGTACATGTACATCAAAGCACCGACAGGACACATACATCTGCGAAGTGTGAAATACTTAAAAATTTACTCACTCGTATATTAAAGGCCTATACGATTATGTCAGTTAAGTTAACAATTAAAGATTATCTAATTAGACACTTTGAAACCGCCTATTCAATCAGTCACAACTAAATGTTTAAAAGACAACTGTTACATTTTAATTGAATAATTTAAATCCAGTAAACAACTTCTATTTCATAAACGTGATCACGTTTTTTTTTCCGGATCGTGGAGGAAATCAGCGCCGAGCGGCCAAATCGGATGACACCAACTTTTTCACATTACTCTTCCGGCGATCAGCTTTTACAAATAGACATGTAAAAGAAGCACAAATGACAATAAATTGTTATTTTTATTTAAAAGTAAATTTGATACGAGCTGGGTTAAAAAATATTTTGGAAGAAGTTTTCCTGCGCACGCCCTAGAAATTTTCGGGCAGCTCGTCGCCTTCATTGTATAAAGACTGACATTGACGATATTTTTCGTTGGCCACTGGATTATTATTATAATTCTCATCATTATTATTATTATCATTATTATTATTTATCATTAAAAGAAAAAGAGCAACACTTTGTAGTAGTTAACGAATACCTTTATCGAAAAAGATGAAATAAATAAATTTCAAAAATGCTTATATATAGATCGTAAAAAGAATAAAATAAATAAATTTAAGAATGCCATTATATATCTAAATCATAATAAAGTAGTTTATCATGCATAATTTAAATATAAACTATTTATTTTTACCATTTATTATAAAAAAAGCAGCATTTCACCGTATTCAATTGGCTAGAAACATTGGTTTTCAATAGTAACTCTCGGCCAGGTTGACGGCCAGGGCTATCCCGAGTCTATTTATAGAACCGGAAGTGCGTCAAGAAAAAACCTCCTATATGCAGACATAATTTTATGTTATTTTCAGTTGATGTTGTGCTGGAATTTATAATTGCCAGGTGATTTATTGGACCTTCAGGTCAAGAACAATACAGCTGTAGGAGATATAATTACAGTAGATATGCCACTCTTCATTAAAAACTGGATAAGAGCTGTTTTTAATTCAAAATAGACAAATGTGATTGGCTGCCATGATACAAAATACATATAGAATGATGTCACTCATATTTAGGATACCCTTCTCGGGGGCTACGCCCCCTCGAAGGGTATCCTAAATACTCGTGAAATCATTCTATATGTATAAATTACCTTGCTGCAGCTGCTAAGTGATTCCAACAGAAAATATTTGAGGTCATTCAACTGATAAATGGCAGACTCCTGGGGCAAGTGATTATCATCAAATTACACACTAATTGAAATGGTTTTCACAAAAATTTTAGAGGTATGATTCTCATCATATTTTTAACCTATGTTATAAAAGTTTAGAAAAAGATGTGAACAATCACTTTAATGCACATTTTTATTCACCCATATTAAGAGGACCAGAAGATAGATAGATAGATAGATAGATAGATAGATAGATAGATAGATAGATAGATGGCAGGCTGGTAGGTAGGTATGTATGTATGTAGGTAGGTAGTTAGAAAGGTAGGTAGGTAGGTAGGTAGGTAGGAACGTACGCACGTAGGTAGGTAGGTAGGTAGGCAGATAGGTAAATAGGTAGGTAGGTAGGTAGAAAGATAGCTAGATTACTAATAAAATAAATAGATACGTAGATTCACTTCGACTTAATATGCATTTTTAACAAAAGGTCCAAAGGACAGATAGATAGATAGATAGTAGGTAGGTATGTACGTATGCAGGTAGGTAGGTATCTATCTATCTATCTATCTATCTACCTATCTACCTTCCTATCTATCTATCTATCTATCTATCTATCTATCTATCTATCTATCTATCTATCTATCTACCGCTTCAATATACTTATTCCATTATAGAAAATATGTGTATAAAGTCGAGTCTAAACCACTTGTATCTATCTATCTATCTATCTATCTATCTATCTATCTATCTATCTATCTGTCTATCTATCTATCTATCTATCTATCTATCTTTGTATCTAGCTCGCTAGCTAGCTATTTTGCGGTCTGTCTATCAACCGATCCTATATATATTAAATTATAGAAAATTTATGTATAAAGTCGAAAGCCTACCTACCTACCTACCTATCTAACCTACCTACCTACCTACGTAGGATTCACAAACTGGGCCAGTCCCACAAAACGGGCCAATCCCACAAACAGGGCCAATTTTGTGGAATTGGCCCATTTTGTGGGATTGACCCATTTTAGTATCACAAGTTGGACTCACAAACCGGGCCAGTCCCACATAACGGGCCAAACATGATGTTAATAAGTGACGTCAACATCGCACACACGTTAAAACGTTATCGAGTTTCATTTGGAGACGTAAAACCATATTGTGAACGAGGACGCCGGAATTATCAAAAACGCATTGAAATGAGGCCAAAACCTATCTGAAAGGACTTCACATATTTTGTTTGCTTCCCACTTTTGGATGGTGTGCATTCAAAGTTGTAATGCCGATAATTATATCAACATCTGTCCATAACCTTGTAACATTTGTGTCTTTGGACAGTGGCTTTTTCTGATTTGTTTTGGCCCTATTGGAAGCCATCGACCACTAATTCAGCTTACTGCCCAGCAATGCTTTGTAAGTGACGTCATGGTGACGTTACAACGCATACATTATGCTGGCGTCACTTTTTAACGTCACATTTGCACGTTAACCAAATTGACCTAATTTGTGGAATTTCATAGAAATGTTGGCCCATTTCGTGGGTTTGGCCCGTTTTGTGGGACTGGCCTAGTTTGTGAGTCCTACATATATATACCATTTTAGAAAATATATGTACAAAGTCGAGAGCTAAACAACTTCTATCTATCTATCTATCTATCTATCCATCTATCTTATGGTCTGTTTATCAACTGATTCTATATATATATTGCAAAAATAGAAAATATTTGTGTAAATTCGGAAACTCAACCATATCTATCTATCTATCTATCTATCTATCTATCTATCTTTCTATCTACCTATCTATCTTTCTTTCTACTTATCTATTTATGTATCTAGCTCGCTAGCTAGCTAGCTATCTTGTGGTCTGTCTATCAACCGATCCTATATATGAACCATTATAGAAAATATATGTATAAAGTCCAAAGCTGAACCACTCATATCTATCAATCTATCTATCTATCTATATGTCTATCTATCTATCTAATCTATTTCTATCTAACTATCTCAAAATATGTGTATAAACTCGAAAGTTTAACCATATCTATCTATCTATCTATCTATCTATCTATCTATCAGTCTATCTGTTTATGTATCTAGCTCGCAAGCTACCTAGCTATTTATTTTGTGGTCTGCTATCAATCGATCCGATATGTATGAAATTATAGAAAATATATGTATAAAGTCGAGAGCTTATCTATCTATCTATCTATCTATCTATCTATCTATCTTATGGTCTGTTTATCAACCGATTCTATATATATATTCCAAAAATAGAAAATATTTGTGTAAATTCGGAAACTCAACCATATCTGTGTATCTATCTGTCCATCTATCTATCTATCTATATATACATCTTTCTATCTACCTATCTATCTTTCTTTCTACTTATCTATCTATCTATTTATGTATCTAGCTAGCTATCTTGTGGTCTGTCTATCAACCGATCCTATATATGAACCATTATAGAAAATATATGTATAAAGTCCAAAGCTGAACCACTTCTATCTATCTATCTATCTATCTAGCTATCTCTTATGGTCTGTCTATCAACCGATTCTATACATATATTCCATTATAGAAAATATGTGTATAAATTCGAAAGCTAAACCATATCTGTCTTTCTATCTATCTATCTATCTATCTATCTATCTATCTTATGTGGTCTGTCTATCAACCGATCATATATATATATACCATTATAGAAAATATATGTATAAAGTTGAAAGCTAAACAACTTCTATCTATCTATCTATCTGTCTGTCTGTCAATCTGTCTATCTATCTATCTATCTTACAATCTATCTATCTCTATCTATCTATCTATCTTGCTATCTGTCTATCTACCCATCCATCTATCTATCTATATATCTATTTATCTTATGGTCTGTTTATCAACCGATTCTATATATATATTCCAAAATAGAAAATATGTGTATAAATTCGAAAACTCAACCATATATGTGTATCTATCTATCTAGCTATCTATCTGTCTACCTACCTATCTATCTATCAATCTATTTATGTATCTAGCTATCTAGCTAGTTAGCTATTTTGTGGTCTGTCTATCAACCAATCCTATATATATTCCATTATAGAAAACATATGTATAAAGTCCAAAGCTTATCTATCTATCTATCTATCTATCTATTTACGTATCTAACTATCTATCTATCTCAACCGATCCTTTATATTTATTCCATTATAGAAAATATGTGTATTAAGTCGAAAGCTAAACCATATCTATCTATCTATCTATCTATCTATCTATCTATCTATCTGTCTGTTTATGTATCTAGCTCGCTAGCTAGCTAGAATAAATATGAAATATGAGTCCTATTGGGTCAGTGGCTTCTGGTATTTCAAAGTTTGACTCCAAGAGATCTTGGACAAATGTCAAACAGTGACCTTGACCTTCAGTAGTCACAATTATTGCAAAAGTTGATTCATTTAACATTCTAAACCCAAAATGTCTAAAAAAATCACTTGTTAAAGCATTAGCAAATTTGGTAGACCTTGTGTTCCTTATGCTGCATGACAAGTTTCAAGATCCTAGGTTCTTTGGTTCTGGTGGAGAAGATGTTTAAAGGTTTTTACTATATATGGGCATGGCGGCCATCTTGGTAATGTGACCATGATTTCATGAACAATTTTTTGTTACCCCATTGCCTGGAGAGTCCATATGAAATATGAGTCCAATTGCCCCAGTGGCTTCTGAGGAAACGATTTTTCAAAGTTTGTCTCCAAGTGACCTTGCACAAATGTCAAACAGTGACCGTAACCTTCAATATTCAGAGTTTTTGCAAAAATTGATTCAATTAATATTATAAAGTCAAAAAGCCTTATAAAACCACTTGTTAAAGAATTTCCCAGATGTGAGCCTAAGGAAATAAAATTGACCTTGCCATAAAATAGGTCAAGGTCATCCCAAGGCCATCATTTAAACAATTTTGGTAGACCTTGTGTCCTTTATGCTGCATGCCAAGTTTCAAGATCCTAGGTTCTTTGGTTCTGGAAAAGAAGATTTTTAAAGGTTTTTACCATATATGCGCATGGCGGCCATCTTGGTCATGTTACCTGGACCATTTGAACCAACTTTCGGTCCCCCTTCCCATGGAGGATCCACTTGAAATTTGTCTTCATCGGCCTGGTGGTTTCAGACGAGAAGACCTTTGAAAATGTGGACTGACAGACGACAGAGGACAATGGAGCCTGCCTATACAATTAAGCTCACCACAGGTGAGCTTAAAAAGCTGATTTTCCGGACAACTTTTGAGAGGCTGAATAGTCCGATAAGTTAGCCCACAAAACAAATATTATATTCTGATGGGACTGTTTTATGTTTTGACAGCAATATATGGACTCAACTAGGACTGGTTGACGCTCCCAAAAACAGCAATTTGACTCAATAAATGTTAAAACTAATCATGTTATTAATCTTTGGTTCAGTGAATTTTTTTAATCAAAACGTGAACGATTCAATGAGTTGAAGAAAAAACATTTTCATTTCAGTAATTTGAATTGTCTCCCTTTAGTGTCGATTAAACGTTTGCCCTGATAATAGTTTGTTGATGATAGGTTTAATATAATTGAATATGTTTATTTTTATGTTTTATGCCAAATACTAGCAACATTCAATATCAATTTGATCCGGTTGACAACTTGGCTTTTTATCTATCCATTGGAGACAGACCACAAACCAGACCCGTCAGAACGGATACATCTTTTTTGTGGGCTGACTAGTCAGACTAGAGTTTGTATAAAAATATCTTCACTTTTTAGCAACAGTATTATTATATTCCGCCTGTTGTAAGAGTTGAAAAACAGTTATATTATGAATTAGACAAATTATACAATTCAATGGCATTGTTTGTTTTTTGCAGACTGATGTTTTTCCCTCATTTGTTTACAATACCATTTTTTCGAAGCTGCAGAAAGCATCAATGTAAGCAAGGTCAAAACACCATATTTGCCGCTAAAGACTCATTTTTCCTTTTGAATTCAACTGTTGTATTTTCTCTGGTTTGAATCGGGCGTTTCGTGCAAAACAGATAAAAGCATCGACAAAGAATCAGTAGGACAAATGAGACTTCAGAAAAGACTAGTTTACTGAACATAGCCAAAAACACTGTTTGTGCAAGCTTACTTTAATGTTAATCTGTCTGGTAAACAGGCTGGTACACTTTGGTGGTACTACAGACTACATAGCGCAATATGATTTTAATGGTAATGAGACCATGAGTCCATTTAAACACATAGTGCATATTATTGTTCTGGTTCTGTAACGTTCTTATAAACAGGGCTGTATATGTATGTATAAAATACTTTATATGAAAGCTGTGAATTTCGGGTAAACAATTCAGCATTCATTTAGCATTGTGACGCATCACTATTGTTATTTACCGAAGCTAACTGTTTCTTTTTAGCTTCCCTGAGCCAAAGGCTCCGGGGGAGCTTATAGGATGGAAGCCTCCGGCCTCCGTCGTTAGTCGTCTATCAACATTTTCAAAGGACTTCTCTGAAACTACTGGGCCAATTTCAATTAAATTTCATATACAGCCTCCAGGCAGAGGGGGAAAGATTATACATTTGGTCCAGGTCACATGACCAAGATGGCCACCATGCCCATATATGGTAAAAACCTTAAAAAATCTTCCAGAACCACCGGGTCGATTGCCTTGAGACTTAGTATGTAGAATTAGGGACTATAGTACTACAAAGTTTATATAAAAGATGACCCTATGATGACCCTGTAGCTCAAATTTGGTACCTTAGGAATTTGAATGGAAAATGCTGAAAATGTGCATTTTTCTGTTACTGTTATCATCTGCGATATGGAAATGTAGTCAACTTCAATCCCTTTAAATGCTAAAGGTCAAGGTCATTTAGTGACCTTGGACAAAGGTCACTTGAGTTGAATATTTTTAAATTCCTTTGTCGTAAGAACTACTTGGCAAATTATAATATTTATCTAGAGCCTATGTTGGATGGGAGACAATAATTATATTCGAATAGTTGAGGTCACATGAGCAAGATGGCAGCCATGCCCATATATGGTAAAAACCTTAGAAAATCTTCTACTCCAGAACCACTGGACAGATTGCCTTGAAACTGGGTGTGTAGCATAAGGGACTTACTACAAAGTTAATATAAATGACGACTCTGGGATGACATAGACCTATTTTACAGCAAGGTAAAATTTGGTACCTTAGGCTTTTGAGTGGAAATTGCTGAGAATGTGCATTTTTCTGTTACTTTTATCATCTGTGATATGGAAATGAATCAACTTCAATCCCTATGAATGCTTAAGCGCAAGGTCATTTAGTGACCTTGGCCAAAGTTTACTTGAGTTGAATATTTTTAAGTCTTTTTTCTTAGAAACTACTTGGCAAATTGAAATAATATTTTATCTTGAGCTTATGTTGGTTGGGATAAAGAAATCATATTCATATAGTTGAGGTCACATGACCAAGATGGCTGCAATAACCATATATAGTAAACCTTAAAAAAATCTTCTTCTTTAGAACCACCGTGTCGATTGCCTTGAAATTTGTTATGTAGCATCAGGGACTCTAATACTACAAAATTTATATAAATGATGACCCTGGGTTAACCTTGACCTATTTTACAGCACGGTCAATCTGAGTCCCAAAGGCGTTTTAACAGGAAAAGCTGAAAGTGTTCCTGTTTCTGTTGATGTTATGGTCTTTGATATGGAAATGCAACCCACTTCAACACGTATGAATGCTAAAGGTTAAGGTCAATTAGTGACCTTGGCCAACGGTCACTTTGGTTGAATATTTTAATGTCCTTTTTCTTAGAAAGTACTTGGCAAATTGAAATAATATTTTATCTGGATCTTATGTTGGATGGGATAAAGAAATCATATTTAAAAAGTTGAGGTCACATGACCAAGATGGCCATAATGCCCATATATGGGAAAAACCTTAAAAAATCTTCTCCAGAACCATTTGGCCAGTGCCCTTGAAACTTGGTATGTAGCATTAGGGACTCCAGAGATCAAAATTTATATAAATGATAACCCTGGGATGACCTAGACCTATTTTACAGCAAGGTCAAATTTGGTACCTTAAGCTTTTGAGTGGAAAATGCTGAGAATGTGCATTTTTCTGTTACTTTTATCATCTGTGATATGGAAATGCAGTCAGTTTCAATCCCTATGAATGCTTAAGATCAATGTCATTTAGTGACCTTGGCCAAGTTTACTTGAGTTGAATATTTTTAAGTCCTTTTTCTTAGAAACTACTTGGCAAATTGAAATGATATTTTATCTTGAGCTTATCTTGGATGGGATAAAAAAAACATATTCATATAGTTAAGGTCACATGATCAAGATAGCTGCAATAACCATATATGGTAAAAACCTTAAAAAATCTTCTCCAGAACCTCCCGGTCGATCACCTTGAACTTGGTATGTAGCATTAGGGACTCTAGTACTACAAAATTTATGTAAATGATGACCCTGGGTTAACCTTGACCTATTTTACAGCACGGTCAAACTGAGTCCCATAGGCGTTTCAACAGGAAAAGCTGAAAATGTTTCTGTTTCTGTAGCTGTTATAGTCTTTGATATGAAAATGCAACCCACTTTAACATGAATGAATGCTAAAGGTCAAGGTCATTTAGTGACCTTGGTCAAAGGTCACTTTGGTTGAATATTTTAATGTCCTTCTTCTTAGAAAGTACTTGGCAAATTGAAATAATATTTTATCTGGAGCTTATGTTGGATTGGATAAAGAAATCATATTTAAATAGTTGAGGTCACATGACCAAGATGGCCGCAATGCCCATATATGGTAAAAACCTTAAAAATCTTCTTCTCCAGAACCATTAGGCCAGTGGCCTTGAAACTTGGTATGTAGCATTAGGGACTCTAGAACTACAAAATTTATATAAATGATGACCCTGGGATGACCTCGACCTATTTTACAGCAAGGTAAAATTTGGTAACTTAGGCTTTTGAGTGGAAAATGCTGAAAATGTGCATTTTTCTGTTACTTTTATCATCTCTGATATGGAAATGAATCAACTTCAATCCCTATGAATGCTTAAGCGCAAGGTCATTTAGTGACCTTGGCCAAAGTTTACGAGTTAAACATTTTAAAAGTCCTTTTTCTTAGAAACTCCCAGGCAAATTAAAATAATATTTTATCTGGAGCCTATGTTGGATGTGAGAAAGAAATTATATTCAAGTAGAATGAAATGCTATTCCAACAGTCCAGGTCACATGACCAAAAATTGCTGTCATGCACATATATTGCATAAACCTTAAAAATCTTTTCCAGAACCACTGGTCCGATTGCCTTGAAACTTCATATGTAGTATCTGGGTCTCGAGTACTACAAAGTTTATATAAATGATGACCTCTGGTTGACCTTGGTCTATTTGACAGCAAGGTCAAATTTGGTCCCTAAGGCTTTTGAATGAAAAAAAAGCTGAAAATGTGCATTTTTCTGTTACTTTCATCATCTGTGATATTGAAATGCAGTCGACTTTAACCCCTGTGAATGCTTAAGGTAAAGGTCATTTAGTGACCTTGGTTGAATATTTTTAAAGTCCCTTTTCATAGAAAATACTTGGCAAATCAAGATTTTTAGCTAACCTGACAAGGTGAGCTTATAGTATACCCATGATGTGGCGTCCGTCGTCCATTCACAATGTTCAAACAGCTTCCTCTGAAACCACTTGGCCAATCAAAGCCAAATTTCATGTGGAGCCTCCTTGGGAAGGGGGAACGAAAGTTTTTATAAATGGTCCAGATCACGTGACCAAGATGGCCGCCACGCCCTTATATGGTAAAAACCTTTAAAAATCTGTTCCACAACCAGAAGTCCTATGATCAGGAAACTTGGCATGTAGCATCAGGGACTCAAGCTCTACAAAATTTATTTAAATGATGACCCTGGGCTGACCTTCACCTATTTTACGGAAAGGTCAATTTTGCTCCCGTAGACTCATATATAGGAAAATGCTTAAAGTGGTTTTATGAGCCTTTTTTCCCTTTACAATGTTAAAAGAATCAACTTTTGCAAAATTTATCAATATTGACGGTCAAGGTCACTGTTTGACATTTGCTCAAGGTCACTTGGTGTCAAAACTTTGAAACATCTTCTCCTCAGAAGTCACTGGGCCAATTGGACTCACATTTTATATGGAGTCTCCAGACAAAAAGGGAATTAAAAATTATTCACTTGACCAAGATAGCCGTCATGCCCATATATGGTAAAAACGTTCAAAAATCTTCTTCTCAAGATCAAGAAGTCTGATGACCTGGAAACTTGGCATGGAGCAGAGGGTCACCTAAGGATCATTCCTGTGAAATTATTTCAAATCCATTCACCTGTTTAGGAGGAGAAATTTAAAAGGTTTTCTATTTTTTGCTCTGGTGTTCAGAGCAGAAAACTTTGAGCAATTCTGGTAGAGGGTCACGCAAGGAACATTTCTGTGAAATTATTTCAAAATCCATTCTATGCAATTATTTCAAAAACCATTTACCAGTTTAGGAGGTCGTTTTTCTAGTTTTAGTTCTGGCGGCCATTTTGTTCAGCAGAGCAGAACACTTTGAGCAATTCTGGTAAAGGGTCGCACAAGGAAGATTTTTGTAAAATTATTTCAAAATCCATTCACTGTTTAGGAGGAGAAATTTTCAAAGCTTTTTTTTCTATTTTCAGCTCTGGTGGCCATTTTGTTCAGCCGAGCAGAAAGGTTTGAACAATTCTGGAAGGTCACACAAGGAACATTTCTGTAAAATTATTTCAAAACCCATTGACCAGTTTAGGAGAAGTAGTTTAAATGTTTTTCTATTTTTAGTTCTGGCAGCCATTTTGTTCAGCAGAGCAGAACACTTTGAGCAATTCTGGTAATGGGTCACACAAGAAACATTTCTGTGAAATAATTTTAAAATCCATTCACTCGTTTAGGAGGAGAAGTCATTTAAAGGTTTTTCTAATTTTAGCTCTGGCAGCCATTTTGTTTGGCAGAGCGGACCGGTTTGAACGATTTTGGCAGAGGGTGACCCAATGAACATTTTTGTGAAATTATTTCAAAATCCATTTTATCTGTTTAGAGAAGTCGTCGAAAGATTTTTATTATTTTTAGCTCTGGCGGCCATTTTGTTCAGCCAAGCAGAATGGTTTGAATAATTTTGGTAGAGGGTGACCAAAGGAATATTTCAGTGAAATTATTTCAAAATCCATTTACCTGTTTAGGAGGAGAAGTCGTTTAAAGATTTTTCTATATTTAGCTCTGGCGGTCATTTTGTTCAGCCGAGCAAAAGGGTAACCCAAGGAACATTCCTGTGGAATTATTTCAAAATCCATTCACCCATTTAAGAGAAGTTGTTTAAAGGTTTTTTTTTTTCTATTTTTAGCTCTGGTGGCCATCTTGTTCAGCCAGGCGGAAGGGTTTGAGTAATTTTGGTAGAGGGTGACCCCAGGAACATTTCTGTGAATAATTTCAAAGTCCATCCACCCGTTTAGGAGGAGAAGTTGTTTAAAGGTTTTCCTATTTTAAGCTCTGGAGGCCATCTTGTTCAGCTGAGCGGAACAGTTTGAGCAATTTTGGTTAAGGGTCACCCAAGGAACATTCCTGTGGAATAATTTAAAATCTGTCCAGTGGTTTTGGAGAGGAGGTCATTTAAAGCAAAAGTTGACGACGGACGCATGCACGGACGGACGACGGACAGGTGAGATAAACAAAAAAAAATTACATCATACATTAAAAAATTCACAAGTCATGGGTGTTTCATAAACAATGGCCAGCATTAACAAGTAGCCCAAAGGGCAACAATTGCTCACCTGAGAGACATTGTACACCTATAGGGATATTTAAGATGCTCAAGGGCAGCTAACTCCACAGTCAGTGGTCCAATCAGGCTGAAAATTTAACTCATCCAAAACATTATGTATGCCCTCATTTAATATATGCAAGTTTAAAAAGTATCCCATCAAGAGCACAATAGACAGAGCTGTCAAGGGCAGCTAACTTCGTAGTGGTTACCCTGATCTGGCCAAAATTTGAACTTGTTTAAGATATTATGCATTTCTTCATTACCTGCATGTTTGAAAAGGATCGGATCAGTAGAAACCAAGAAAAAGTGGCGACATTGATTTTTTGGATGCTCAGGGCAGGTACTCCATAGTCAGTGGTGGGATCTAGCCGAAATGCTAACTAATCCAAGCTTTTATGCATATCCTCATTACCTGCAAGTATGAAGAGGATCCGATGAAAAATGAAAATGTGATGACGTTGTTTTCTCCATTATAAGACTATGGGATTTTTTTCAAACGCTCAAGGGCAGCTAACTCCGTAGTCTGTGCTCGAATCTGGCCAAATTTCAAACTCATCTCTTATGTATGTCATCATTACCTGCAAGTATGATAAGGATCTAATCAAAAACCTTGACTGCAGCACCCTGAAAGTCAAACTTGCTCGAGATATTGTCATGCCCTACATTTGTGTGAATTTATTTTAAAATCCATTGAGAAATGTAGGTGCTAGAGCGATGACAAAGCTTTTCTAAAAATAGCCACAGTGACCTTGACCTTGGGCACAGCATCCTGAAAGTCGAACTTGCTTGAGATATTGTCATACCCTACATTTGTGTGAAGTTATTTCAAAATCCATGGAGAAATGAAGGTGCTAGGGCGATGACAAAGTTTTTCTAAAAATAGCCACAGTGACCATGACCTTGGGCACAGCACCCTGGAAGTCAAACTTGTTTGAGATATTGTCATGCCCTACATTTGTGTGAAGTTGATTTAAAATCCGTTGAGAAATGTAGGCGCTAGAGCGATGACCAAGTTTTTCTAAAAATAGCCACAGTGACCTTGACCTTGGGTGCAGCACCCTGAAAGTCAAACTTGCTCGAGATATTGTCATGCCCTACATTTGTGTGAAGTTATTTTAAAATCCATTGAGAAATGTAGGTGCTAGAGCGCTGACAAAGTTTTTCTAAAAATAGCCACAGTGACCTTGACCTTGGGCGCAGCATCCTGAAAGTCGAACTTATTCGAGATATTGTCATGCCCTACATTTGTGTGAAGTTATTTTAAAATCTGCTGAGAAATGTAGGTGCTAGAGTGCTGACAAAGTTTTTCTAAAAATAGCCACAGTGACCTTGACCTTGGGCGCAGCATCCTGCAAGTCGAACTTGCTCGAGATATTGTCATGCCCTACATTTGTGTGAAGTTATTTTAAAATCCGTTGAGAAATGTAGGCAACAGAAATGTAGGCAATAGAGCGATGACAAAGTTTTTCTTAAAATATGTGAAGATGTTTTCTCCATTATAACACTATGGGATTTTTTCCAAACGTTCAAGGGCAGCTAACTCCGTAGTCTGTGCTCGAATCCGGCCAAATTTCGAACTCATCCAAGCTCTTATGCATGTCATCATTACCTGCAAGTATGATAAGGATCTAAGCAAAAACAGTTGAGAAAACGTGATGACGCCATTTTCGCCATTATAACCCTATGGGATTTTTTTCAAACGCTCAAGGGCAGCTAACTCCGTAGTCTGTGCTCAAATCCGGCCAAATTTCGAACCCATCCAAGCTCTTGTGTATGTCATCATTACCTGCAAGTATGATAAGGATCTAATCAAAAACAGTCGAGAAAACGTGATGACGCCATTTTCCCCATTATAACCCTATGGGGGCTATCTGTTGCCATGGAAACCAGAGTTCTGAGCTGATCGGCACCAAAACCTAATGCAGCCTTTCCCCCACCCCAATGATGCTTCAGATAAAATTTGATTGCGATCGGCCCACTGGTCTCTGAGATATTCATGTTTGAAAGTGTTGACGCACGCACGCACCCACCCACGCACCCACCCACGGACGGACGACGGCTCGACTCCCATCCTATAAGCTCACCTCTGAGCCTTCGGCTCAGGTGCGCTAAAAAGCGTGAATGAAGGACAGGTATATGGACTGCACAAAAGCAATAGACCCCCTTAACCTGCTGGGAAGCATAAAATTCTATCATTAAAAGTAGTGGTGTGCAGATGATCGAAAGAACTCGAGAGTCAATTGATTCGATTCACATTTTGAGCGCTCGAGCTGAATTATTTTTTTCTGATTAATCAGGATATGGGGACTGCCGGAAATAGCCGAACCTACTTCTACTTCACTTTCGTTGTCTGTGAAACCGATGACGCACAGAAGTAAACAGTTTGTATCCCAGAATGACAATTTTGCCGCATTATTTGAGAATAAATTTGTGAGAAACTAATGGAATAAAGTGCATTTTTGAAACAAATAACTGTAAGGCAATACTCTTGCGATTGGTTTTGCCTAAAAATAAAACCAATATTACGTTTCACAACTTTTTTTTTTTTTTTTTTTTTTTTTTTTCAAAATGGCTGACGAGCTTTTCGATATTGCTGGGAAGAAATCCCATTCGCGTGTATGGAAGTTTTTCGGTTTCCGAAAATTAGAAGAAGGTTCTCTGGTGAAAGAAAACTTGGATATGTCGAAAGCTATTTGCAAGTTCTGCAGAAAAGAATATGCATTCAAAGGTTTGTAGAGGAAGCACTCGTTTTTATTCAATTATAGATTTTTTAAAGACAAAATAATTCTTTGGCTGCGAGTTCCTTCGAGTTCTGCATCGATGTGACCATTTGATGTCCCACAAATTTATTCTAAAATAGGTCTTTCTACTTTCAAAGTGATTTACTAGATCTCATACAATACAGGGGTACAGCAACCAAATGACGTCTATCTATCTCTCCATAATCCGTAAACCTCTGGGTGAATGCCCAGGCTGACCTTTGCCTTTGCTGTGCGCACATGCCATTTTGTTGGTTTTGTCACGAGGCGGCTCATATTTTTATACATTCTATTCTCCTTTTATGTCAGTTTAGACAGTATTATTTTAAACCCCCATTTATCTAAAAGAATATTGTATTCATCTACTAGTTTTTAAGATAGAGATGATTTAAAAATTGATTGAAATTGGCCATAAAATGTAGAATAGAGCTGTTTTTTTTATACCCTTCAAAACAGCGCTGAGGCGGGACTTCAAATCCTTTTAAGTAAATTTACCCTCTCAGGGCTGACATTCCAAAGGAGACTGATTCCAGTCCGCAGACAGCACATTCTTGTTATCATTTTTGTTGATGTTTGTCTAGTTTTTCAGCGGTTATGAATAAAATACAAAGTATGTGTATACTAAATTTTAATTGCATAAAACATTGTTATTATAGCATCACAAACGCAAACTTATAAAGCATTACCAAATTCGCTGTGACACAATCTCATTTCAGTGCATGGCAAGCAGGAATTCTCGTATTTTGAAGCGATTCTGATTATAATCAATTATCGGTTACTTACGTCCAACCGATGACCGATTATGAATGGCCAAACCGATTCCCATCACTAATTGAAACTGATAATGTGTTTAAATGATATGAATTTTATTACTAATAGTAACAAACAATATTTGAGCAACCACATGTTAAAATAAACAAAAAATCTGTGCATCCATTGAATATTTAGATCAGTCCAGGCATAAGCCGAGTCTGATTTTGCTGTGTACTTCATGAACAGTAAAGGGGTCCATATATTTCTTAATTTGGACAGTGAAGAGTCTGTCACTGGGAGGATGCCCAGACTGATCTTATTCTTTGCTGGGCATACAGGTTATTTTGTTAGTTTTGTCATGCGGTTCACTTGCCATTTAATATTAAAATAAAATCTTATAGAAGATGGGTTTTCCATAAAAACTACTGGCATCAAAACCATTATACAAGAATTCCGCGGAATGCTATGTCGCACCTGCATTGTGCTTCTACAGTAGCAGAGGTCATGGAGAGAAGAAACAGAGGTCATGGTGAGAAGAAAGTGAAAGCAAAAACTGAAAATAAGAAAACCTAAATAGTTTCATGCAAGGATTAATCTGACACAAATTTTGTCAAAATCCATCTAGTGGATCTTAAAGTACTACCATTTGCATGTTTGTGCTATTTTAGTAACGGTAGAAGGCAGCCATCTTGGTTGGCCGATTTTCCATCTATAAAAATTGTAATAGCTTTATGCAACGATCATTCTGACACAAGAGTGGTCCAAATCCATTCATGGGATCCCGAGATATTGTCATCTGCATGCTTTTGCTATTTTAGTAACAACAGCTGGCGGCCATCTTGGATGGTATGTACTCACAAATTTGAAAAAAAAAACTTCAGGAATCATTCAGATTTAATTTGAGCAAAATCCATTTAGTGGTCTTGAATTTATTGCCATTCCAGCAAAAATTGGACTTGTTAACCAAAAGTTGGTCACTATGACCTAATTCCACTACAATTTTTTTCATTTTAATTATTTTCAAAAACAAGGTCCTACTAATGTTCCATACCAAATTTCAGCCAATTATACCTAGTGGTTTCAGAGAAATTGTTGATTTTATTGTTTTGCTATTTCTAGTAATGGCGGCCATCTTGAATTCTCGACCAGGCCGAATTTCTCTAAACTGAAGCCGCGTAGTCTGGTTATATTCTATATGAAATTTGAGAACATTGGGTGCAATGGTTTTGGAGAAATTAACTTCGAAAATCTTAACGCCAGGGTCGACGTAAATTGTGAACGGACGGACAGACGGTCTGACGTACGGAAAACCGGACGCCTATATCGCATCTTGCTAAAGCAGGTGCGACAAAAAGGTGAAATCCATTAAGGATGCTCTAATCCTCAAAAGAGGGGTAATTATCTTAAAATCCATGTATACAAGATCTCAGAATTGTACAATTCATAATTCATTTCAATCAATGATACTAAATACAACAACATCTCACCTGATTCCTGAGCAAAAAGACTTGGCAGAACATTGGTATAACTCTCTACATACTAAGTTTTAGAGTCATTAGCCATTTGGTACAAGAGAAGAAAAGATTTTAAGGATTTTACCAAAGCTGGGCAGGGCGGCCTCAAAGTCAAGTGACCTGGACCATATGAACAAAATTAAGTCATCCCTCCAATAAAGGCTCTATATGAAATTGCACTTCAATTGGCTCAGTAGTTTCAGAGAAAAAGATGTTTGAAGCACAGCATATGAGTGACCTAGGCACTAGGTTCCCATATATGAGCCTAAAAAGGCAAAAATGACCTTGCGTAAAATCGGCCAAGGTCATCCGAAGTCATCATTTGAACAGTTTGGTAGACCTTGTATCCCTTATGCTGCATACCAAGTTTCAAAATCCTAGGTTCTATGGTTCTGGAGAAGATTTCTACAGGTTTTTACCATATATGGGCATGGCGGACATCTTGGCCATGTGACCAAGATTTCATTAATAATTTGCCTCGAGGCTCCATTTGAAATACTTTTGATCAGAAGCTGTTTCAAAGTTTGACTCCAAGTCACCTTGGACAAATCAAACAATGACTTTGACCTTCAATATTCATAATTTTTGCAAAAGTTGATTCATTTAACATTATAAAATTAAAAGTCTCATAAAATCACTCGTTAAAGCATTTACCCAGATATGAGCCTAAGGAAGCAATTTTGACCTTGCTGTGAAAAAAAGAGCAAGGTCATCCCAAGGTCATCATTTGAACAACTTTGGTAAACCTTGTATCCCTTATGCTGCATGCCAAGTTTCATGATCTTAGGTTCTTTGGTTATGGAGAAGATTTTTACCATATATGAGCATGGTCGCCATCTTGATCATGTGATCAAGATTTTATGAACAATTTTTTGTTCCCCTATTGCCTGGAGATTCCATATGAAATATAATTCCGATTGGCCTAGTGGCTTCTGAGGATATGATGTTTTAAGGTTTGACTCCAAGTGACCTTGGACATATGTCAAACAGTGACCTTGACCTTGAATATTCATAATTTTTGCAAAAGTTGATTCATTTAACATTATCAAGTTGAAAAGTCTCAATCCCATTTGTTAAAGCATTTTCCCCTATATGGGCCTAAGGAAGCAAAAATGACCTTGCCGTAAAATAGGTCAAGGTCATCCCAAGGTCATCATTTGAACAACTTTCGGAGACCTTGTGTCCCTTATGCTGCATGCCAAGTTTCAAGGTCCTAGGTTCTTTGGTTCTGGAGAAGATTTCTAAAAGTTTTTACCATATATGGGCATGGTAGCCTTCTTGGTCATGCGACCAAGATTTCATGAATAATTGTTTGTTCCCGTATTGCCTGTAGACCATACGAAATTTGAGTCAAAATGGCCCAGTGGCTTTTGATCAGAAGATGTTTCAAAGTTGACTCCAAGTGACCTTGGACAAATGTCAAACAGTGACCTTGCCCTTAAATATTCATAATTTTTTGCAAAAGTTGATTCATTTCGCATTACAAAATTAAAAAGTCTCATAAAATCACTTGTTAAAGAATTTCCAATAATTTTAGCCTAAGGACACATAATCGACTTGCCGTAAAAAAGGTAAAGGACATCCCAAGGTCATCAGTTGAACGACTTTGGTAGACCTTGTGTCCCTTATGCTGCATGCTAAGTTTCATGATCCTAGGTTCTTTGGTTCTGGAGATGAAGATTCCTTAAGATTGTTACCATATATGGGCATGATGGCCATCTTGATCATTTGATCAAGATTTTATGAACACCTTTATATTCCCCTTTTGCCTGGAGACTCCATATGAAATATAATTCCGATTGGCCCAGTGGCTTCTGAGGTGATGATATTTTAAAGTTTGACTCCAAGTGACCTTGGACATATGTCAAACAGTGACCTTGACCTTAAATATTCATAATTTTTGCAAAAGTTGATTCATTTAACATTATTAAGTTAAAGTCTCATAATCTCATTCGTTAAAGCATTTCCCCTGATATGAGCCTAAGGAAGCAAAAATGACATTGCTGTAAAATAAGTCAAGGTCATCCCAAGATCATCATTTGAACAATTTTGGTAGACCTTGTGTCCCTTATGCTGCATGCCAAGTTTCAAGTCCCTAGGAAAGCAAAGGAAGCAAATTGACCTTGGCGTAAAATAGGTCAAGGTCAACCCAAGGTCATAATTTATATAAACTTTGTTGAGCTTGAGTCCCCGATGCTCAATGCCAAGTTTCATGATCATGGGACTTCTGGTTCTGGAGAAGAAAATTTTTAAAGGTTTTCACCATATATGGGCATGGCGGCCATCTTGGTCATGTGGCCTGGACCATTTATACAAACCTTCTTTCCCCCTTCTCAGGGATGCTTCACATGAAATTTGACTTTGACTGGCCAAGTGGTTTCTTTAAAAGTGGTTGACAGACGACTAAGACGGACGCCGGAGCATGGGTATACTATTAACTCACCTTTTGAGCCTAACGGCTCTGGTGAGCGAAAAAAAGGTGAAAAGTCCATTCTAGCATGCCCAAAGTCTAAAAGGGGGATACATATTTTAATAGTAATATATACAAAATCTCAGGATTGTACAATTCAATTTCATTTCAATCAATGATACTAAATACAACGACATTAACAAATTTAGCTACACAGTGATCTACATACAAAGTGATTTTAGTCTACACTACCTGTTCATTTAAGGGGCGACCATTTGATTTTTATGGGGAGGGCAGGAAGATTTTCCGAAAATATTTCCAGGACCCAATTTTTCCAGAAAAAATATCCAGGACACAGTAAATTCTATTGTACGCCTTGCATTATATGCAAATAATAAGACAGGATCGTGTCTGGGATGAAAAACATGTCCCAGGCCCCAAAACATCTTCATGCCCCCCCCCCGCCCACATAAAATCAAATGGGCCCTCCCTTACTTGTGCCATTTATTGTTGAGTATACCCAAGGGATTTCATTTTTTCTGAACCTTTCAGATGTGTTGTTTCAGATGGAGTACCAGCTCTTCTGAATAGTTTTGGGGTTGGAGGACTACCAATATCGCCAAAACTCAAACCTGTTTTATATACGTTAAGTTTATCTTTTGCCACCTTAAAAAAGTTTGCAGAAGGCAATGTCTGTACAAAATCAGAAACAGATTTACTTAAAGAACTGAACAATTTGTAATTCAGTGTTAGCCAAAGGGCAATTACAGTTGACATGCAAACTTTTGCTTCAACAATACCTTGTGTTGGAGATGATTCATCATCTGATGAAGCTGCCTCCTCTTCGATATACTTTTCGTCAAATAAATTTAAAACAACTGCTTGTATAAATCTATCTTTAACCGAGTCATACATATATATCATGACTTCTTTGCATGATATGCCAATACATGGTACAAGAGTATTTGTGTACTCAGGATGTCTTTGGATTTGCAGAAATGAGAAGCACACTGTTTGGGCTGTCAGCTGATTTTCTATGTTCTTCTTCACTTTATCAAAGTCTAACTTCACCTCAATAGAGCTCTTTCCTGGACTTTTATCAATCGATGTCACACTTCTAACAGCAATCGATAACTCATTTGCTAAAATGTCTGCAGTTCCATGCCATACCATCTTGTTCCCTGAAATTAAGAATGTTTCTGTCAAAGCGCTCAGGAGTTGATTTCTGTTTTTTTTTCTCTTCTCCATGGCAGGGTGATTCAATAAAGAGCTGTCGTATGACAGTGTAGCTCGCATGTATTGTGCTGTCAATAAAACTAACAGTACTTACATGCATAATGAGGCAAAATCACTGGACCATGAATATGCCACTGTGACCCACATGTTCTTTGGGGTCAAAAGTCGCATCGAACCGTATCATTTTCCAAACGTTTGATGTAATGTTCATATATATCATGGTCTTAATGATATAATGAAACCAATGGACCATGAAATTTAGGTCATTACCTATATCTATTTTGTTGACGGCAAACATTGAGTCATACTAACTTACAATACCAAAAATGTAATGTTCCTATATCATGGTCTTGAAGATATACAGCAAAGTCACTTGACCATGGAATATATGTCACGGTGACCTACCTTTTAGGGTAAAATGTAAGGTCGTACTAACTTTTCATCCCAAATTATGATGTTCAATTGCCACTGTCATGGTCTTAAAGGTATAAGGCAAATTCACTGGACCGTGAAATCTAGGTCAGAGCTACTAACATAAATTTTTGGCCAAATGTAAGATATTGTATCATGGCTTTCTGTGTTTTCCTTTGAAGTCGCCTGTTCATTAACTTTGTTAACTTGCACTGTAAGACAATTCTGGGGTAGGCGGAGCTAAACTTTGCATTCATTTTACACTGAAGTGTACCTGGATAACTGTGCGGATATCAGGATAACTGTGCGGATATCACAGATATACTGCATGGCTTAGTTATTGCACGGTTCTGTCAAGTCTGATTTATATTGAACAACTGAGCAGCACTAGGACGAAAAGGATCTTTGAGCATTTGCAAAGAAAAAATATATTTTGATCATCCTTTGCGTCCGCTCAGTCTGATCAGTGTTCTATCAACAAGGTAGTGAACCTGAGGGATCTGCATTGCCAAAATCAAAGACTGATCAGACTGCAAACTGATCCAAAAGCGTTTACAGTTTACACATGGCTGAAGACCTATTCTATTGAGCACAGCTTGATTGAATTTTCATTCAAAGAAGGAAAAAGGCCATATCTAAGATGACAGAGACAATTTATCTTGTAGCACCAAACTCTACCGTATGGACCCTAAGTATTGTGGCTAACAGTAAAGACCCAGATTAGGCAGCTGAATAAGCAGAAGTAAATGCCCTCTAAGACTGCTCTATTTGCCATTCTTAAGATATTAGTTGTAAAATCAGTGTGTTGAAAAATCATCATTTCTGTCAAGTAATATAAATTCAACTGAATATGCAGACATAATTTTATGTTATTTTCAGTTGATGCTGTGCTGGAATTTATAATTGCCAGGTGATTTATTTGACCTTCAGGTCAAGAACAATACAGCTGTAGGAGATATAATTACACTAGATATGCCACTCTTCATTAAAAACTGGATAAGAGCTGTTTTTAATTCAAAATAGACAAATGTGATTGGCTGCCATGATACAAAATACATATAGAATGATGTCACTCATATTTAGGATACCCTTCTCGGGGGCTACGCCCCTCGAAGGGTATCCTAAATACTCGTGAAATCATTCGATATGTATAACTTGTTGACTCATAATCCCAAAGTATATAGTCATACATCAAAGTAATGAAGATTTAAGAAAAATCACTGAAGCATGAAATATAGGTCACAGTGACCTACAATTTTGTCGAGCCCGCTTGCGGTGAGCGAGATATAGTTGTTATAACTTCAGTTCGGTGTATGTGCGTGCGTGCATTCATGGGTGCGTGATGGATTTCAAAATTATTAAGCACAATTGTTCTCATTGATGAGTAGATGTGTCATGTGAAAGATTTTTTCAAGTAGGGTGCAGGTCAAGGTCACACTTGGAGGTCAATGATAAAATTTTTAAAGAGCTTGTCCAGGTCATTACTTCTACATTTATACATGGATTTAAAAATAATTTGGCACAAGTGTTCACCTTGATGAATAGAAGTGTCATGTGTGTCAAAAATCTGTTCAGGTAGGCCCAAGGTCAAGGTCACACTTGAAGGTCAAATGATAAAACTGTCATAAATTGAGCTTGTCAAGGGCCATAACTTGTACTTGTTAAATAAATTGGCACAAATGTTCTTCTAGGTTAGAAGATGTCATATGCAATGACAAAAACTCAAGATGCAAGGTCAAGGTCATGCAAAGAGATCAAAGGTCAAAACAGTGCGTTTAACTGCTTGTCCCAGCTGTTACTTGATTACTATATGACCAATTTTCAAATAGATTGACATAAATGTCCTTCTTGGTGAGAAGGTAGGCAGTATGCAATAACTTAAACTCTAGGTACAAGGTCAAGGACAAACAAAGAGGTCAAATTTAAAATATTATGTTTCACAGTTGGTCCGGGCTTCTTAGTGAGGAAGTTCAGGAAAACACTGCAAGAAAAGGAGTCTCATTCATAATTGCAAATGCTTTTTCCCCACAATGTTTTCATTAGCAAAGGGATTTGGAATAAGATAGTTGTGAAAAGATTATAGAATTAATCTCTCTCTGAGTGTAACAGATAACGCTTTCACTATATTTTTCATGGCGGGCTCGACATGTTGCCCCTGGGCAATCTTGTAGTTTTGGTCAATTGTTGGTTCATACAGGCTCATAATGCCAAATTACGACGTCATGGTCTTGAAGATATATGGCAAAATCAGTGGGACCATGAAGAATTGGTCACAGGCACCAACATTTATTATGAGGTAAAACGTCAGGTCTTACTGACTAATAATCCTATAGTATTATGTTCATTTAACACATGTTCTTCCAGATACAAAGCAAAATCATTGGTTGATGAAATAGTTACTGACCCACATTTATTTTGAGGTCAAAAGTTTGGTCATACTGACCCTTAATCTGAAAGGTATCATGTTCACATTTATTGAGATATCTGGTAAAATCACTGGACTATGAAATATAGGTCACAGTGACCTACATTTCGGGTCAATTGTTGGGTCATACTGACTCATAATCCCAAAGTATAACTTTCATACATGTACATCACATGGTCTAGACGATATATGACAAAATCGCTAGACCATGAATATGTCAAAGTGGCCTACATGTTGTTGTTTTTTTGTGTGTTTTTTTGTCAAACGTCAGATTGTACTGACTAATAATCCTTTAATATGGTGTTCATACATTACATGGTCTTGAAGATATAAGGAAAAAACACTGGACCATGAAATATAAGTCAAAGTGACCTTAATTTATTTTTGGATCAAACATCTGGTCAAACTGACTCACAATCCCAAAATATCATGTTCATATTTCAACCAGTTATCAAGATGTAAGGCAAAATCACTGGACAATGCAACAAAGGTCACATTAACCTTTATTTACTTAAGATCAAATATTAGGTCATACTGACTCATAATCCCTAAGTATGATGTTCAATCATCACATGGTCTTAAGGATATGACAAAATCACTGGACCATGAAAAATAGGTCACAGTGGCCTACATTTATTATTGCTCAAACATCAGGTTGTAGTGACTTATAATCCTAAAGTATGATGTTCATATATCACATGGTTTTGAAGATATGAAAAAATCACTGGACCATGAAATATGTCAAAATGACCTGAATTTATTTTGGGATCAAATATCAGGTCAAACTGACTCTTATCCTATTATCATGTTCATACATGAACAGTTATCAAGATGTAAGGCAAAATCACTGGACCATGAAATATAGGTCAAACTGATCTACATTTAATTTGGATCAAATATTAGGTCATACCAACTCATCATCCCTGAGTATGATGTTCAATTTCACATCCTCTTAAAGATAAAAGGAACAAGAGCTCCGCAAGCGGGGCAATATACGCCCGTTTCTGATTGTTTGCACCGTTTCTGATTGTTTGCACCGTTTCATCCTTGTCTACAATGCTATTAAGTTTATCAAGATACTCCAAACATTAGGGTTCTAAAAAGAAAAGCCTTAAAGAGTTATCAAAGGGATGTAACTCAACAAAGAAAATAAGAAAGGGGAAGCAATTATTCTAAATTAGATATCCTGTCTCAACCTAATACACATTGCTATAAAGTTTCGTCAAGATATTCCATAAAGTCACCAAGTAATGACTTGCCCAAGAATAGTCAAAGAAATTAATCAAACGGATGTAACTCCATAAATAAGAAAGGGGGAGCATTAATTCTTATATAAGACACACAGCCTCAACCTAATACACATTGCTATAAATTTTAATCAAGATATTCTGTATGGTTGCCTACTTACAGCTTGCACAAGAATAGCCTTAAAAATATTCAAAGGGAGGTTACTCCAAAAATAAGTAAGGGGAGGCAATTGTTCTTATATGGGGCATATCATGTAAACCTAATATACATTACTATTAAGTTTCATAACAAGAGTCCTATGGGTTAGTTAGATATGAGGTATACAAATATAGTCTAACAAAATAATCAAAGGGAGGTAATTCAAAAACTAAGTAAAGGGGAGTAACCATTCTTGTATGAGAAATGTTGTCTTAACCTCATATACATTGTTATAAAGTTTCAAGTTTCATCATGATATTCCAAAGAGTAACAACGTTATGGAATGCTAAACAAGGGCTTCGCAAGCGGCGCATAATACGCCTGTTTCAATTTCCTAAAGGAGTTACAGAATGAGCAAGATTGCAAAAGGATAGACAGGCAGACAAACAGGGGCAACCACTCTATAATAATTAACTAGAACTGTCAGCGAATCCGACTATACCCCGCTTAATTGCTTAAATCAAATGATGTTATTTTCGTAACAAAAAGCATAAACAGGGAGAGAAATCATTGTTACCATGTATACCAAAAATGAATGGTTGCTGTGAAATCTGTTACAAAAAATTACATTATTCAAAGTCAGGAGAGAAAGAAAATTGGAAAAATATAGGGAAGAATAAGCAGGAGAAGACTGGTTATCAATCCCACAATACAACAAGTTATCATCAACATGCATACAAAAATCCCTACCCTAACTTACAGATGCATAGAAATCTTTTGCAAAAAAATGCATTATTCAAAGTAAAGAGAGAAAGAAAATCGGACAAATACAGGGAATAAAAAGAGGAGAAGTCTGGTTCTCAATCCCACAATACAGGAAGTCATCATTAACCTGCATACCAAATATGACTAATCTAGCTTGCATGGTTGTGGAGAAATCTTTGATGAAAAAGTTCATTATTCAAAGTATGGAAAGAAAGAATATTGGACAAATACAGGGAAGAATAAGCAGAAAAAGGCTGGTTCTCAATCCCACGATACAACATATCGCCATCAACCTGCATACCAAATAAGACTACTCTAGCTTGCTTGGTTGTGGAGAAATCTTTGATGAAAAATTTTTATTATTCAAAGTATGGAAAGAACGAATATTGGAAAAATACAGGGAAGAATAAGCAGAAAAAGGCTGGTTCTCAATCCAAAGATACAACATATCGTCACCAACCTGCATACCAAATATGACTACTCTAGCTTGCATGGTTGTGCAGAAATCTTTGACGAAAAATTTCATTATTCAAAGTAGGGAAAGAAAGAAAATCGGACAAATACAGGGAAGAATAAGCAGAAGGCTGGTTATCGTGGGATCAACATGTCGTCATCAACCTGCATAACAAATATGACTACTCTAGCTTGCGTGGTTGTGGAGAAATCTTAGACGAAAAATTTCATTATTCAAAGTATGGAAAAAAAGAAAATCGGACAAATACAGGGAAGAATAAGCAGGAGAAGGCTGGTTCTCAATCCCACAATACAACATGTCGTCATCAACCTGTATGCCAAATATGAACAGTCTAGCTTGTATGGTTGTGAAGAAATCTTCGATGAAAAATTTGATCAAATGGGGACGGAAGGACAGATGGAAGGACGGACAGATGGACGGACGGACGGACAGAAAGATGTAAACCAGTATACCCCCCCACTTTTTCAAAGTGGGGGTATAATGACTGCAACACCATCTAAACATTTAACACATGATATACTGTTAGTATTCCAAGGTAAAGTTGGACAAGGGAGATAACCTAAATACACCAATTACACCATTTTTAGTTCTAGTTTTTTCCCTTGACAATATATTGTACAAGAAAACACGAAAACTAGCCTTTTAGAACTAATGAAAGGGATTAACTCTAAAATGAAGAAAGGGAAAGCAGCCATTTTTGTACGCGACACATCGTTAGGACTTCATTCACATTGCTATGAAGTTTTATAAAGATATCCCGAACGGTTATCTAGTTATGGCGCGTACAAGACTTACAGGGAAAAAATTAATCAAAGGGGCATAACTTAGAAAGTAAGAAAGGGGGAGCAACCATTCTTGTACGCGACACGTTCCCCCACCCTGATACATATGCCTACCAAATTTCATGAAGATATCCCGAATGGTTACTGAGTTATGGCGTGTACAAGAATGTTGACGGACGGACGGACGGACAGGGCCACGACATAATACGTCCGTTTTTTCAAAACGGGCGTATAAAAATTGCCATACAAACTGCCATAGACGAGTTTTTTCAAAGGGCTGTTCCTCCGCTAAAAATCATCAGAGCAAAATTCCCGTATAATATGCGCTACTCCACATCGTAGTCTTACTACATGTATTTACAAAGTTTCAGCTTAAATGGATGAAAACTATAGGAGGAGTTATCCGGAAACGAACGCCCCAAAAATTCTAAGTAAAGGGCTGTAACTCCGTTAAAAATCATTGGAGCGTAACCTCGAAACGATATGCGCTGGTCCACCTCATAGTCTTACTATATACCAAGTTTCAGCTGAATCGGATGTAAACTGTAGGAGGAGTTATCCGGAAACGAAAAAATTTATGACAGACGGACGGACGGATGGACAGACGGACTGATGGACGCCAGCGCCATAACATAATATGTCCTGTTTTTCAAACGGGGGTATAAAAATCACTGGCACATGAAACATAGGTCAAAGTGGCCAACATTATGTTCGGGTCCACCATTGGCGGAAACTGCCTCATCATCCGTAATTTTGATGTGATACTTTACATAATAGTGATTTAAGGCAAAATAAGTAGACCATAAAAAAATAGGTCACAGTGACTATCACTTCTTTTGAGGTCAAACATTGGGTCATACTGACCTATTATCCAGAAGAATGACGTTCCAAAATCAACGTGTCTTGAAGATATAAGGCAAAATCACTGATCCATGAAATATAGGTCACACTGACTATTATTTTTTATGGGAGGTTGTTAAATGCTGGGTAATACTGACTCATAATCCCAAAGCATGATGTTCATACATAACATGGACTAGAAGATAGTCCAAAATAGTAACCCAATGGCAAAGTTACTGGACCATATATAGTAGGTCAAGCTTATCTTCACTTCTTGATCTATAAGTCAATGTCAAAAGGTTTGGGGACGTCTGACCAACTATCTTCCTACATTGTTTTCATGACGGCCATATTGGTCATGTGACCTGGGCCGTATGAATAAGTTTTTGTTCCCTCAACTCCTGGGGACTCTATATGAAATTTGGTTTCAATTGGCCCAGGGGCTTTTGAGGAGATTGTTTAGAATTGACAAAATATAAGAGTTCTGGGTCAAAGGTCAAATAATGACCTTGACCTCTTGTACTCATAAATCTTCATGTACTCATTAAGATGACTGTAGATACCAATTTTTAGCCCACAATTTTCAACAGTTTCCAAGATATCTTATGTTCTAGCATTTTGCCATATAAAATCACAAGGAAGCAAATTTGACCTTACCGTACAAAATGTCAAGGTTGACCCAAGGTCATAATTTGAACAATATTGGTAGTACTCGCGTACCCGATGCTACATACCAAGTTTCAAGGCCATCTGTCAATTGGTTCTGGAGATTTTTTTTTTAGGTTTTTACCATATATGGGCATGGCGGCCATGTTGGTCATGTGACCAGGACCGTTTGAACAACTTTTCGTTCCCATGAGCCCTAGAGGCTACATATGAAATTTGGTTACAATTGGCCCAGTGGTTTCAGAGAAGTTTGAAATTGTTGACGAACGGACGACGGACGGACGGACGGACGACGACGGAGCCTGCCTATACTATAAGCTCCCCCGGAGCCTCTGGCTCAGGTGAGCTAAAAACAGAGGACCAACGACCTTGTATCGCTCACCTGAGAAATGAGTATATGTTGAATTAAAATCTTCTCAGCGCAGATACACATATCAGAATCGAAGTGTACCCAGAGTTTCATGAGAAACTGTAGCTCTACCTCTTTTGGCTATATGTTTGGTTGCAGTGTCGAAGAGGAGGGGTATGAACAAGTACAATACAGAAGGGTAGGTAGGTACTGGATGTAAATCTAAATCATTCTTTGCTTGAATATGTGAAAATATTTATATTTCAATGAAAATTCAAATATGATTTGAATATGAAGAAGTTAAATGTTTAGTATCATCTTTCTAAAAAGCTTGTACTTGAATAAAGGTATCATAAGGGAAATAATCATGTTCAGCTGGCCATGTTTGTCAAAGGACCAGCATTGTTTTCAGGCAGACACATCTAGACTTAGAGAGGAATTAATATGCATGGTTTCAACCAAATTCTTCCTGTCATTTCAGAGATGCAATACCAATGAAAATCAATGATGGCTGTCAACAGCCATATTTGTCGATAGACCGGAACCATTTTCGGGCATTCACAGGGAGATCATTGGGTGGGGGGGGGGGGGGGGGGGGGGAACATCCCAGACAAGTGTTGAAAAAATATCTGACAAGTGGTCTTTGAGGAGGTGTGATAACAAGATTGTGGGAGAAAGAGGCGACAATCTGCATGCTTAGTAGTTAACCCGATCAAGGTTAATAACTTTGCTTCCCTCTTTAATTGCAAGCTGGTCGGTCATGCTTCAGACTCTGTAATGGCCAGAACATACAGCTATTCATTTTAGTTGGTTCAGGTTGAAGCTTTTTTGTCTTTTGCTTGGCCTAATGGGGTTCAGCTGTTTTCTTTTGCTAAAGTGTTCCAGTGGTATTGTTAGACACACCTGGCATCTCCAGGTGTCAGTTACAATACATCGTCTCTATTTTGTCCTCATCTTTGTTTCATCATAGTATTTATCCTTGATTTATTTGTTTCCCGTGACGGTCCATTGATGAGTTAGGAAACCTGCACTCAGACCAAACAACTTATGTTTTGAGCCAATGCAGAAGCTGAATGCCAGGTAAGGATCCTGTAACACACGTTTAAGCCCCCGTGTATTTTTATACTGACCGTTCAAAGGCGGTACTTCTTTTGTGGTTCTTGTTACTTTGTCCTTGCTGTCCATATTTATACTCTGGTTCACCCAGCATGTGACATATTTTTGTTAACATTCGGTAGCTGAATCTGTCTGGGAAAGAGCTGTTCATTCGGTTTACTATGAATGCCTTTTGTAAACTGCTGTCAATTTATGTATTTCTTTTCTGTTCCTTTAGGTTTTAAGGCCAGGATGTGGGATCTGATTGCATCAGTTCCTGATCATTGCTTATCTTTTTATTTTGTTACAGTTTTAAGTAAAAGTCAATTTGCAGTTTTACAGAAAGCAGCTTTTTGTCCATATTTGTTGACAGACCAAAATCCTTTTCTGGCGAACACATCTAGACATTGAGAGGAATCCATGTGAAAGATTTCAGCCATTTTCCTCCAGTGATTTGGAGGAGATGCCATAACGGTGAAAAGCAAAGATGGCTGTTGACCATGGCTGCTGGTCATGGCTGCATGCATAACTTGTGAGAAACTGTAGCTCGACATCTAGACACTGAGAGACATTCATGTACAAGGTTTCAACCAAATTCCTAAATGGGTTTCTATATGAAGCAATAATGTAACATATCAAGGATGGCTGTCGACGGCCATAATTGGCCACAGTCCGGAACCCATTCAGGCATGCACAACTAGACCACTAGTGGCATACCAGACAAGTTTAAAAAAATCCCACCAGGTCTCGGTGAAGATGTGATTATTACTGTGTTAGGTGAAGGGCAATTTGCGATTTTAAAAAAGTATGGCCGCCCTTCAGCCATAATTGGACCAAAATCGTTTTCAGGGAAACACATCATTCCAGCTAGAGGAATTCATGTGCAAGGTTTTAACCAAAGTCCTTTGGGGGTTTCGGAGAATATGTGATAAATGTGTAAATTAAAGATGCTGTTGATGGCCCCACTTGTCAACTTGTCAGAACCATTTTCATGCATGCACAACTACAGCACTAGGGAAACATCCCAGACAAGTTTTGGAAAAATATGACCGGTGGTCTCCCGTCATGCAATAACGGGAAAAGGTTTTGGACAGACAGATGGACGCTGGATGGTCCCATAAATGGTTAAGCCATACCTTTGGTAGAGCTAATAATAATTACCATAGCTTGTGTCTCCAAAATACTTCTTGATCTCACTCCTGCAGCCACAAGGACAGTCATCAATCTTGCCATAGTTTCTATCTAACGTGTATGATGGATTTAGGACCAGTTTAGACACCAGGTGATTTGCTATTGTAGGTGCTGCACGAGCTTCACTAACGTCTCCATAATATATTACTTTCATAAGATGTTCTGCATTGTCTGAAATATAAAAGACCACCACCATTTAGGCTTCAACGATAGGCGCACCTGATGCTCCAAAACATATTGAGACACTTGCTTCAGGATACAATAAGTATCGTGCTAAGCCTTTCTGGTGAGTGAATCAGTAACTGTATGAGGATTACTCTTAGGAGGATTATAACGGAGTTCACCTAATTTTCAAAATAAAGTAAGTCCAGTAATTATTCTAGTTTAGTCGCTTTGCCAAATTTCAAACAAGGCGTAAATCTTCCGAAAAATTACCTCATCGTTCGGAAGGATAAATTTGGTCTCAAATTGAAGGTTATTGTTTGTACTTTCAATATCTGGTGGTCGTAAGATCCAAAAAGTGTACCGTCATATTGGAAAATGGGCAGATAACTCTTAATTATCTCAAATTCAGAATTGCGAATTGCCTATAGGGACGTAAAATCGTAAAAAGGCTATTTCTTACTTTCGATTTCGAGTATCTGATTATATTTTCATATTGTGGAAGTATTTGTCTACGCAATACAGTTGGTTTGAAAATTTTGTGACTTTTCACTTAAGATTTTTCGGCCCGTAACGTATGTAACCTTTTAAAAATGATAGGTTTGACACCTTGCGTTTTTTCTACAAAAGTCGTTATTCATGATATACCAAACAAATTCTGCTTGTTTAAGGTTTAGCAAATGTGCTATCGAGAAATACATTCCTTTTTCCCCCTGTAATATCCATTCTTGTTCAGATCACGTTTTGAAATCATTGACCCCCATTCTTGAAAAAGACTGTTTTACCCAGTTAAACGGCTAATAAAAACGTAAAAATGTATTTTCGAATTTCGGGTTCGAGTATTTGATAATATTTTCATATTGTACAATTCTTGGTAAATGCTATGTAGTTGTTTCGAAAATGTTGTGCCATTTCACTTTAGTTTTTACGGCCTGTAACGTATGTAACCTTTTGCCATTTCGCGTTTTTACTATGATTTCATGACTTACCAAACAATTTGTCCGTTTATTTTCTATCCATTGGTTTGTCTAAAAAGTAATGTCTTTTTTTCCTTGTTGTATCTATTTACATCCCCAGCCAATATTCAAGTGACCAATCCCCATTTGTGAAAAATGCTGTTTCTCCGAGTATAAAATTGTCTCTTCGTGTGATTGTGATTTGCTAGCAGACAAACGTGCAGCCTTTGAATGACCTGTATAAATCGAATAAACTTCCTATACATGTGATGTTCTTAATATACATAGCGGAGTAGCAAAAACCTAACTTTGCTATAGATTGTCACGTAAACTACATGTGAATGATACATAACCATTAAGCCATCATTTTAAATTTTCATTTTAACAGCAGACTAATTTAAAGTCAGTTGATTTCATTATCATGTTGTTTGATTTTGTTATTTTTCATGAAATTCTTCCGTGGCAAAGAAAAGGGCAAATGACTTCTAGTATCGAAAAACAATCATATTACCAAACCCATTTAAAATGAAAAAGTACCGTATGTAACGAAAATAAAATAATACAGAAAAAAACTTTGAATTTTGTGGATTTTGAAGCCAATTTATATCTTTTATTCGCCTTAAATGTGCACCTCATTTATTAATTCAATATTAATTTCTTCTGTGTTTAAAACATTTTCTTTTGCAGAACGAGCAATGGCATTAAACATTTGTATACCAAAGGAAGGAATCAGGTTTCAGCAGAAGTCAGCAGTTGTTTAAGAATTTCTCTACTGAATAGTCAAATTAGTCGGCTTTACTCCGGCAGCTGATTTAACCTACCTTGATCCCCAAGGACAATTTGTAATGGTTGACAAAGTGTTCACTGGGACCCTATACATGCGAAAAGAAATTGTGCTCAAAATAAACATATTGTGGGTTGTGTGAAAATGCATGATTTACAAAACAACACATTCTCCGTTTCTCAAGAATGGCGGTGTACCTACGATATCAATTATATCACAGCTGGCACCTATGCCAGACCACTGAACATGGTACGAAATAACAAGAGGGCCATGAGGCCCTGAATCGCTCACCTGAACAATTGACAAAGTGGGTTTTTCTGCAACTGTCAAAATATGAGTCTTGGGTCAAAAGTCAAAGAATGACCATGACCTCTTGTACTTATAAATCTTCATGTACTCATTAAGATAACCATATAAACCATTTTTCAGGCCAAAATCTTCAAAACTTTCCATGAAATCTTATGTTCTGGCATTTTCCCATAAAAAGGTCAAGGTAAACCCAAGGTCATCATTTGAACAGTCTTGGTAGTACTCTAGTACTACATGCTACTTACCAAGTTTCAAGATCATAGGTGTATTGGTTCTGGAGAAGAAAAATATTAAAGGTTTATAGCATAAATGGGTATGGCGGCCATGTTGGTCACCTGGACCATTTGAACAAATTTTTGTTCAATCAACCCCTCTGGCTCTATATGAAATGTGTTTACAATTCGCCTTTTGGCTTTAAAGGAAATGTCTGAAAATGTCAAAATATGAGAGATCTGGATCAAAGGTCAAAGAATGACCGACCTCTTGTACTCATAATTCTTTATGACCTCATTAAAACGATGGTACAATCCAACCTGTATTAAGCAAGCACCTAAGGGATTATCAAGATTATTAAGACAGGTGCTTGCTTAATACAGGTACATTTCAATGTATGTGCATGTTTCTGGAACTGACTACATTCTTGCTTAAATACAGGTTGCTTGCTTAATTGAGGTGGCCACTAAGACAGGTTTTACTGTATATACCAAATTTTAGGCCAACATCTTCAAAACTTCCTATGAAATCTTATGTTCTAGCATTTTCCCATATTTGACTTTGCCGTAAAATGGTTAAGGTCAACCCAAGGACATCATTCTGTAAAATCTTGATAATACTGGGGTACCCAATGTTACATACCAAGTTTCAAGACCATCGGTCAGTTATTCTGGAGAAGAATATTTTCATAGGTTTTTACCATATATGGGCATAGTGACCATGTTGGTCATGTGACCTGGACCGTTTGAACAAATTTTCATTCCCTCAACCCCTGCAGACTATATGAAAAAATTAAGTTAAAACTGGCCCAGTGGTTTTTGAGGAGATTGTTTGAAATTGTCAAAATATGAAAGTTCTGGGTCAAAGGTCAAAGAATGAGCTTGACCTCTTGTACTCACAAATCTTCATGTCTCTTTAAGATGACTGTATATACAAATTTTTAGGCCTTATCTTCAAAACTTTCCATGAAATCTTATGTTCTAGGATTTTCCCATATTTGACCTTGCCGTAAAAAAGGTCAAGGTCAACCCAAGGTCATAATTTGGACAATCTTGATAGTACTCGAGAGCTCAATGCTACATACCAAGTTTCAAGGCCATTGGTCAATCGGTTCTGGAGCAGAAGATTTTTTAAGGTTTTTACCATATATGGGTGTGGCGGCCATGTTGGTCATGTGACCTAACCCGTATGAATAAATTTTCGTTCCCTCAACCCCTGGAGGCTCTATATGAAATTTGGTTCCAATTGGCCCAGTGGCTTTTGAGGAGATTGTTTGAAATTGTCAAAATATGAGAGTTCTGGGTCAAAGGTCAAAGAATGACCTTGACCTTTTGTACTCATAATTCTTCATGTACTCATTAAGATGACTGTAGATATCAATTTTTAGCCCAAAATCTTCAACAGTTTCCAAGATATCTTATGTTCTTGTGTTTTGCCATATAAAAGCACAAGGGAGCAAATTTGACCTTGCCGTAAAAAAGGTCAAGGTCAACCCAAGGTCATAATTTGAACAATCTAGGTAGTACTTGCACACCCAATGCTACATACCAAGTTTCAAGGCCATCGGCCTATTGGTTCTGGAGAAGAAGATTTTTTCAGGTTTTTACCATATATGGGCATGGCGGCCATGTTGGTCATGTGACCCAACCCGTATGAATAAATTTTCGTTCCCTCAACCCCTGGAGGCTCTATATGAAATTTGGTTCCAATTGGCCTAGTGGCTTTTGAGGAGATTGTTTAAAATTGTCAAAATATGATAGTTCTGGGTCAAAGGTCAAAGAATGACCTTGACCTTTTGTACTCATAATTCTTCATGTACTCATTAAGATGACTGTAGATATCAATTTTTAGCCCAAAATCTTCAACAGTTTCCAAGATATCTTATGTTCTTGTGTTTTGCCATATAAAAGCACAAGGGAGCAAATTTGACCTTGCCGTAAAAAAGGTCAAGGTCAACCCAAGGTCATAATTTGAACAATCTTGGTAGTACTCGCGTACCCGATGCTACATACCAAGTTTCAAGGCCATCGGCCTATTGGTTCTGGAGAAGAAGATTTTTTTAGGTTTTTACCATATATGGGCGTGGCGGCCATGTTGGTCATGTGACCAGGACCGTTTGAACAACTTTTCGTTCCTAAGTCCCCTAGAGCCTACATATGAAATTTGGTTACAATTGGCCCAGCGGTTTCAGAGGAGAAGTCGTTTGAAATTGTTGACGGACGGACGACGGAAGGACGACGGACGGACGGACGGACGACGGACGACGGAGCCTTACCATCCTATAAGCTTCCCCGGAGCCGCTGGCACAGGTGAGCTAAAAACATAGGCACATGCCTTTCATGTAATGGTTACATATCGTGGGGTTAAAGCCAAAACCTCGGAACAGACATTTTTATGGAATTTCACTTTTTTACATTTTCAAATTTATCATAATGTTGTCTTTAATCTGCCAAAATTTTATGGCAATATCTTAATTAGTTTTGAAGCAATTAATTAAAACCCAAACAAATTATCTCATATGTCCGCTACAAAATCCAGCCATAACATAGTATACGCATTTACTGGATGTTAGCAGTCAACATCATGATGATATTATAAACACATAAAGGGCTAAAATAAAGTATTCTGAGATAAGTTGTTTTGGCTCTTACACACAGAAAATCTTTTTTATATATAGTATTGCCATAACCCAGTATCGAAAGATACCTCATTTTGCTTATCTATAAAAGCATAAAACTGAATTCAAATATTTAAGCCCAAAGCCTGTATATATACTTACGCTGGTGCGATACTGATGAAAACAACATTGTTTTCAATTCTGAACCAGCCATCCCGATTTATCTGTTTATATAAGTTTTGACTTTCATGCTATTTTTCATAGTCCAAATAATAACAGATCCTAAACAAAGTAAGTGCTGATAGATAGCAAAGCTGATAAAGTAAAACTTAATAATGTTCTTATTGATAGTCATTCTGACAATCAAATCATGAATTCGTTGTTCCGTGAGTTCCCTTAAACTCCGCCTGCCCTCAATTGCATGGAAAATTTGTATTTTCAAACCACCTTTTGTCAAATTTTGTAGAAATTTTTCGCATAGCATATAAAAGTTATTCTGCAAATTTCAAAAAGTTATCTTATTTAGTTAATGAGTTATTGAGGTAAAAATGTATTACATATTTTAATCAGTTTCTGTGTGGGACTTGTCCTACAAGCGGCTGACTTTGATCTTATCTTTCACAGCATGCTCAGTCAGTGGCATTTTCCGACTGACCAGTGAATAGTTGTTAAGAAGGTGCTACCAGGCTTGAGTGGCATCTTGGAACCATGAATAAGAAATCAAAGTCTGTGACAAGTTCAAAATAAGGAAGGTAAAAAGCATGCAGGACAATTCATCAAATAGCTTTAAACAAATAATTAATGACAAAGAGGTCGTTGGAAATTACAGCATCATCGAAGAAATAAACAAGAGCTCCGCTGAGCGGGACAATATACGCCCGTTGGGGCTTAAAGTTGGAAAGAAAACAAGAGATGACAGAACTTTGTCAGTAGCTTAAATCTTCAATAATAAGGCAGATATAAAACTACAAAACAAACAAAGCTAATATGAAATTCCTAGACAAAAATTAGAAAGTGGCATAATTCCATCATAAATGGAAGTTCGGTTATGGTTCTTTTTCTCTTCATATTGTCTGATATTTGTACAAACTTTCGTGAAAAAATCTTAAACAGTTTTCAAGGTATGGAGCAGACACAAAGCTAATATGAAATTACTATATGAAAAATACAAAGGCATATAATTCCATCAAAACTGGAAGTAGGGTTGTGGTCCTTTTTCTCTGCACATTGTCTGATAATGCTTCATATTTGTATAAACTTTTATGAAAAAATCTTATACGGTTTTTGAGATATGGAGCGGAAAAATAATGTTACCTTTTGAACTTTGACCTCTAAGTGTGACCTTGACCTTTGTCGAACATTGTTGGAATACAAGTTCTGCACGATGCCTCTAGACGGTGAACATTTGACTCAAGTTTCAAAAATATCTGTCAAAGGGTTAATGAGATATGGAGTGGACACAAATTTAATACAAAATTACAATACTAGAAACACAAAGGGGCTTAATTTTATTAAAAAATGAAAGTAAGGTTATGTTTCTTTTTCTCTGCACATCGTTCGATGGTGCTTTAAATGTATACAAACTTTCATGAAGAAATCTTAAACAGTTTTCGAGATATGGAGCGGACATGAAGCTTATATGAAATTACTATAAGAAAAATACAAAGGGAAATAATTCCGTCAAAACTGAAAGTAGGGTAATGGTTCTTTTTCTCTGCACATTGTCTGCTGGTGCTTTATATTTGTACAAACTTTCATGAATAAATCTTAAACGGTTTTCGAGATATGGAGCGGACACGACAATTATATGAAATTACCTTCGAAAAATACAAAGGGAAATAATTCCGTCAAAACTGAAAGTAGGGTAATGGTTCTTTTTCTCTGCACATCGTCTGATGATGCTTTATATTTGTATAAACTTTCATGAAGAAATCTTAAACGGTTTTCAAGATATGGAGCGGACACGAAGCTTATTATGAAATTACCTTTGAAAAATACAAAGGGAAATAATTCCGTAAAAAATAAAAGTAGGGTAATGGTTCTTTTTCTCTGCACATCGTCTCATAGTGCTTTATAGTTGTACAAACTTTCATGAAGAAATCTTAAACGGTTTTCGAGATATGGAGCGGACACGAAGATTATATGAAATTACCTTCGAAAAATACAAAAGGGGAATAATTCCGTCAAAACTGAAAGTAGGATAATGGTTCTTTTTCTCTGCACATTGTCTGATGGTGCTTTACATTTGTACAAACTTTCATGATGAAATCTTATACGGTTTTCTAGATATGGAGCGGACACGAAATGTTACCTTTTGACCTTTGACTTCTAAGTGTGACCTTGACCTTTGTCAGACATCGTTGAAATATGTGTTCTGCACATCGTCTCATTTAGGCAAACATTTGACCCAAGTTTCAAAAAAATCCTTCAAGGGGTTGAGGAGATATGGAGCGGACACGAAAAGTTTACGGACGGACGGACGGACAGACGGACGGACGGACAGACGGAAGGACGGACGGACGGACGGACGGAGGCCACGACATAATACGACCCGTCTTCGACGGGCGTATACAAAAGAAAGAAATGACAACCTGTGCTTCCAAATTCCCTTTAAAAACGTCAAATACAACTGTTCTATCGTATTTGAAAGTTGAGAGTGATGGAAAACAATCTTATAAAAGCAAGATAAATATGTCAAGAAACAGCAATTATGTGATGTGAAGCAACATTCATTGCACAGTAAGAAAGCAAAACATTCTGATTCTAATTTACTCAGCTCTGAATATGAGTTACTGTTAAGCGTTTTAAGAATACAACACCCAGTAACAGCCCAATATCTAGATAGTAATGGTAGTTACACGCTAAATAATGCACCTATCAATGCCACTGATTTGGAAAGCTCCACACATCTTCTAGACTGAAAGAAAAGCAGTATAGAATCTTGCAAACAAACTTGACAAATTGCTGCATCAAGAAGGTTGTACTCCAGAAAGGGTAATCAAATGCTGAAGTCAATGTAAATGGAAAATCGATTGTTTGAAATTCTTAGTGCATATAAGAACGCAATACAAAACGCAACTTTGGAAAATCTCCTAATGGACAGTCAGGGGGCATTATGTTATACCCGTGTCCATATGTCTGTCCGTGCATCTGTTAATCCATCCATCACTCAGTTTAGCAGCACATTCTCCTCCCACACCTTATGACAGATCAATTTCAAACAAATTTAAAAAGTAACTACACTTCAGGAACTGACTGAATCAGATCCCAAACCCTATCCCCAACATCAAAGGGAAAGATTGACAAAGACATCCCAACAAACAATAAATTACAAGTGAAAAGCCGAGTCAGCAGCACTTTCCCAAATAGGTGGCAACTCAGCTATCTTTACCAAACTAAATAATTTAGACCAACAGAAGGGTTACAACAGACTAAGCAAATTATACGAAAAACATTTAACAACTATTTTTACCTATTTTCAATTTTTATCACAGAAGGGTTAAAATGATAACACAATAAACCAAACAGCACCGAACATAAAACAATGCAACCGCAACGAAAGTACCGCCTTGGGACGGTCACACATATTGCATACATATTGAAAATGTGCATTCAGATTTTCTATGGTCAAAAAAATTATTACAGGTTTACGAACTTAGACATTTTCATTGTTGATTACTGATGTAGGATAGCAAGTTTCTATTCTGCTCCTTAGACAGTTTTTTATGGACTGGTGTTAAATTTTGCACTCATGTTGCAGATAATATAAAATGTGCATGAAAATTTTTGAAGTCAAAATTTATTTTTTGACAAAACAACAGCTTTCGAACTAAATAAAATGATATTGATGTCAAGCTTGTGCTATCAACTCCTTCTACAGCTTCGGAATGATTGATTTGAAACTATGCACACATGTTGCAGACAAATAGACAAAGTGAAAATGTGCACAAAGGATTTAGAAGGTCAAACATTAGTTTTTGACAATATTATTGGCACCCGAACACACATTTTCAGTGAATCGTATCAACCTGCATAGCGAAAACAAAGGTGCTGATCAGCTACGTAGCTGATCTGCATATTTGTTTTCGCACATGCAAAAGCAGGTTTTCAAATATAATATCAGAGATTTTCGAAATCACTTATATCGGAACTGTCGTGATGATGTTAGTTTAATGTCCTTTCAACAGCCAAGGCCATACGTAGAAGGGCTTCGATTTTAAGCTTCACCTAGGTGCGGAGGCCAGTTTTCTACTTTACCACGGAGGCATCGGTGTGCCCCTCTCTCGAATGTAGTTTTAGCAGAGACGTTAGAGGAGCCTCCTCAACCAAGTTTAAAGTGACTGAATGGGTGAATCGGGATCGATTGGTCTGGGTTGACGAGCTTTAAGCAGCCTTCCTGAAGTTTCCAGTGTTTTTTGTAAGTTAACAGGGGCATTTGGCGGCTACAAGCAGTTTGGCTCCCGAAATGTGTGTGTGTTTGGGGGGGGGAGGGGAAGGGGCGATCGGCGGTACCCATTCAAGTTAAAGGCATATATTCCTGTATATTCAACATCATTAGATTAGGGACTAAGCACAATAAAAAACTAAGCACAATAAAAAACTATTGAATGGCAAAGACTCACTTTACAGGTAGAGGTTCAAATAAGGGATCATTTGTCTAGAGGTAATAAATTATGCTTCTATAATTATCAAACCACAGGTATATTACCCTAAAGGGGCATCTTTATAACCTCCAGCTGAGATAGATAATCACCTCATTATGACAGTTCTTTGATTTCTGGAGCATATTGCACTATCAGGGGGTCATTAATTCAATAAACACTGGTACCAATTTAGCTACTGTAGAATTTGTGCTTTTAAGATATTCTGCTTTAGAAGGATCATAATAGTACCCCTTTAGTTTATGCATACTTATTTTGATGTCTGGTCAGCCATAATAAACATTCTGATTTATATGTTGATGAAAACAATCTAAAATTCATTTTTCACATCGGTATATACAGGATCGTAATAGAAAATGCCTGCAATATATAAAAATCCCATACAAAAAGGTATATAAATTAAACATTTTGCGTTCATGTGCACAATATGCACTCGGGTGCAAATTTGCATCCGAGTGCAAATAAATCACCACCTCGAAAGTAGGAGCAAATTTGCACCCGGGTGCAAATTCTTAAAACACCGTTCACATGGCCAAATATACACCCCGGGTGCTAATTTGCATCCGGGTGCAAATTGCGCACGTGAACATGGCTCAAAATCCATCTACGGTTGTATCGCTGGGCATCGACGCCCGTATCCTTTCATAATGCATAAGACTTATGTGTGCTCTCCTATGAAAATTGATTTTGTTTTTCAAATGAACCGATATTTTATAGACATAACTCTCTTTTTGTAAACAGACAAATAACACGTTGTCTCTTTTAAAAGTTCGACTGCAGCAACACTTAGTGTAAACAAGTCGAAATGATAGTTAAAAATTATACAATTACTCTGTCTTGTCGACACTAACGGTTGCAGTAGCAACGCTTAGTGTAAACAAGTTAAACTGATTGTTTTCAAATTGTACACCAAGTTCTATCGTGACGACACTAACAGTTGCAGTAGCAACGCTGTTATTGTGAACACCAAGCACCATCATGTCGACACAAACGTTTGCTGCTGCAACGCTTATTGTAAACAATTTTTTAGTTTCGTTTCGTTTTTGGTTAACGTCCCAGTAAACAATTTTTTAGTCATGTCGGGCCGTAGCCACCGCTTCCTGGGTATTACCAGTAACTTTGGGGAGTAAATGCGTCTTGCTCAAGTACACAACACGGCGGAGGTAGGTATCGAACCCCCGACCTCTCGCTCCAGAGTCCGACGCTCTAACCACTAGGCCACCGCGCTCCCTGTAAACAAATTGAAAATGATTGTTTTTAACTTGTACACAAGGTTCTATCGTGTCGACACTAACGGTTGCAGTAGCAACGCTTAGTATAAACAAGACAAAAATGATGGTTGTTAATGAATAAGCTGAAATTACATCGTGTCGACACTAACGATTGCAGTAGCAACGCTAAGTGTAAACGAGTTTAAATGTTGGTTGTTATTGTGTACTCCAAGACTATCGTGTCAACAATAACGGTTGCAACAGCAACGCTTGGTGTAAACAAGTTGAAATGATAGTTAAAAATTATACAATTTATACTCAATTGTCCGCTCTATAACTTGAATACCTTTTGGAATATTTTCATGATACTTTATAGATATGTAGAACAGGTCATAATGATGTGTAGCAAACAAGAATGACAACTCTCTTTAAACTTGTTTACACTTAGCGTTGCTACTGCAACTTTTAGAGTCGACACGATGAAGCTCCTGGTATACATAAACAACCATCATTTTCATTTTGTTTACACTAAAGGTTGCTACTGCAACCATAAGAGTCGACATAATAGATCTTTGTGTACACATTAAAAGCAATCATTTAAACTTGTTTACACTAAGCGTTGCTTCTGCAACTGTTAGTGTCGTCACGATAGAACTTGGTGTACAATCTAAAAACAATCATTTTAACTTGTTGACACTAAGCGTTGCTACTGCATCTGTTAGTGTCGACACAATGAAGCTCGTGGTATTCATTAACAACCATCATTTACATTTTGTGTACACTGCAACCCTAAGAGTCGACACGATAGATCTTTGTGTACACATGAAAAGCAATCATTTAAACTTGTTTACACTAAGCGTTGCTACTGCAACTGTTAGTGTCGTCACGATAGAACTTGGTGTACAATTTGAAAACAAACATTTTAACTTGTTTACACTAAGCGTTGCTACTGCAACTGTTAGTGTCGACACGATGAAGATCGTGGTATACATTAACAACCATCAATTACATTTTGTTTACACTAAGGGTTGCTTCTGCAACCTTTAGTGTCGACACGATAGATTTTTGTGTACACATTAGAAGCCACCATTTAAACTTGTTTACACTAAGCGTTGCTACTGCAACTGTTAGTGTCGTCAAGATAGAACTTGGTGTACAATTTGAAAACAATCATTTTAACTTGTTTACACTAAGCGTTGCTACTGCAACTGTTAGTGATGACATGATGAAGCCCGTGGTATACTTTAAAAACCATCATTTACATTTTGTTTACACTAAGGGTTGCTACTGCAACCCTAAGAGTCGACACGATAGATCTTTGTGTACACATTAAAAGCCATCATTTAAACTTGTTTACACTAAGCGTTGCTACTGCAACTGTTAATGTCGTCACGATAGAACTTGGTGCACAATTTGAAAACAAGAATTCCGCGGAATGCTATGTCGCACCTGCATTGCATTTCCACAGTAGCATAGATGATGTTGAGAAGAATTGAGAATAACAAGAGGGCCATGGTGGCCCTGAATCGCTCACCTGAGCATTAATCAGTTCACTGGCTCTGGTGAAGATTTATAAGAGTTTTTACCATACTAACATTTGACCTAGTTTTTGACCCGACATGACCCAGTTTCAAACTTGGCCTGGATATAGTAAGAATAAACATTCTGACACAGTTTCATTGAGATTGGATCAAAACTGTGCCCTCTGGAGCGTATACAAGGTCGTTCTTATATTTGACCTAGTGACCAAGTTTTTGACCCGACACAGCCCAGTTTCAAACTTTACCTAGATATCATTAAGATAAACATTCTGACAGAGTTTCATGAAGATTGGATCAAAACTGTGCCCTCTAGGGTGTACACAAAGTTTTTCTAAGATTTGACCTTGAGCCGACGTGACTCAGTTTCATAGGGGGCTTAGATATATGGACAATAAACATTTTGACATAGTTTCATAAAGATTAGATCAAAACTGTATCCTCTAGAGCGTACACAAGGTTTTTCTATGATTTGACCTAGTGACCTAGTTTTCGACCCGACATGACCCAGTTTCGAACTTGGCCTAGAGTTTATGAGGATAAACATTCTGACAAAGTTTCATGAACTTTGAATCAAAACTGTGCCTTCTAGAGCGCACACAAGGTTTTTCAAAGATATGACCTAGTGACCTAGTTTATGACTCGACATGACCCAGTTTCAAACTTGGCCTACAGTTTGTGGAGATAAACATTCTGACAATGTTTCATAAAGATTGGATCAAAACTGTGTCCTCTAGAGCGTACACAAGGTTTTTCTATGATTTGACCTAGTGACCTAGTTTTAGACCCGACGTGACCCAGTTTCAAACTTATCCTAGATATAATAAGGATAAACATTCTGACAAAGTTTCATAAACTTTGGATGAAAACTGTGCCTTCTAGAGCGTACACAAGGATTTTCTAAGATTTGACCTAGTGACCAAGTTTTTGACCCGACATGACCCAGTTTCAAACTTATCCTACATATTATGAGGATAAACATTCTGACAAAGTTTCATGATATTTGGATCAAAACTGTGTCCTCTAGAGCGTACACAAGGTTTTTCTATGATTTGACCTAGTGACCTTGTTTTTGATCCGACATGACCTACTTTCAAACTTGGCCGAGAGTTTACGGAAGTAAACATTCTGACAAAGTTTCATAAAGATTAGATCAAAACTGTATCCTCTAGAGCGTACACAAGGTTTTTCTATGATTTGACCTAGTGACCTAGTTTTTGACCCCACATGACCCAGTTTCATACTTGTCCTACATATTATGAGGATAAACATTCTGACAAAGTTTCATGAATTTTGGATCAAAACTGTGCCTTCTAGAGCGCACACAAGGTTTTTCTAAGATATGATCTAGTGACCTAGTTTATGACTCGACATGACCCAGTTTCAAACTTGGCCTACAGTTTGTGGAGATAAACATTCTGACAATGTTTCATAAAGATTGGATCAAAACTGTGTCCTCTAGAGCGTACACAAGGTTTTTCTATGATTTGACCTAGTGACCTAGTTTTTGACCCGACGTGACCCAGTTTCAAATTTATTCTAGATATAATAAGGATAAACATTCTGACAAAGTTTCATGAACTTTGAATGAAAACTGTGCCTTCTAGAGCGTACACAAGGTTTTTCTAAGATTTGACCTAGTGACCAAGTTTTTGACCCGACATGACCCAGTTTCAAACTTATCCTACATATTATGAGGATAAACATTCTGACAAAGTTTCATGAACCTAGGATCAAAACTGTGTCCTCTAGAGCGTACACAAGGTTTTTCTATGATTTGACCTAGTGACCTTGTTTTTGATCCGACATGACCTACTTTCAAACTTGGCCGAGAGTTTATGGAAGTAAACATTCTGACAAAGTTTCATAAAGATTAGATCAAAACTGAGTCCTCTAGAGCGTACACAAGGTTTTTCTATGATTTGACCTAGTGACCTAGTTTTTAACCCGACATGACCCAGTTTCAAACTTGTCCTACATATTATGAGGATAAACATTCTGACAAAGTTTCATGAACTTTGGATCAAAACTGATCCTTGTAGAGTGTACACAAGGCTTTTTCTAAGATTTGACCTAGTTACCTAGTTTTTGACCCAACAAGACCCAGTTTCGAACTTGGTCTAGAGTTTATAGAGATAAACATTCTGACAATGTTTCATAAAGATTGGATCAAAACTGTGTCCTCTAGAGCATACACAAGGTTTTTTCTATGATTTGACCTAGTGACCTAGTTTTTGACCCAACGTGACCCAGTTTCAAACTTATCCTAGATATTATAAGGATAAACTTTCTGATTAAGTTTCATGAACTTTGGATCAAAACTGTGCCTTCTAGAGCGTACACAAGGTTTTTCTAAGATTTGACCTAGTGACCTAGTTTTTGACCCGACATGACCCAGTTTCGAACTTGGCCTAGAGTTTATGGAGATAAACATTCTGACAAAGTTTCATGAACTTTGGATGAAAACTGTGCCCTCTAGAGCGTACACAAGGTTTTTCTAAGATTTGACCTAGTGACCTAGTTTTTGACCCAACATGACCCAGTTGCGAACTTGGCCTAGATTTTATAGAGATAAACATTCTGACAAAGTTTCATAAAGATGGAATCAAAACTGTGTCCTCTAGAGCGTACACAAGGTTTTCTATGATTTGACCTAGTGACCTAGTTTTAGACCCGACGTGACCCAGTTTCGAACTTGTCCTAGATACTATGAGGATAAACATTCTGACAAAGTTTCATGAACTTTGGATGAAAACTGTGCCCTCTAGAGCGTACACAAGGTTTTTCTAAGATTTGACCTAGTGACCTAGTTTTTGACCCGACATGACCCAGTTTCGAACTTGGCCTAGATTTTATAAAGACTAACATTCTGACAAAGTTTCATAAAGATTGGATCGAAACTGTGCCCGCTAGAGTGTACACAAGCAAAAGTTGACGGACGGACGGACGGACGGACGTCCGGACACACGTACGACGGACGACGGACATCACGGTATCCCAAAAGCTCACCCTGAGCACTTCGTGCTCAGGTGAGCAAAAAGAAAACAAAATAGTTTCTGGCATTATTCTGACACAAATTTTGTCAAAATCCACCCAATGGTTCTTAAGGTATTGCCATTTTCATGTTTGTGCTATTTTTAGTAACAGTGGATGGCACCCATCTTGGATGGCCAATTTGCCAAAAACCGAAAAAGCTATATCTGCAAGGATCATTCTGACACAAAATTGGTCCAAATCCATTCACAGGCTCCTGAAATATGCTCCTGAAATATAGTCATTTTCATGTTTTTGCTATTTTTAGTAACGACAGTGGCGGCCATCTTGGATGATACATTCCCATAAATGTGAAAAAAAAAAGAGAAAACTCCCTTCAAGAATCATTCTGATTAAATCTGAGCAAAATCCACTCAGTGTTTAACGATTTATCGGCACTCAAGCAAATTAGAGACTCGTAAACTAAAAGTAGGTCACTGTGACCTAATTCCGCTACAGATTTTTTTTCATTTTTGTAAGTTTCATATAGAAGGTTTTTTTAGTAACGACAGTGGCGGCTATCTTGGATGATACATTCCCATAAATGTGAAAAGAGAAAACTCCCTTCAAGAATCATTCTGATTAAATCTGAGCAAAATCCACTCAGCGTTTAACGATTTATCGGCACTCAAGCAAATTAGAGACTCGTAAACTAAAAGTAGGTCACTGTGACCTAATTCCGCTACAGATTTTTGTCATTTTTGTAAGTTTCATATAGAAGGTCCTATTGATGTTCCATGCAAAGTTTCAGCCAAAAATACCTAGTGGTTCTAGAGAAAATGTTAATTATGTTGTTTTGCTATTTTAGTAACAGGCGGCCATCTTGAATTCTCGACCAGGCTGAATTTGTGTAATCTGATGCTCTGTAGTCTGATCATGCTCCATATGAAATTTGAGAACCATGGCTACAGTAGTTTTGGAGAAATTAACTGAACAAATTTTTAACGCCGAGGTTGACGTAAATGTGAACGGACGGATGGACGGAATGACGGACGGACGGAATGACGGACGGAAAACCGGACGCCTATATCGCACATTGCTAAAGCAGGTGCGACAAAAATCATTTTAACTTGTTTACACTAATCGTTGTTACTGCAACCGTAAGTGTCGACACGACAGAGTAATCGTATAATTTTTAACTATCATTTCAATTTGCTTACACTAAGCGTTACTGCTGCAAATGTTAGTTTCGACATGATAGATCTTTGTATGCACATTAACAGCAAGCATTTTAACTTGTTTACACTAAGCATTGCTACTGCAACTGTTAGTGTCGTCACGATAGTATAAATTGTATAATATCATTATAAATTGTATAACTATCATTTCAACTTGTTTACACCAAGCGTAGCTGTTGCAACCGTTAGTGTCGACACGATAGTACTTGGAGTACACAATAACAACCAACATTTAAACTTGTTTACACTTAGCGTTGCTACTGCAATCCTTAGTGTCGACACGATGGAATTTCAGTTTATTCATTAACAACCATCATTTTTGTCTTGTTTACACTAAGCGTTTCTACTGCAACCGTTAGTGTCGACATAATAGAACTTGGTGTACAAGTTATTCATTAACAACCATCATTTTTAACTTGTTTACACTAAGCGTTGCTACTGTAACCATTAGTGTCACCACGACAGAGTAATTGTAAAATTTTTACCTATCATTTCGACTTGTTTACACTAAGCATTGCTGCTGTCGACTTTTAAAAGAGACAACGTGTTATTTGTCTGTTTACAAAAAGAGAGTTATGTCTATAAAATATCGGTTCATTTGAAAAATAAAATCAATTTTCATAGGAGCACACGTAAGTCTTATGCATTGTGATAGGATACGGGCGTCGATGCCCAGCGATACGATGGTATTTTAAGCCATGTTCACGTGCGCAATTTGCACCCGGGTGCAAATAAGCACCCGGGGTGTATATTTGACCATGTGAACGGTGTTTTAAAAATTTGCACCCGGGTGCAAATTTGCTCCTACTTTCGAGGTGGTGATTTATTTGCACTCGGATGCAAATTTGCACCCGAGTCCATATTGTGCACATGAACGCAAAATGTTTAATGTATGGGATTTTTATATATTGCAGGCATTTTCTATTACGATCCTGTATATAACGATGTGAAAAATAAATTTTAGATTGTTTTCATCAACATATAAATCAGAATATTTATTATGGCTGACCAGACATCAAAATAAGTATGCATAAACTAAAGGGGTACTATTATGATCCTTCTAAAGCAAAATATCTTAAAGGCACAAATTCTGCAGTAGCTGTTTATTGAATTAATGACCCCTGATAGTGCAATATGCTCCAGAAATCAAAGAACTGTCATAATGAGGTGATTATCTATCTCAGCAGGAGGTTATAAAAATGCCTCTTTAGGGTAATATTATCAGTGATTTGATAATTATAGAAGCATAATTTATTACCTGTAGACAAAAAATCCCTTATTTGAACCTCTACCTGTAAAGTGAGTTTGTGCCATTCAATAGTTTTTATTGTACTTAGTCCCTAATCTAATGATGTTGAATATACAGGAATATATGCCTTTAACTTGTATGGGTATCGCCTATCCCCCCCCCCCCAACACACACACATTTCGGGAGCCAAACTGCTTGTTGCCGCCAAATGCCCCTGTTAACTTACAAAAAACACTGGAAACTTCAGGAAGGCTGCTTAAAGCTCGTCAACCCTGACCAATCGATCCCGATTCACCCATTCAGTCACTTTAAACTTGGTTGAGAAGGCTCCTCTGACGTCTCTGCTAAAACTACATTCGAGAAAGGGGCACACCGATGCCTCCGTCGTAAAGTAGAAAACTGGCCCTCGCACCTAGGTGAGGCTTAATATCGAAGCCCTTCTATGTATGGCCTTGGCTGTTGAAAGGACATTAAACTAACACCATCACCACAGTTCCGATATAAGTGATTTTGAAAATCTCTGATATTATATTTGAAAACCTGCTTTTGCATGTGCGAAAACAAAGATGCAGATCAGCTGCTCCACTTTCTAAGTTCGAAATTTCAAACCTCTAGCCATCTTGTATGGCCGTAAAGCCCGGTTTGTGTAAGACCTTGTAGGAAACCACGAACATCTCTGAAAGCATGACAGAGCCTGAGGAGTTACGAAACTACAAGTTGCCATAGCAATCAGAGTTCTTATGGGATTGGAAGAAAAAACACAATCTATGTAGAGGCTAATGTCATTAACATATATGCAAAGTATCAACTTCATCCCTCTTATGGCTTCTGAGAAGAAGATTTTTTTTATATTTTTTCGAAAATTTACCCTTTATGTTGCCATGGCAACCAATCAAATTCAGCGATTTCGACAAAATTCATATGAATCGTAGAGGACTGCTCAAGAACCATTGCTGTAGGAAAGAATTCAAAATAACTGCAGTTAGACAAAAAAAAATTGCCAATTTCCACTTTTCCCATTATAAGTCAATGGAAACTATAAGTTGCCATAGCAACCAGAGTTCTTATGCCAATGGAACAAAAAACACAATAAGACGCCCCCCCACCCCCCCCCCCCCCCCCCACCTATGGATGCTATATGTGAAATATGGAAAGAACCGGCTCCATGGCTTCAGAGGAGAAGTCGTTTGAAAATGTTGACGACTGATGATGGTGGACGGACGACAGATGCCTGCCTATACTATAAGCTCACCTATGAGCCTTCGGCTAAGGTGAGCCAACAAGAATTCCACGGAATGCTGTCGCACCTGCCTTGCACTTCCACAGTAGCAGAGGTCATGGCCCATGATGTTCCATGCAATATTTCAACCAAATATACCAAGTTGTTCTAAAATAGAAGCTGATTGTGTTGTTTTTATCATTTTAAGTAAATGCAGCCATCTTGGATTCTCAACCTGGCTGAATTTTACCACTCTGAAGAGTTGCAGTCTGTTCACGCTTAATATATGAAATTTGACAAGAGGCCCAAATGGGCCTGATATCGCTCACCTGGCTATTTTGCCACGGACCATACTGACACAAAATTGGTCCAATTACTTTGAGATTTGCAAGAATCATTTTGCCATAAATTTCATCAAAATCTATTCAGTGGTCACTGAGATATTGCCATTTCATGTTTTGCGCTATTTTTAGGAATGGCAGATGGAGGCCATCTTGGAATGCCAAAATAAAAACAAGAGGCCCAAATGGGCCTGATATCGCTCACCTGGCTATTGTGCAACGGAACCATTCTGATACAAAATTGGTCCAATTCCACTGAGAATTTCTCATTTTCACATTTTGCTACTTTTAGTAACAGAGGCCAACTTGCCTGGTCTTTATATATTTACTTTTGAAACACCTCAATGCTTGAATCATTTTGCCACAAATTTCATCAAAATCCATTCAGGGGTTACTGAGATATTGCCAGTTTCATGTTTTGTGCTATTTTTAGTAATGGCAGATGGCGGCCATCTTGGATTGCTAAAATGCAAAAAATCGAAAAGCCTTCATGCAAGGACCATTTTGACACAAATTTGGTCCAATTCCATTGAGATTTTCTGATTTTCACATTTTTCTATTTATAGTAACAGAGGCCAATATGACTGGTCTTACAGTTAGATATTTTGAAACATCTCAATGCAAGAATCATTTTGACACAAATTTCGTCAAAATCCATTCAGGGATTACTGAGATATTGTCATTTTCATGTTTTGTGCTATTTTTAGTAACAGCAGATGGCGGCCATCTTGGAATGCCAAATTGCAATTAATCAAAACAACTTCATGCAAGGAACATTCTGACACAAAATTGGTCCAATTCCATTCAAGGGTTCTTGAGTAATTGTCATTTTTATGTTTGTGCTATTTTTAGTAACACCAGATGGCGGCCATCTTGGAATGCCAAATTGCAATCAATCGAAACGGCTTCATGCAAGGAACATTCTGACACAAAATTGGTCCAATTCCATTCAAGGGTTCTTGAGTAATTGTCATTTTTATGTTTGTGCTATTTTTAGTAACGGCACCCATGGTGGCCATCTTGGATAGTCAACTGGCACAAAATTGAAATAATTCCATTCAAGAACCAATTCTGACCAAATCTGGTCAGAATTGGTTGCATTTTCTTTAGATATTGACATTTGAGCAAAATCGGCCTTGTAAACGCTAAGTAGGTCACTGTGACCTAATTCCACTATAGATTTTTTTTATTTTTACAATTATAATACCAAGGTCCCACTTATGTTCCATGCAAACTTTCAACCAAATATACCAACTGGTTCTGGAGATGAAGTTGATTTTGTTGTTTTTGCTATTTTTATTAACAGCAGCCATCTTGGATTCTTGACCTGACCCAATTTTACAATTTTGGAACCCTGCAGTCTGGTCATGCTCCATGTGAAATTTGAGATCCATGGGTTCAGTGGTTTTAGAGAAGAAGTTGTTTGAAGTTGTTTAAATAGGTCATTTTTTGACATTGGCATTTGAGCAAAATTACACACGTAAACAGAAAGTAGGTCACTGTGACAAAACTACACTACAGATTTTTTTCATTTTTACAATTTTGAATACCAAGGTTTCACTGATGTTCCATGCCAAAATTCAGACAAATATACCCAGTGGTTCTGGATGAGAAGTTTATTTTGTTGTTTTTGCTATTTTTAGTAACGGCGGCCATCTTGGATTTTCAACCTGACCCAATTTTACAATTCTAAGACCCTGGAGTCAGGTCATGCTCCATGTGAAATTTGAGAACCATGGGACCAGTAGTTTTACAGAAGAAGATGTTTGAATTTTTGTTTTTAGGTGTTGACGGACAAATTCCGTGACGACGCACGACGCACTACGCACGACGCACGCCGGACGCATTGGTATGACAATAGCTCACTATGGCCCTTCGGGCCAGGTGAGCTAAAAATCAAAAGCCTTCATGCGAGGACAATTCTGACATAAACTGGTCCAGTTCCATTGTAATTTTTCAATTTTCACATTTTTCTATTTTAAGTAAAAGAGACCAATTTGGCGGGTCTATATTTATTAATTTTTGAAATATCTCAATGCCAGAATCATTTTGCCACGAATTTTGTCAAAATCCATTCAGGGGTAACTAAAATACTGTCATTTTCATGTTTTGTGCTATTTTTAGTAACGGCAGATGGCAGCCATCTAAGATTGCCAAAATGCAAGAAATCGCAAAGGCTTCATGAACGGACCATTCAGACACAAAATTAGTCCAATTCCATTGAGATTTTCTGATTTTCACATTTTGCTATTCTTAGTAACAGAGGCCAACATGACTGGTCTATATTAAGTTATGCTTGAAACATCTCAATGCAAGAATCATTTTGCCACAAATTTCGTCAAAATCCATTCAGGGGTTACGGAGATATTGTCAGTTTCATGTTTTGTGCTATTTTTAGTAACGGCAGATGGCAGCCATCTTGGAATGCCAAAATGCAAGAAATCGCAAAGGCTTCATGAAAGGACCATTCTGACACAAAATTAGTCCAATTCTATTGACATTTTCGAATTTTCACTTTTTGCTATTTTTAGAAACATAGGCCAACATGACTGGTCTATATTTAGTTACGTTTGAAACACCTCAATGCAAGAAACATTTTGCCACAAATTTCGTCAAAATCCATTCAGTGGTTACTGAGATATTGTCATTTTCATGTTTTGTGCTATTTTTAGTAACGGCAGATGGTGGCCATCTTGGATTGCCAAATCGCAATTAATCAAAACGTCTTCATGCAAGGAACATTCTGAAACAAAATAAGTCAAATTCCATTCAAGGGTTCTTGAGAAATTGTCATTTTTTATGTTTGTGCTATTTTTAGTAACGGCCCCCCCTGGTGGCCATCTTGGATAGTCAGTTGGCACAAATTTGAAATAATTCAATTCAAGGACCATTTCTGACCAAACCTTATCAGAATCCATTTGTGTTTTCTTGAGATATTGACATTTGAGCTAATTCGGTCTTGTAAACGCTAAGTAGGTCACTGTGACCTAATTCGGCTACAGATTTTTTTGACTTTTATAAAATTTAATTGCAAGGTCCCACTTATGTTCCATGCAAACTTTCAACCAAATATACCAACTGGTTCTAGTGGAGATGTTGATTTTGTGGTTTTTGCTATTTTTAGAAATGGCGGCCTTCTTGGATTCTCAACCTGACCCACTTTTACAAATTTGAAACCCTGCAGTCTGGTCATGCTCCATGTGAAATTTGAGACCCATGGGTTGAGTGGTTTTAGAGAAGAAGTTGTTTGAAGTTGTTTAAATAAGTTGTTTTTCGACATTGGCATTTGAACAAAATTACCCTCGTAAACAGAAAGTAGGTCACTGCGACAAAACTACGCTACAGATTTTTTTCATTTTTATAATTCTGAATACCAATGTTCCACTGATGTTTCATGCAAAAATTCAGACAAATATACCCAGTGGTTCTGGAGAAGAAGATGATTTTGTTATTTTTGCTATTTTTAGTAACGGTGGCCATCTTGGATATTCAACCTGACCAAATTTTACAATTCTGAGACCCTGGAGTCAGGTCATGCTCCATGCGAAATTTGAGATCCATGGGTACAGTAGTTTTACAGAAGAAGATGTTTGAATATTTGTTTTCAAGTGTTGACAGACGACGCACGGACGCACGCCGGACGCTTTGGTATGACAATGGCTCACTATGGCCCTTCGGGCCAGGTGAGCTAAAAACTATGGGTGCAATAGTTTTGGAGAAATTAACTGAACAGACTTTAACACCAGGGTTAACGTAAATGTGAACGTTTTTTGTTGCAATGGCAAACATCTTTGATTCTCGACCTGGCTGAATTTTATCTTTCTGAAGCATTGCAGTCTGGTCATGCTCCATATGAAATTTAAAAACCATGGGTGCAGTGGTTTTGGAGAAATTAGTTAAGTAGACTTTAACGCCAGGGTTAACGTAAATGTGAGTGCTTTTTTGTTGCAATGGCGGCCATCTTGGATTCTCGACCTGGCTGAATTTTATCATTCTGAAGTCTTGCAGTCTGGTCATGCTCATATGAAATTTGAGAACAATAGGTGCAGTGGTTTTTAATTGAATAGAATTTAACGCCAGGGTTAACGTAAAATTAATGTGAATGGAAATTTGTTGCAACGGCCCCCATCTTGGATTCTCGACCTGGCTGATTTTTACCATTCTGAAGTCTTGCAGTCTGGTCATGCTCCATATGAAATTTGAGAACAATGGGTGCAGTGGTTTTTAATAAGATAGAATTTAACGCCAGGGTCAACGTAAATGTGAGTGCTTTTTTGTTGCAATGGCGGCCATCTTGGATTCTCGACCTGGCTGAATTTTACCATTCTGAAGTCTTGCAGTCTGGTCATGCTCAATATGAAATTTGAGAACAATAGCCGGGCCGGGTAGCGCAATCGGTAGGGCACCTGACTCGTAAGTCAGAGGTCCTTGGTTCGAATCCCGGTCTGGCCACATACTTTCGTTTCTCCTTCCGCTGATTCAAGAAGGGCAGTTGTCAGTTACTGGCGAAAGTATGTGCACTTAGTACTGGTTAACCGCTTACGAGGTCTAAGCCTGCCCAGGAATAGTGTGGTTAGGTTAACTGACCGTCCCGACATGACCTTAGTTGTTTACCGTGGACGTTAAGCATCAAATCAACCAACCAACCAATGAGAACAATAGGTGCAGTGGTTTTTAATTGAATAGAATTTAACGCCAGGGTTAACGTAAATTAATGTGAATGGAAATTTGTTGCAACGGCGGCCATCTTGGATTCTCGACCTGGCTGATTTTTACCGTTCTGAAGTCTTGCAGTCTGGTCATGCTCCATATGAAATTTGAGAACAATGGGTGCAGTAGTTTTTAATAAGATAGAATTTAACGCAAGGGTTAACCTAAAATTAATGTGAATGGAAATTTGTTGCAACAGCGGCCATCTTGGATTCTCGACCTGGCTGATTTTTACCATTCTGAAGTCGTGCAGTCTGGTCATGCTCCATATGAAATTTGAGAACCATGGGTGCAGTGGTTTTGGAGAAATTAATATTTAACACTAGGGTTAACGTAAATGTGAACGGAAAGACGGACGGACTGACGGACGGAAAACCGGACACCTATATGGCAGCCACAAAAAGATAAGAACAGAGTTAATACATGAACTTAAATGAAAATAAAAAAAGGCATGCTATAAACATGATTAACTTAAAATCTAAACTGAACATTATAAAGACACTGAGAAAGCCAACAGGCTAATCAATTATTTGGATTAACTGCGGCATACAGCACAATTTCTGTTAGGACCAGTCCATGTGCGGATCAGCCTCTCGAAGTCCTTGAAAGCATTTACTTTTCTCAGTTCTTTCGGGAGGCTGTTCCACACCCTGGCTGCTTCAACGCGGAAAGATTTCTGTCCGTATGCCACAGTTCTTACCGTAGGTATTTGCAGAGTGTTCTCATACCTGAAAGAGTAGGATGACTGCTTTAGACTGACTAGATTTCTGATATATATAGGAGCGATGTTATCAATACATTTAAACGTTTCTAAAGCAATTGTTCTAAGTCTCTCGAGATGCAAAGTGGGTAGATTTGCTCTGTTTAAAAGCTCTTCATAAGGTGTTCCAACTTTCAAAAGAATCATTTTGAACTCTGATTTTATAGATTTTTTTTTATGACTTTATATATGTATATGGCCCGAGGGTAGGGGCAGGGAATTGTCCATTTTGGCCGGAATTCAAACTCATCCGAGATTTTATGGCTGTCCTGGTTACCTGCAAGATCGAAGATGATCCTATCATAAGTGAAGTCGCTATCATCCGGACAACATTTTCTCCATTATAAGTCAATGGGGAAATTTTTCGCCACTTAAGGGCAAGTAACTCCGAAGTGAATAGTACGATCTGGCCCAAAAGCGAACTTATTCGAGATATTAAGGTTGTTCTTGATACCTGCAAGTTTGATGAAGATCCAATCAAAAATGAACAAGTAAATTCATTGAATTTATATCCCCCGCCGAAATGGCTGATTTGTTTATGGCTTATTTTCAGTTTGATAAAATTTTGTTCACTGGTACTTAGTTACTACTGAAGCTGTGGACTTTAAATCCAGGGGGCAATAGCCCATGTATAAGTGAGGCCATTCTATTCAACTTGCTACAGCATATAACCCTATGGGATTTTTTTCAAACGCTCAAGGGCAGCTAACTCCGTAGTCTGTGCTCGAATCCGGCCAAATTTCGAACTCATCCAAGCTCTTGTGTATGTCACCATTACCTGAAAGTATGATAAGGATCTAATCAAAAACAGTCGAGAAAAGGTGATGAGGCCGTTTTCCCCATTATAACCCTATGGGGGCTATCTGTTGCCATGGAAACCAAAGTTCTGAGCTGATCTGCACCAAAACCTAATGCAGCCTTTCCCCCACCCCAATGATGCTTCAGATAAAATTTGATTGCAATCGGCCCACTGGTTTCTGAGATATTCATGTTTGAAAGTGTTGACGGACCCACGGACGCACGGACGGACGACGGCTCGACTCCCATCCTATAAGCTCACCTCTGAGCCTTCGGCTCAGGTGAGCTAAAAAGCCTGTAAAAGTAATATATCTAGGAAAGTTTGGAAAAACTCCATCTACTGGTTCTAAAGATATCCTACATAGATGACTATGTCCTTTAAAAATGGGTCAAGGTCACAAAATACTAAACATGTCTTAAACGTGTCACAACCATATACATGTATCCATGCAAGTCTGATGAATATCTGTCAACTGGACCAAGATATAAATAATTTTTATGAGAAAAAAAAACATTCAATTAGACCAGTGGTTTCAGAGGAGAAGATGTTTTGAAAATCATGATGACAGACAGACCGACAAAATGACCTTGACCGTCAGTGACATAATATCTTAATCTGGTCATTTAGTTGACCATATATACCACATATTGTACCTTACACTTAAATAATTCCTGAGAAATCCACTGTATAATATAAAAGCCTAACATACCAAAAGTGACCATGTTGTAAATTAGGTCAAGGTCAAAGCAAGGTCATCATTTGTATAAACTATGATGGGCCCACAAGCCCAAAGCTACATACCAAGTTTCAAGGTCATAGGCCTTTTGGTTCCGGAGAAGACGACTTTTGAAAGTTTTTTACCATATATGGGCATGGCGGCCATCTTGGTCATGTGACCCAGATCCCGGGTATAAACTTTCGTTCCCCCATCCCACTGAGACCCCATATGAAATTTGGCTTCAATCTCCCCAGTGGTCTCAGATGAGAAGATGTTTGAAAATCTTGACGACGGATGGTCTGACGGAAAACTTGACCTTTATAGACATGATATCTTCATCTGGTCATTTGGTCGACCATGTATACAACATATTGTACCTTAGACTTAAATAGATTCTGAGAAATCCACTGTTTAATTGTTTTTCCATATAAAAGCCTAACGTACCAAAGTTGACCATGCCGCAAATTAGGTCAAGGTCAAAGCAAGGTCATGATTTATATAAACTAGGATAAGCCGGCCTGCCCAATGCTACATACCAAGTTTCAAGGTCATAGGCCTTTTGGTTCTGGAGAAGATGAGTTTTAAAGGGTTTTTACCATATATGGGCATGGCGGCCTTCTTGGTCATATGACCCAGACCCCGGGTACAAACTTTCGTTCCCCCATCCTACTGAGACTCCATATGAAAATTGGCTTCAATCTGCCCAGTCGTTTCAGAGGAGAAGATGTTTAACAAGAGGGCCATGAGGCCCTGAATCGCTCACCTGAACAATTGGCAAGGTGGCTTATACTTATCATGTCTGAAATTGTCAAAATATGAGTTTTGGGTCAAAAGTCAAAGAATGACCATGACCACTTGTACTCATAAATCTTCATGTACTCATTAGACAACCATATATACCATTTTTAGGCCAAAATCTCCAAAACTTTCCATGAAATCTTATGTTCTAGCATTTTCCCATATTTGACCATGCCGCAAAAAAGGTCAAGGTAAACCCAAGGTCACCATTTGAACAGTCTTGGTGGTACTCTAGTACTTCATGCTATTTACCAAGTTTCAGGGCCATAGGTGTATTGGTTCTGGGGAAGAAAAATATTAAAGATTTATCCCGTAAGCGGTAATGGCGGCCAAGTTGGTCATGTGACCTGGACCGTTTGAACAAATTTTCATTCAATCAACCCCTAGAGGGTCTATATGAAATGTGTTCACAACTGGCCCTTTGGCTTTTGAGGAAATGGTTGAAAATGTCAAAATATGAGCAATCTGGATCAAAGGTAAAAAAATGACCTTGACCTCTAAGTCTTGTACTCATAATTCTTCATGAACTCATTAAGACAACTGTATATACCAATTTTTTAGGTCAAAATCTTTAAAACTTTCCATGAAATCTTATGTTCTACCATTTTCCCATATTTGACCTTGCTGCAAAAGGTCAAGGTCAACACAAGGTCATAATTTGAACAATCTTGATAGTACTCAAGTACCCAATGCTACTTACAAAGTCTCAAGGCCATCGGTCAATTGGTTCTGGAGAAGAAGATTTTTAAAGGTTTTTACCATATATGGGCATGGCGGCCATGTTGGTCATGTGTCCAGGACCATTAGAAAATATTTTCATTCCATCAACCCCTCGAGGCTCTATATGAAATTTGGTTTCAATTGGCACAGTGGTTTTAGAGCAGATTGTTTGAAATTGTCAAAATTTGAGATTTCTGGGTCAAAGGTCAAAGAATGACCTTGACCTCTTGTACTCAAAAATCTTCATGTACTCATTAAGATGATTCTATGTACCAATTTTTAGGCCAAAATCTTCAAAACTTTCCATGAAATCTCATGTTCTAGCATTTTCCCATATTTGACCTTGCAGTAAAATGGTCAAGGTCAACCCAAGGTCATAATTTGAACAATCTTGGTAGTACTCGAGTACCCAATGCTACATATCAAGTTTCAAGGCCATGGTTCAATTGGTTCTGGAGAAGAAGATTTTTAAAGGTTTTTACCATATATGGGCGTGGCGGCCATGTTGGTCATGTGACCTGGACAGTATGAATAAATTTTTGTTCCCTCAACCCCTGGAGGCTCTATATGAAATTTGGTTTCAATTGGCTCAGTGGCTGTTGAGGAGATTGTTCGAAATTGTCAAAATATGAGAGTTCTGGGTCAAAGGTCAAAGAATGACCTTGACCTCTTAAAGTCATAAATCTTCACGTACTCATTAAGATGACTGTAGATACTGGTTTTTAGCCCAAAATCTGCAACAGTTTCCAAGATATCTTATGTTCTAGCATTTTGCCATATAAAAGCACAAGGAAGCAAATTTGACCTTGCCGTAAAAAAGGTCAAGGTCAACCCAAGGTCATAATTTGAACAATCTTGGTAGTACTCGCGTACCCGATGCTACATACCAAGTTTCAAGGCCATCGGCCTATTGGTTCTGGAGAAGAAGATTTTTAAAGGTTTTTACCATATATGGGCGTGGCGGCCATGTTGGTCATGTGACCAGGACCGTTTGAACAACTTTTCGTTCCTAAGGTCCCAGGAGGCTCTATATGAAATTTGGTTACAATTGGCCCAGCCGTTTCAGAGAAGAAGTCGTTTGAAATTGTGGACGGACGGACGACGGACGACGGACGGACGACGGACGACGGACGACGGACGCCGGAGCCTTACCATCCTATAAGCTCCCCCGGAGCCGCTGGCTCAGGTGAGCTAAAAATCTTGACGACGGATGGTCCGACAGAATGACCTTAACCTTTAGTGACATAATATCTTCATCTGGTCATTTAGTCGACCATGTATACCAAGTATTGTACCTAAGACTTAAATAGTTCAGTGCTGGAAACGGCCAGTGGCCTGGTGGCCAAATGCTCCTAATTTTTGTTTCGGGCCACCAGAAATCTCCAAAATATGACCTTTAGTGGCCCAAATTCATCTTTCTGGCAATACTAAATGAATGGAAACTTTAGCTATCGGATAATTTGGGCCACTAAAAGTTAAGCCTGCTAAGCTTTTGGGCCACCACATTAAACTTGCGAGTTTCCAGCACTGTAGTTTCTGAGAAATCCACTGTTTAAGCGTTTTCCCATATAAAAGCCTAACGTAATAAAGTTGACCATGCCGTAAATTAGGTCAAGGTCAACGCAAGGTCATGATTTGTATAAACTATGATGGGCCCGCATTCTCGATGCTACATACCATGTTTCAAGGTCATAGGCCTTTTGGTTCTGGAGAAGAAGATTTTTGAAGGGTTTTTACCATATATGGGCAGGTCATAGGCCTTTTTGTTCTGGAGAAAAAGATTTTTGAAGAGTTTTTACCATATATGGGCATGGCGGCCATCTTGGTCATGTGACCCAGACCCCGGGTAAAAACTTTCGTTCCCCCATCCCACTGAGACTCCATATGAAATTTGGGTTCAATCGGCCCAGTAGTTTCAGAGGAAAAGATGTTTGAAAAACTTGACGACGGATGGTCCGACGGAATGACCTTAACCTTTAGTGACTTAATATCTTAATCTGGTCATTTAGTCGACCATGTATACCAAGTATTGTACCTTAGACTTAAATAGTTTCTGAGAAATCCACTGTTTAAGCGTTTTCCCATATAAAAGCCTAACGTAATAAAGTTGACCATGCCGTAAATTAGGTCAAGGTCAACGCAAGGTCATGATTTGTACAAACTGTGATGGGCCTGCATGCCCGATGCTACATACCAAGTTTCAAGGTCATAGGCCTTTTGGTTCTGGAGAATAAGATTTTTGAAGGTTTTTACCATATATGGGCATGGCGGCCATCTTGGTCATGTGACCCAGACCCCGGGTAAAAAACTTTCGTTCCCCCATCCCACTGAGACTCCATATGAAATTTGGCTTCAATCGGCCCAGTGGTTTCAGAGGAGAAGATGTTTAAAAATCTTGACGACGGATGGTCCGACGGAATGACCTTGACCTTTAGTGGCATAATATCTTCATCTGGTCATTTAGTCAACCATGTATACCAAGTATTGTACCTTAGACTTAAATAGTTTCTGAGAAATCCACTGTTTAAGCGTTTTCCCATATAAAAGCCTAAGGTACCAAAGTTGACCATGTCGTAAATTAGGTCAAGGTCAACGCAAGGTCATCATTTGTACAAACTATGAAGGGTTTTTACCATATATGGACGTGGCGGCCATCTTGGTCATGTGACCCAGATACCCGGAACAAACTTTCGTACCCCCGACCTAGGTAGGCTCCATATGAAATATGGCTTCAATCGGCCCAGTGGTTTCAGAGGAGAAGATGTTTGAAAATGTTGACGGACGACGGACGGACGGACGACGGATGCCTGGCTATACTATAAGCTCACCTATGAGCCTAAAGGCTCAGGTGAGCTAAAAAACCACATTATACAGCTCATCCTTAAAGTTCTAGCAAGCAAAACTGAAAATATTTATCTGTCTACTCTTTTCTTATGCTGGCTCCATGGATCAAATCTGAAAGAAATCAGAGAAAGAATGACCCCCAAAAAAATAAATGACTACAAAATCAGAGCAAAACAACAACTGAAAAAGGACATAACTCAGAAAAAATGCTGAAGTTCCAAACCTATAACTCAACAGACATCTAAAGACCAATATGTGTTCACACACTTAATTTCAAAAATGTCAGAGAAACAGTTTAGGAGAAGAAACAGCAACTCTCTTTTCAATAACCATAAAGGGGTATAACTAAGCCCAACAACTCTACTTGAAAAGGCTGAAAAATATTTGTCATCTGTTGTCTTCTCCTGAATCAATGCACCAAATAGGAATAAAATCGAAGCAACATGACCAAAAAAATCCTATGTAAAAAGAGCATCAAATATCAAAATGGGGCATAACTCATGCAAAAAGGGTTGGTCATTAAAATTATAACCTTAATGCACATCTTCATATCAATATTTGTTCATATACTTGATTTCAAGAAAATCTGTCAAACAGTTTTGAAGGAGTTGCGATAACAACTTTTTTTACTAAAAATATAAAAGGGGCATAACTCCGCCGGCAAATGTTTCCCTGAAAAACTGGAAAACATGTATCAAGTATTTTCTTATGTTGCATCTATGAACCAAATTTGAATAAAATTAAAGCAAAAATGACTAAAATAACACCCAAAATTAGGGCAAAAAATGTCAAAAAGGGGCATAACTCAGGCAAGAGGGGTCAGATTTCAAAAAGGAAACCTTAATGCACATCTTCATACCAATATGTGTTCACATACTAAAAGGTAGGTTCCTGGACTAGCAATAACAATTATGTTCACAAAATAAGTTCGTCTTTTTCTGAGTAGTATTGAATTCTCCTATTTTTCTGAATTTGTTGCTACTGAGAAAATCGTCAGATGTTGAAGAAAATAGTCATTTTCCCTTTTGGTTTATTTTCTTTCGTTGGAATTCCAGTTCTAAAAATAACTATGTTTATTATGTCTATAAGTGCGCGATTTTTGATGCCATTCTCCAAAGGTCAATTTTCTCTTGCTGTGAGCTCCCCTAGAGGTCCTGGCATGGCGGATGGGTTAAAACTATCCCAAAATGCAATGCAACATGACGTCTGCTGTGTTATCTATTTTTGGCACGAACTAAAAATAGCACTAACTGGTGTGCGAAGCAGAGTTAGGAAATCCCTTGCAAAACAACTTTTCTAATATATTTTTGATTTACATTTTTAGTGAAACTTATTTATTCCCTTTTTATGAGTGCTTTCCAACAATTTGGATGAAAGATCATCAAAATTATTATGCATTCCAACGTACAGGAACCTACCTTTAATTTCAAGAAAATCGGTCAAGCGGTCTAGGAGGAGTTGCGATAACAAACTTTTTTTACAAAAAGATATAAAGGGGCATAACTCAGCAGGCAAATGCTTCCGGGAAAAACTGGAAAACACGTGTCAACTATTTTCTTTTGGTGCATCTTTGTACCAAATCTGAAAAAAAATCAAGCAAAAATGACTGTAATAACCCCAAAAATTAGGGCAAAAAATGTCAAAAAGGGGCATAACTCAAGGAAACGGGCCAGATTTAAAAAAGGAAACCCTAATGCACATCTTCATACCAATATGTATTCACATACTTAATTTCAAGAAAATCGGTCAAGCGGTCTAGGAGGAGTTGCGATAACAAACTTTTTTACGACGAATATAAAGGGGCATAACTCAGCACTGAAACTCATCTACGGAAATCGGAAAAATACGTGTCAACTCTTTTCATATGCTGCATCCATGGACACAATTTGAAACAAGTCGGAGCAAATGTTGCGGACGGACGGAAGGACAACGTGAAACCAGTACACCCCCCCTCAAACATAGCTTGCGGGGGGTATAATTACCACGCAAGGGAAGATTTCCCGGGAAGAAAGGATTTTCTTTCGGGGATTATATTAGGTACCGGGTCATTTCGTCTCGTCCGTGGGTTGTTTCGCCCTGGGTCGTTTTGCCCATGAGTTGTTTCGCCCCTATTTAGTGGGTCAATCTGTCATTTCTTTAACAGACCCGTAGGGCTAAGATAGTATTTGTTACTTATTGTGAGGTCTCTCACCGTCTATATGAAGATGTTTATTGTGTTGGGGAGTTTGTGACTTATGCATATGTAATTATACTTAAAATAAAATTAAGCATTATGAATCGACATATCTATGCAGAAAACAACAGCATGTTTTCCAATCGGGAATATATTGATACTACAGTCCAGGGCCCAGAATTACTATTAGACCTTAGCTTAAGTTGAAAAAATTTGATGCACAAAAACAGAATTTAAGCCACTTCATTTTACAAATAATGCTAAGTGTCACTATCTATCCATCCATCCATCCATCCATCCAAAAATCTACCTATTTCCCTTAATTATGTTATGCACTAAACGAATTTTCCATAATCGGATACCCCAATTAATTTGTTCAGTCATTCATTCATTCATTCATTTTCCTTTTCATTCATTCAGTTATTTTTTTAACTATCTGTCCCTCTATAAAACTATGGGCGAAACGACCCACGGGCGAAACGACTCACCTAATAAGGGCGAATCGACCCACCCCTAAAACAACGGCGAAACGACCCGGCCAAACGACCCACGGGCGATATGACCCGGATTCATTATATTACAGAAAACAGGGCTTGGGAAGTGTTTTAAAAATGTTCGCGTCAAATAAATTTAGATACGTTTTACATAATATGACGGAAAATCCGATTATTCATTAACCAAGCGCCTCAATGACCCTGATCTATATGAAAATGTGTATTTGTCGATAATCAGACATTTTTAACAACCTTAAAACTTCACATCCCAGCTGGGAGGATAACTGTAGATTGCCAATGGAGGCATGCATTTTAACATGGCTCTGTTTTGCTTATTGTCAATAGTTTTAATGGCCCACCCACATTTTCGACCCCCCATTTTGTGCAAAATGGCTTCACTCATTGAAGACATTGCTCGCAAGTCTAGCCAAGGTAAACAAACCGACTTAATTCTGCTTGACTTCTCCAAAGCCTTTGACAAGGTGAACCATTCAAAGCTTATCCTGAAATAACACACCTATGGCATATGAAATTTCAACTTGCGCTGGATCCAGGCCTTTCTAAACAACTGCCAGCAGAGGGTCGTTTTTGAGGGCGAGGCGTCGGATTCGGTCCCAGTAACATCTGGAGTCCCACAAGGTTCGGTTCTGGGCCCCATCCTATTCCTGGTCTACATCAACGACCTTCCGCAAGACATCATCTCACAGGTGCATGTCTTTGCTGATGACACTGCCATCTACCTAACATTGGAAACAAAGCATGACAGTGACAGTTTGCAGAAAGACTTGGACCGACTTCAGGCATGGGAATCAAAATGGGATATGGAGTTTAACCCCTCCAAGTGCCAGGTAGTGAGAGTGACTTCTTCCAGAACACCCTTCGAAACGGAGTATACACTCCATGGACAGGTCCTGGAAGCAGTCACCTGTGCCAGGTACTTGGAGGTGGATATCTCTCAAAATCTTAGCTGGAACGCAATTGTGGACAGAATTGCATCAACAGCCAATAGAACTCTCCGATTTGTTAAGAGAAACTTGAAAACTAAGTCCCCAAAAGTCCAAGAAATGGCCTACCAGACCCTTGTTCATCCCCAGCTGGAGTACGCTTCAGCAATATGGGACCCCCACACAAAAGATAATTATTAAGACCCACAAAATTGAAATGGTTCAGCGGCGCGCCAGAACAACTAGCGTCACTTCATCGTTGCAGCAGTTGGGCTGGCAGACATAAGAAGAGAGACGAAATGTGGCCCGTCTCTGTCTCTTTTACAAAATTGTAAATGGCATTGTTGCCTTCCCCTTACCCGAATACATACAGCCCACCCATAGGATATCCAGATACCGCCACTCTACGATGGTTTGTCAAATTCAAACTGGCAAGGATTCCTATTTAAATATTCTTTCTTTCCCCTGGCAATTGTCCAGTGGAATGCCCTTCCGGAAAATGTTGCAACTTCTCCAAGTCTTGACTTGTTCAAGGCCGCGGTTGGAGTGCTGCAGCATCCCAAACCCTAAACATAAACTGCTTGTTTTTACCTAGGTTTTTATCTGTTTTTAGACCCTATCCCATTTTTTTTTATTTTGATCAGTCCATGATGATGTGTTTTATATGGCTCTCATCCTTTTTGGCCATCTTTTTCGCACTATATTTTTAGGAAGTGTCTCCAGGTACGGTACCATATCCCTAGACCCTGGGTCTCCAGGTACGGAACCGTACCCCGAGACTCTAAGTCTCCAGGTACCCTATGAGGATTGGCTCCGGATACGGCATTAAGTTTTCAACACTATGTATTAAGTAGTTTTACCATTTTGATATATAGTTAATCCAACAATAAAATTACTCCTTGTAAAAATTTCATTTAGTCGCCATCTTGCTAGGGAAAATAATTATTGATAATGCGATCAAAACAACGTGTTTATTTTGCAAAATAAATAACATGACGTTTTCGCACTCACACCAATAATTGTTTTTCGCACCTGCATGTTTTGTCCAAAATAATAATAAAATGAAACAATGAGTAACAGTTTTTATTCATTGGACGGACTGCGGCTATGGATGCGTTCCGCTGAGGTGTATTAAATCAATTATAATTCGAGGTATTAGAGCCACAAGGTCGTATAAATGATTAAAACGCACTAGGCGATACGACCTTGTGGCTCTAATACCTCGAATTATATCTTTCTGTAACGTTAGGGACCGACCATTTGATATCCTGGGGGGGGGGGGGGGGGGGGGGGGGGGGGGGGGGGAGGTAGGGGGCCTGGTATATTTATCAAAAAAATTCCCCGTTTTTGGATATGCAAGAAAAAAATAACCTGGCTCATAAGGGGGTTCAAAAAAATAATCTGGCCTCAAAAGTAAGAGAAAAAAATAACCTGTCTCCACCCAAAATTTCAAAAAAAAAATATAGTCTGCAGATAATTCCATTGGAATTGAGTTTTTATAATGTCTCTGGCTTCTGGGGGGCTGTGCCCCCCAGACCCCCATATTCATAGTAATATTTTAATATTATCGACAATTGGTTTACATCAGCTGGCCCGCATGTGCATACATTTACAAAAACATCCTATACAACATTCACATACATGTATTATTGATCTGCCACATTACTAAGGATATGTTTCCACTAAAACTGAATTGCAAAAGAGTCACTAGCTTATGGGAGACAAAATCATTATGGCAAAATAAACACTCTAAAAGGCATAAGTCATAACATAACAAGAGGGCCAAGAGGCCCTAAATCGCTCACCTGAGCAAAAATGTTAAAGGTCAAACTAGGGTCAAATTTTGAACAAACCTCATAGTTTGCAACCATTTCCAAATGGTTCTGAAGAAGAAGATTTTTGAATGTTTTTCTATGTATTGCTATTGTTCAAACCCTGGACCCCCTGGGGCAGTGCCATTTTGGACCCTGGGGCCATCATTTGAATAATCTTGGTAAAGGGCTACTAGGCATTGCTAAAAGCTAAATTTCAAGCCTCTGAGCCAAGTGGCTCTGAAGAAGAAAATTTCTGAATATTTTTCTATGTCTTTCTATGGTTCAAACCCAGGACCCTCTGGGGCGGCCATTTTTGACCCCGGCACCTTCATTTGAACAAACTTGGTAAGGGACCACTAGGCAATGCATCATACAAACTTTCAAGCATCTGCACTAAGGGGTTCTGGAGAAGAAGGTTTCTAAGTACATATTAATTTCAAACCCAAGACTCCCTGCCCCATGGCCATTTTGTATCCCAGGGCCACCATTTACACAAACTTTGTAGGAGTCCACCAGCCAATGCATCATACCAAATTTCAAGCATCTGAGCCAAGTGGTTCTGAAGAAGAAGATTTTTTAATAGTTTCCTATGTATTTCTATGGCTCAAACTCAGGACTCCCAGCCGTAGGGCCATTTTGGACCCTGGGGCCATCATTTGAACAAACTTGGTAGAGGCCCACTAGGCAATGCTACATACCAAATTTCAAGCATCTGAGGCAAGCAGTTCTGGTGGAGAAGATTTTTCAATTTTTTTCTATGAAGTTCTATGGTTCAAACCTAGGATCTCCTGGGGCGGGGCCATTTTTAACCCTGGCACCTTCATTTGAACAAACTTGGTAAGGGACCACTAGGCAATGCATCATACAAAATTTCAAGCATCTGAGCCAAGTGGTTCTGAAGAAGAAGATTTTCTAAATATTTTTCTATATATTTCTATGGTTCAAACCTAGGACTCCCTGTCGCGGGGCCATTTTGGATCCTGGGGCCACCATTTGAACAAACTTGGTAAAAAACTACTAGGCAATGCTACATACCAAATTTCAAGCATCTGAGCCTTGCGGTTCTGAAGTAGAAGATTTTTTAATATTTTTCTATGTATTTCTAAGGTTCAAACCTGGGACTCCCTGCCCCTGGGCCATTTTGGACCCTGGCGCCACCATTTGAACAAACTTGGTAGAGGACCACTAAGCAATGCTACATACCAAATTTCAAGCATCTGAGGCAAGCGCTTCTGGTGTAGAAGATTTTTAAGTATTTTTTAGTTTCGAACCCAAGGCCCCCTGCCCCAAGGCCATTTTGGACCCTGGGGCCACCATTTGAACAAACTTGGTAGAGGAACACAAGGCAATGCTACAAACCAAATTTCAAGCATCTGAGCCGAGCAGTTCTAGAGTAGAAGATTTTTAAGTATTTTTTAGTTTCGAACCCAAGGCCCCCTGCCCCAGGGCCATTTTGGACCCTGGGGCCACCATTTGAACAAACTTGGTAGAGGACCACTAGGCAATGCTACATACCAAATTTCAAGCATCTGAGCCAAGCAGTTCTGGAGTAGAAGATTTTAATGTATTTTTTAGTTTCGAACCCAAGACCCCCTGCCCCAGGGCCATTTCGAACCCTGGGGCCACCATTTGAACAAATTTGGTAGAGGACCACTAGGCAATTCTACATACCAAATTTCAAGCATCTGACTCAAGCAGTTCTGGAGAAGAAGATTTTTAAGTATTTTTTAGTTTCGAACCCAAGACCCCCTGCCCCAGGGCCATTTTGGACCCTGGGGCCACCATTTGAACAAACTTGGTAGAGGACCACTAGGCAATGCTACATACCAAATTTCAAGCATCTGAGGCAAGCAGTTCTGGAGAAGAAGATTTTTAAGTATTTTTTGGTTTCGAACCCAAGACCCCCTGCCCCAGGGCCATTTTGAACCCTGGGGCCACCATTTGAACAAACTTGGTAGAGGTCCACTTGACAATGCTTCATACCAAATATCAAAGCCCTAGGCCAAGTGGTTTCAGAGAAGATGTCATTTAAAGCAAATTGTTGACGACGCACGACGGACACTGGGCGATCACAATAGCTCACCCTGAGCCTATGGCTCAGGTGAGCTAAAAACCCTTATTTTTATCATCATTCCTAGTTTTTGTCTATTGTTTCCAGTCTTAAAATTGCCATTGAAATTGGGAAAATGCTTTAGCTTCTGGGTTGCAAAGCCCCCCAGACCCCCCTTTGTTAACTTCTTAGCACATACCTTTCAGCCAATTTATTACTTGCCATTCATGTATGATGTGACTCTGTCATGTTAGTAATGTGACTCTATCATGTGAGTATTTATCAAACTTTCTAAAGTACGAATAAATCATGTTTGGGCATATATTGGGATAGAAAAAAACATAAATTCCTAATGTTAGCCCTAAAACTTTGCCAAAATAGCCCTAAATTTTGGCCAAAGTATCCCTAATTTAAGGCCTAATTTTTTGCCAAACTCATCTACAGGGATGTTTGTATCTGTACTTTAGATGAAAAGAGTAACATGCTCCAGGCACTGGTTTGCAAAAGCAAGCTAAGCCATGCCCTTGGCCTGGTTAAAGACAGCACCATGTTCTTTTTGTGAGAAAAAAAGGTGTAAAAAATACTGATGTGGGTAAAATAAAAAAATATTAAGGTCAAGTAAACAAGGATCTGATAGTTCAGCTATAAAATTAAAAAAAAAAATAACCTGTTTGAGTTGGTTTGTAAAAAAAATAAATTAGCTCCCACAAGGTGAAAAAAAAAGAAATTGTTTCCAGAGGCCAGTGAAATAAAATGTCGTGTCTCCATCAAGAATACCAGGCCCCCCCCCCCCCCCCCCAGAATATCAAATGGTCGGTCCCTTAGTGATTATTATTTTTTTCTTTGAGGGATGAGGGGGTGGCGGGGGGAGCTAAAACCAAATTTACAAAGACGCTCGTAATTACCGTAAATCCTTTTAAGTTATGTGTCAGGGACTGTGATTTTGTCAGTGCATAATATACATGAATTTAGACGGTACATTTTCAGTGGCATCTAAAAATTAAAAAGCAAGATACTCTTGATAAATCTGGGCCGAGTTTTTGTAACTTGGTGTGAGTTGACTTTTGGCAAGTTTGTGATATGGAACGAGCTGACTTGTGGCAAGTTAAAAAAAATATGAGGCGGGTCCTGGGCCGAGATTTTTGTGCATGGGGCAAGTTGTCTTTGGTCCGAGCTGTCCTGATGCCGTCAGTGCGATATCTGTTGAAGTGATAATAACCTTCATAAGCACACAATTAAATTCTCAATGTCATTTCGATTGAGCTGTGCAACATACAACACTAGGAGAACTTTACTTGGCGCATATGACATGATGTGTTAAAACCGTTTGACGACATTATTTTATTGCCCCCAAAGGTAGGTCTATATTCAAGAACGCTGCATGCATTTTGTAGGTGTCTGTTTTGGGTCTCCATTGCTACATTGCTTTTCGCAGAATTATTAAAAGATGGATACTTTTCAATAAATATTTGTACAGATTATAACGAGATGATAATTGTTTGCACTCTTCAGAAGTCATTGTCGGGGAGCAATTAGCGGGCGATCAAATACTACACCTCGGCCGTGTTTTTCGCAGTTTATGTACATGTACATCAATCAGAATAACGCAAATGACTGACTTATGTTATAATTTTCCCTACAAAGAAGGCAACTTAATGAAATTTTTACAAGAAGTAAAAACGTTGCTGGATTAATTATATATTAAATGGGTAAAACTACTTAGTATTGAAAACTTACTGCCGTACCCGGAGCCAACCCTCATAGGGCTGTCTCCAGGTACGGTTCTGTACCTGGAGACCCAGAGTCTCGGGGTACGGTTCCGTACCTGGAGACCCAGGGTCTAGGGATATGGTACCGTACCCGGACACACTTCCATATTTTCAACCTGTCATCTTTATATTACGTCACTGTCATGCTTTTAATCAACCCTTTTTCACATGACACGCAGACCCTGCCAAGAATGCTCGCAAGGGCATGGGCGGCAATATACACTTATTTGATCCGACGGAATAAACCGCATGTAAAGGGAGGTAATTAAATATGCAAATTAGGTCTATAATATGCAACTTCACTTTATTCCGTAAGTAAAATTCTATATCTATAAGTCAAACAAACCTAGAGGGTGGGTGTGTTCGGTGCGAGGAGGCGGAAATATAGGCGGGTCAAATAAGTGTATATTGGCGGGTCAAATAAGTGTATATTGCCGCATAGGCAGTATACGAAGATAGATAGATAGATAAATTCTTTAGCGCCGCGCATAACGACAAAATGGTCAGATATTGGTAGATAGCTAGGTATGGATGCATTATTGAGTTATTACCTTCATCAGCAATGAAATCCAGGAGCCGCTCGACCACTAGTTGTTCCTGCTCGGATGCTGCCTGGAAGGCTGTGGTATCTTTTTTAAGGTAGTTATTCAATAAAATAACGCCATTCTCGAAAAAAGATCCAAATGCGTATTTATAACCGTACGGTATTGTATCACAAACGGCTTCAGAGAACGAATAAGGTTGGCTAGTGGCTGCATTACACATGGTAAAAAATAAACACCGACAAGGAATTTTCGCACATGCTTCGACGCTTTCTTTAAGATCATCAGTCAGTTTTTTCCTTTTATCAACAATGTCAAGCCGCGGTACTTTACTTGATGACGCCATGTTCTGTTCTGTTCTGTTCTGTTGTATAGATTCTTCCCATAATGGGGAAGGAATAGAAGCCGGGACCAGCGCCCGGGACCCGGGACCAAATTCCTGGACCAATTTTTGTTGGCCTCAAAATTGTACTAAACATGCCAATAACTAGCTGAAAATTGGATCATAAGTAGTTTATAGGCTCTTCTGAGAAATGCATATAAAGATTTTATAAAACTTTCGATATTTGTTGAAATTTTAACAAAAATACAGAACCAGTTCAAGCAATTTCGACCCGGGACCAGTTTTTGCGGTATTGACGATGTCATGCAAATCTCTTTTTTTTTTCTTACAGAAACATTTTAAACCCAAATTATTTTACATCTCATCATATGTTAACATACTAAAGAAGATTAAATTTTTAAAAAATGCGAAATTTATCTATTATCTTTGCGAAAATTTGACCCGGGACCAACCCGGGACCAAAATCGTCATGATGTGAAGGAAATTTCAGTTTTTCTCTCTATAAACGTTTAAGTCCAATTAATTTTACATTTACTCGTATGTAGAGATGCCAAAGAAATAGAAATGAAAAAAAAAGAAATCATTTTAATATGAGCCCCTATCATATGTAAATCTAATTAGTTAATAATTAATTATATACAATTATGTGCAATTCTTGTTAAGCCCAACATTAAACTTGGGCAAACATGTTTCCAGTCTCGTTAATGATTTTAAGTGCTTTAAATTAAAATACGCCGCCCTTTTTTCTCTTTTCTTTTTTCTTAATTTGGCCCCATTTATTTTAGAAGCTGATCAATTTCTGCTTTTGTGGAATGTTCAGATTCTATGGCAACGTACCAAGACAATGTCTAAACCGCAGAAAATGACCATTTGGTCCCAGGTAGGTTTTCTCTTAAAATAAGGGATATATTTTACGAAATTTTTGCATTTTCGTCTTTTGTGGCATCTTTAGATATGACACAAAGTAAAACAATGAGATTTTAAACGATAATGTAGAAGAAAATTAAAAATTCATTAACATCGTTAACATCGCACAATAGATAAATGACAATTTTGGTCCCGGGTTGGTCCCGGGTGGAATTTTTAGCGAAAATCACAGATAAATTTCATAATTTTTAAAATTTTATCTTCTTTGATATGTTTAAAGATGACGAAATGTAAAAAAATGGGGTTTAAAATGTTTCTGTAGGAAAACATTGAGATTTGCTTGACATCATCAATCCCGCAAAAACTGGTCCCGGGTCGAAAAAGTTCGACGTGGTCCTGTATTTTGGTTAGACTTTCAATATTTATTGAAAGTCTTATAAAATCTGTATATGCATTTTTGAGAAGAGACTATAATCTACTTATGGTCCAATTTTCAGCTCGTTATTTGCATGTTTAGTACAATTTTAATGCCAACAAAAATTGGTCCCGGATTTTGGTCCCGGAATTTGGTCCCGAGTCCCGGCTTCTATTCCTTCCCCAATAATGGAACACCTCTTCATAGAGTAAAAATAGTCACTTTTAAAATGATGAACTCCATCACCAGTCGTATATTACAGTTTATAAACAGTTTTTTTAAAACGTATTAAAAACCCAACACCATATATACATAGAGGGCTTTGTCTAAAATGTTGAGCTATGTTTTTATACCACATATGGCTGCTCCGAGCATGCGTTAACTGCCCAGTTATGGTCACTCCGAGTATGCTCCCTATTGACGAAAATTTTAGTTTAGAGCAAGTGTTCCTGTATATAGTCAACACCTGTATAGTCTAGCAGTATATAATCTGTGACACTAACTTTTAGTATACTTTTATTGCATTTGGGGAAGCCCAGCACACATGCAGAATCCTAGTTCTATATACTTTGAGCAGTGGTTGCTCCGCGCATCGTTTGTATTTTTTGCGAGCACGCGCGTACTTTATCTATCTTCTTTCCAATTTTTGTGGTTCCCGAGCATGTTTTAGATAAACGCTCGGAGCACCCTTGAGCATGCTCTGGGTGACCAAAACTGGATTGTTAACGCATGCTCGGAGCAGACAAATGTGGGAAGAAAACATACCTGAAATGTTCTAAAAAACGCTTCTGATCAAGCCAGCTGGGTCAGTTGGTGGACAGTCTACAACTTCCTTCTACGTCGACTAGGTAACAGTCCCAGTCTCTTATAACGTTCGCAATGAAGTGCAAGACATAACCTTCTGCACTGATATTCTAACAATGAAACCTGCTCTGGATTCTTTTCATAGTCCAATATGGAATAACAGTCTATTATGATTTGCATAAGAACTGTAGCGTCACTGGTAGGATATAAGTTGTTACAAATGTCCTCGATTTCTTGAAGAATTGGCACTCTAACCTGAGCAAGTGCCATACAGTCAAGGATAAAATGCTGTGGGATGTCCGACCGTGGCTGATGATGTTCTCCTGGTGTCTTCCAGAGACGATGAACTGCAGCTAATGCTCAATCTTGCTTATATCAACTCACAGGAGAAGAGATATATTATTCACCCCCAAAAGAGTACAGCTTTACGACGTAATGTTAGTAAAAGTGTAAGAAACAATGAAATTATAACTACTAAGAAGCTAGGTTCAAAAGAGGTACGGGTTGAACCAAGGTTAATCCATCTTGGCCTGACTAGGGCAGAAAAATCAGAAACTTCCGTCAATATCACAGAAAGAATAAGTGCAGCCCGAAGGACCTTGTATGACCTGATGAAAACTGGGGTTCATGGTACGAGTGGACTAAATCCGAAGATCTCCTTTAGGATATACCAGGTCTATGTGATTCCCAGGTTGTTGTACGGTCTGGAGACATTGTCGCTGACTGACACCCAAGTCGGTCAATTACAACGGTTTCACGTATCAACTCTGAAGAAACTACAATCGTTACCAGAGCGGACGGTCTCTTCGGCAGTACAGCTGCTGTTGGGCGCTCTTCCAATACAGGCCGAACTACATAAGAGGCAGTTAAGTCTACTCCACTCCATTGCCCGTTCTAGAAATGAGAAGATAAAGGGGTTGATGGCTCGACAGCTGACACTTAAATGCCAGGGTAGTTTCTTTTGTAAGGTTGAATGCATCTTGGATATGTATAACCTTCCTCAGCCCTCTTGTCTTGAAAATTATACAAAGTTCTCCTGGAAAAAGATCACTCGTGAGTCAATATGTCAGTTCTGGACCCAGCGTTTGGTTGCAGATGCACAGACGAGGTCTACCCTAGTTAACTGTAATCTTACTTCGATGGCGGTGGGTGTTACTCATACAGTATGGGAATCAGCTGCAAACAACGTGCATGATATTAGAAGAAGTGTCACTAAAGTACGTATGATGACAGGAGTATATATGCTTCAGTCCACAAAAGCTAGATTCAATCAGTACAGTGTGGATGAGACCTGTCCGTTGTGTAGACTCGGCCCAGAGGATTTACCTCATGTTCTCCTTCGTTGCCCTGCTCTGGCTGAGATTAGAGACTCGTCATTGAAAGATATCAGGGTGTTCCTGGCTAGTCAGTTTGGTCAGCAATTCTGGGCATCCCGATCAAGGACGGAGTTGGTGAAGATTCTGCTAGATAGTCACAACCTGATGAGCCTGCAGGGGGCCCGTGTTGCAGAGGAGGTCTTGTTGCAGCTGGAGGCTCTGAGTCGTAGGTACTGTTTCCGGTTGCATGCAAAAAGGTTGCAACTATACAGAAATTTGTCCAATTAAGCCATATCCCCGATTTATCAATGTGGCCGCCACCACAAGTCTAACCTGTCTGTACATAGTGTGTATATAGCTGCTATTCCTGGATTTACCTACTTATGTGAAACAACAAATCAACGTAAAACATCTACCGGTCAACGACCTGGGTGCGCCATTCTACTGGCGGGATTTACAGAAACAGAAACAGAAACAGCTGCATAGTTTCGTTCCCCTCTTGACACAGAAGACATACTGGATCAATTCTATTTTGGTTGAATGATGAACGATTCACTTGCAGAATATACGTTCCAGTAACAACTTTGAGTTTCAGCCGGACTCTAGGTATCTCTTGTAAATTTCTAAGTCTCTGTACTAATGGGTGTGGGTTACCACAAGCATAGGCTGAGGTCATGTTGTTGTTGTTGGACAGTCCATTGAAATATCGCAAACCACCTGTTATCTGTTATCTGTAATCTTCACCGCCTATAAAGGCGAACCTCGAACACTGTCGAGAGGGGGTAGTAGTAGTAGTAGTAGTTGTAGAATCCCTCCACCAATAATGTTGATACACAAGTTAAAAGGTTTGTGCTACTATATACAGTTCATAACACTTTATATGTACACTTACTCGAGTATCTGATAAAATCTCAGTTCTGTGATTGGTACCCTGTCAGTATCCCTATCGCTTCCTAGGTCTTATGGCACTTTCTTTCTTTTCGTATGTATTATCCTCCAACCGCTGGGAGCACCCACGTAATATGGTATTCAAATGTCTTTATCTGTGTAACGTTAATGATGTCTCACAAAAACCATCACCATTAATATATACGCTATACATGCAGCATCGGTATTTCACTGTATTCTATTCAAGATATCTGTTATCAACATCTTATATCTCGTAGCATCCAGAGAGTAAACTAGTCTTTTACACTGAAATTCTAACTTCTGTAGATGATCTAGCTTTACTTGTGTAATATGAGTACAGTCTAGCACAAGGCCGTCGTCGCCAGTCCGGCAGATCCGGCGAGCGCCGTACCACATTTTTGGTCGAGTATGCTATCTGCCGTACCACTTTTTTTCTTTTCAGCCGATTTATCTTTCGTGCTTACCTGTGATTTAATTGAATCGCATCGTCAAAAGTGCCGCAATTTATCGATGAAATTATCAATGATGCTCGTTGCTCGTGTCATCAATAAACCTGGCCAAGGTGTGAAAACAAGCAGTCACACACTGTGCAAAACAATGCAGTTATAGAAATGACACCTGCTTGATTAATTTCATAATCGTTAAAGTATTATTTTCAGTGGACGATTTATCGAAGACATGATAAACTCTTTGATCCAGAATGTATTAAACAACTTCTTGGTTTTGATTTTTGTATGCCAACAATGGTATAAAAACAAAAAACAGCGGCATGTTTTTCTTGGCGCAACAGGAAAAAGATTTAATCCCCTCAATGTATTTTCCTAATTATTCTAAATAAAAGAACATATCGAAGGCAAAGTCTGATTCAGTCAGTTTCTGAAGTGTAGTTACTCTTTAAATTTTTATAACAGTTTGAATTTACATGTATGAGCATTTTGAACTGAACTGTATGAGCATTCTAAGTCCTGAGACTGTACCGAAAGTTCCATGTCAATGTTGTTATTCCATTATGGATATGCAAGTGCCGCCTGATCCAAATCAGCCCAAGACTTTTCGGCTCCCACAACGTACATTTGGTGTAAAAAAAGCCGGAGCAGAGAAGTTTTGATGCCACCGCCTGATGAGACTAGCAGAGGGGTCGAAATAGTTGTTTAGGAGAAAAAGCCAATGACAAATAAAACAAACAAAAATAAAACAAGTATAGTGGGGATTATATCTGTATCAAGCTTAATTTTGCTTCAACGCAGAAATTGATGCAAGCGCCTGATGAGACTCGCAGAGGGGTCGAGATAGTTGTTAAAGATCTTTTCGAGTCTTACGTTTGTTCTTTTTCGTATTTAACTAGCAAAACTTCGTGACCAAAACGACTGAAATTTGGCCCAAACGCATCCAAAAATGCATTTAAAACGCACATAGAGACGCCCATAAATCAAAAACTTTCTCGGGGGAGTTCCCCCGAACCTCCCTTACGAGAGAGGGGATTCCCCCTCTCGTGCTCTTCCCCTCTCGTGCCTTCGGCACTCGCTCTCGCTGCTATCCTCCGCCGGACCAGTTTTCACTACACGGCGACGGGCCTGTAGCAAAATATGAACTTTGTAATCTAAGTCTTGTGTATCAAATGCATCACCAGTTATGAGTTTATATTCTGTCTCTATATTCTGTCACCACAAACTACCGCAAACCACCGCAAACCACCCGTGGAGACACCACTCAGTGTAAATAGAAGTAAATTGTAGTGTTGAGCACGGAACTTTTAAACATTGTTAGAAACTTTTAATTTTTAACTGATTAATCTGAACACAGGACCTGTGGTGCCTCTGAATAGAAAGAGGGAGAATACTATCGACAAGACAAGACCACCACAAACCAACCCCAAATCAATACAAACCACCTCAAAAACTATTTAATTGTACATTTAATCAATATATTTGATATTTGTTGTACTATTAACGACAACCTTTCCATATTTAGAACTTTAGAATCTTTAATTTTATATTTCTAACATGCCTTGCGCAGGCAAAGCGTGATATACAGAACAAAATCAACTCTCAAACAATCAAAGAAAAGGCCTATAAGTCCATTGTCCGCCCCAAACTTGAATACTGTAATACAGTATGGGACCCTAAATGTATAAAAAATCCCAAAGAAGGCGACAAAACTAATCACAGGCTCGTATACCAGTTAGAGATGGTTCAGAGGAGAGCGGCAAGGTGGGTAACTGGAAGGTACCATAATACATCAAGTGTATCAGACATGCTTCGTAGTCTGGACTGGAGATCCCTTGAGCAAAGAAGAGTGGATTCTAGACTCACGATACTTTACAAAATACGCCATCACCTTGTTGCCATTGAGGAGGATAAATATTTACAAAGAGGTGCTGGACGACGAGAATACCAATATCGCCAGTTGAGAGCAGACAAAGACTATACCCGCTTTTCCTTCTTTCCCAGGACAGTCATTCAATGGAACCAGCTTCCAAGTCAAATCTGCCTGGCAGAGTCGCTCGATATCTTCAAGGCTCAGGTCTCGAAGATCGAGCACTCTAGACTCAATTAGTCCAAAACATTTCTTCTATCTCTTTGACTTTCTCCCTCTTTACTTCCTTCTGTCTTTCCAATTACTTACTTCTCTACCTTCATCTTTTTCGATACTTCTCTTACCATTTCCCTTCTCGCACTCCACTGGTGATAATCCTCATAGTTGAGGGCATACCAGTATACCGGCAAAAGGCAAAAGGCAAAAGGGTGGACAAAAGTGTTCGTTAAATCGTGACGTTACCATTGACTTAATGCATTTTTTCTTCTAGCGCAAAAATAATTGTAAGAAAAGTATAATAGATATTTACATGAAAATTGCACCAATGTCTAGCTACATTATTAGTGCAATATAAATAAAGTTCTTGCTCTCCTGATATCTATAGTTACTATTTGGCACTACTTTAACCTCACTCAGGTATTCTCTTGCGGTAAATTTTGCTAACGTCACCATTGACGTCAATGGAAACAGGGTTTTCTATAAAAAAAAAACGCGATCTTTAAATAATCACAACTCTGCAACTAGAGATCACAAACATATAAAAATGTTTTGTATATTGCATAAATCATTTAGCTACACATTAGTATAATTTTCATTATGGTATAGTTTATGCTTCTCATATAATTGATTTTTCAGAAAACGTGGAAATGCACTGAAGCTAACGGCAACGTCACAATTTAACGAACACTTCTGTCCACCCTCTGTACCTGCAATTATGATTACATTATGTATATCATTTTTTAGGATTATAAATAAAAAATAACTCTATTTTTTCTAGTAGATCACAAATAAATAATAATAATAATAAGAAGAAGATGATGAAGAAGAAGAAGAAGACGGTAAAAGTAGTTATAATAATAACAGTAATGCCTATGTGTTGGCAGAAGTCGCCTTTACGGTGCTATACGGTTATTCAGCTGATAAATATTATTTCAAAAGTAAAATAAAAATACCTAAAAAGTGGTTAGAAATGTTTTTTTTCTTAACTGGTTTGTGTTGGTGTGTGGAGATTTGGGGTTGGTTTGTGGTGGTTTGCGGTAGTCTGTGGTGGTTTGCGGTATTTCAATGCTCCCTTGTTGGTATCCTGGTTCAAGTGCCCATCTTCATCGGGAGAGGGAAAACGACAACAGGCCGCGCATGATTTTTTATTGCGCATGCGTCGGTCAGTTACTTTTAATAGACATTGGTAAATCCATTTCTAGTTATAAATAGCGTTCGGAAAATCTATAGCGCTGCGCTTAAAACAATGGCTTATCTAGCATGTTAAAGCTCTCTGCAAACACTATTTCGGTAGATTTATTTATTTATCATTTATTTATTTATTTATTTATTTTTAATTCTTTCTTTTTCCCTAATTAGATTTAACTGAGCAAAATGAGCAAACTCACTGGGCACGACGATATAATGTTAGGGTCGCTCTATTCCCCCCCCCCCCCCCCCAATCCTGCTCCTCTTTTGTCATGAGAGTATAACCTTTCCTATCTGGGCACAGCAAATTAAAAGGAGAGCCCATCTCTCTTCTTTCCGCTTGCCTATGCACCTAAAACTATAGCCTCAGCCACATCCGCATAACACTTGCTTTTGTTGTATATACATACTCTTATAATCTGAAAACAACAGTTGTATCTCGTAGTAGCAGCGCCTCTTCAAAGAGAATCTATATTAAGAACCTAGGTACTTTGGTGAATCTGCTTTCATTCCACAACTGCTGATTCTAGGGTAATTGCCGGTGGGATGACCCTTGAGGTCGAATTCCAGGATTCCTACATCGTTGATTGGTTAAACATATTTTATTTCATAACAGTACAATCATAAATGTATAAACATAACATGAAAACATTTAAAGAACCAGAACTGAAGCCAAAGTTGATTAAATCATTCTCTTACTTTTAACTAGTCATAATGTGTGAGCAATGGCTGCAGCATGGTGTCTATAAGTTAAATATAGGAACCCATGCTCCACCTGTCGTCCAAAAAGTAGAACAACAGCTGGAGCATGGTCTCTGCAATAACTACAGGAAACCCTGCTCTGCATTTTTTTACGACAAGAAAACAACAGCTGGATTGTGTTATCTGCTTGTGCTAAAAGAAACCGTGCTCCACCTGTTGTCATGAACGTAGAACAAGAGCTGGAGCATGGTTTCTGCAATAACTATAGGAAACCATGTTCTGCCTGTTGTCAGGAGAGAATAACAACTGATGGAGCATGGTATATGCTAGTACTATAGCAAACCATACTTCACCTGTTGTCATGAAATTAGAACAACAACTGGAGCATTGTGTGTGTTATAACTTTAGGAAAACATGTCCCACCTGATGTCAATAGAGAATAACAACAGTTGGAGCATGGTTTGCTAGTTCTATGAAAAATCATGCTCCACCTGTTGTCATGAAAGTAGAACAACAGCTGGAGAATGGTCTCTCTTATGTATATAGGAAATCATGCTCCACCTGTTGTCATGAAAGAAGAACAACAGCTGGAGCATGGTATCTGCTAGTATTATATGAAACCATGCTCCACCTGTTTACATGAAAGAAGAACAACAGCTGGAGCATGGTTTCTGCTATAACTATAGGAAACCATGTTCTGCTTGTTACAGTCACGAAATAATAACAACTGCTGTAGCATGGTATCTGATCGTATTATAGCAAACCATGCTCCACCCGTTGCCACTAGGAAATAACAGCAGCTGGGAATGGTATCTTCTAGTATTATAGGAATCCATGCTCCTCCACCTGTGGTCAGAAATGTCATAGAAATGCTTGAGCATCGTTTCTCCTAAACCTATAGGAAAACATGCTACGCATGTTGTCATAAGAAAACAACAACAGATGGAGCATGGTATCTGCTTTCGCTATCAGAAATATTGCTCCATATGCTGTCATGAAAGTAGAAATTCAGCCTGAGCATGATCTCTGCTATAACTAAAGGAAACCATATTCTGCCTGTTGTCACGAGAGAATAACAACAGTTAAAGCATCATGATATTTGCTAGAAATATAGGAAACCCTGCTCCACCAGCTGTCATGAAAGTAGAACAACAGATGGAGCATTGTGTCTGCTAATACTTACGAAAACATGCTCCGCTTGTTGTCATGAAAGGAGAACAACAGCTGGAGCATGATCTCAGCTGTAAGTTTAGACAACGCGCTCCGCCTGTTGTCATGAGATAATAACAATAGCTGGCTCAAAGAATCTGCTATAAAAAAGGGAATTCATGCTCCACCTTTTATCATGAAAGTAGAACAACAACTGAAGCAGGGCCCCTGCTATTACTATAGGAAACCATGTTCTGCGTGTTCTAATGAGAGAATAACAACAGCTGGAGCATGGTATCTGCTAGTACAATAGAAAATCATGCTCCACCTGTTGTCATGAAAGTATAACAGCAGCTTGAGCGTGGTCTCTTCTATAACTATAGAAGACAGACTCCGCCTGTTGTCATGAGAGAATAACAACAGTTGGCGCAAGGGATCTGCTATAACAATTTAGAATTCATGTTCCACATGTTGTCATGAAATTAGAAAAACAGCTGGAATATGGTCTCTGCTAACACGATAGGAAACCATGTTCTGCCTGTTGTCACGAGAGAATTACAACTGCTGGAGCATGGTATCTCCTAGTGCTATAGGAAACCATGCCCCACCTGTTGTCATGAAAGTAGACAATAGCTGGAACATGTTAACTACTGTAACAAACGGAAACCAAGCTCCACCTGTTGTCACGAGAGAATAGCAAGAACTGGAACATGGTCACAAAAGCTGGCGCAAGGAATCTGCTATTAAGATGGGAATTCATACTCAACCTGTTGTCATGAAAGACGAACAACAGCTGGAGCATGGTTTCTGCTATAACTATAGGAAACCATGTTCTGCTTGTTGTCACGAAATAATAACAACTGCTGCAGCATGGTATCTGATCGTATTCTAGCAAACCATGCTCCACCTATTGCCACTAGGAAAAACAGAAGCTGGGAATGGTATTTTCTAGTATTATAGGAATCCATGCTCCTCCACCTGTGGTCAGAAATGTCATAGAAATGCTCGAGCATCGTTTCTCCTAAACCTATAGGAAAACATGCTACGCATGTTGTCATAAGAAGACAAGAACAGCTGGAGCATGGTATCTGCTTTCGCTATCAGAAATATTGCTCCATATGCTGTCATGAAAGTAGAAATTCAGCCTGAGCATGGTCTCTGCTATAACTAAAGGAAACCATATTCTGCCTGTTGTCACGAGAGAATAACAACAGTTAAAGCATCATGATATTTGCTAGAACTATAGGAAACCCTGCTCCACCAGTTGTCATGAAAGTAGAACAACAGCTGGAGCATTGTGTCTGCTAATACTTACGAAAACATGCTCCGCTTGTTGTCATGAAAGGAGAACAACAGCTGGAGCATGAGCTCAGCTGTAAGGTTAGACAACGCGCTCCGCCTGTTGTCATGAGATAATAACAATAGCTGGCTCAAAGAATCTGCTATAAAAAAGGGAATTCATGCTCCACCTTTTGTCATGAAAGTAGAACAACAACTGAAGCAGGGCCCCTGCTATTACTATAGGAAACCATGTTCTGCTTGTTTTAATGAGAGAATAACAACAGCTGGAGCATGGTATCTGCTACTACAATAGAAAATCATGCTCCACCTGTTGTCATGAAAGTATAACAGCAGCTTGAGCATGGTCTCTTCTATAACTATAGAAGACAGACTCCGCCTGTTGTCATGAGAGAATTACAACAGTTGACGCAAGGGATCTGCTATTACAATTTAGAATTCATGTTCCACATGTTGTCATGAAATTAGAAAAAACAGTTGGAATATGGTCTCTGCTAACACGATAGGAAACCATGTTCTGCCTGTTGTCACGAGAGAATAACAACTGCTGGAGCATGGTATCTCCTAGTGCTATAGGAAACCATGCCCCACCTGTTGTCATGAAAGTAGACAATAGCTGGAACATGTTAACTACTGTAACAAACGGAAACCAAGCTCCACCTGTTGTCACGAGAGAATAGCAAGAACTGGAACATGGTCACAAAAGCTGGCGCAAGGAATCTGCTATTAAGATGGGAATTCATGCTCCACCTGTTTACATGAAAGAAGAACAACAGCTGGAGCATGGTTTCTGCCATAACTATAGGAAACCATGTTCTGCCTGTTGTCACGAAATAATAACAACTGCTGTAGCATGGTATCTGATCGTATTCTAGCAAACCATGCTCCACCTGTTGCCACTACGAAATAACAGCAGCTGGGAATGGTATCTTCTAGTATTATAGGAATTCATGCTCCTCCACCTGTGGTCAGAAATGTCATAGAAATGCTCGAGCATCGTTTCTCCTAAACCTATAGGAAAACATGCTACGCATGTTGTCATAAGAAAACAAGAACAGCTGGAGCATGGTATCTGCTTTCGCTATCAGAAATATTGCTCCATATGCTGTCATGAAAGTAGAAATTCAGCCTGAGCATGTTCTCTGCTATAACTAAAGGAAACCATATTCTGCCTGTTGTCACGAGAGAATTACAACAATTAAAGCATCATAATACTTGCTAGAACTATAGGAAACCCTGCTCCACCAGTTGTCATGAAAGTAGAACAACAGCTGGAGCATTGTGTCTGCTAATACTTACGAAAACATGCTCCGCTTGTTGTCATGAAAGGAGAACAACAGCTGGAGCATGATCTCAGCTGTAAGTTTAGACAACGCGCCCGCCTATTGTCATGAGATAATAACAATAGCTGGCTCAAAGAATCTGCTATAAAAAGGGAATTCATGCTCCACCTTTTGTCATGAAAGTAGAACAACAACTGAAGCAGGGCCCCTGCTATTACTATAGGAAACCATGTTCTGCCTGTTCTAATGAGAGAATAACAACAGCTGGAGCATGGTATCTGCTAGTACAATAGAAAATCATGCTCCACCTGTTGTCATGAAAGTACATGTATAACAGCAGCTTGAGCATGGTCTCTGCTATAACTATAGAAGACAGACTCCGCCTGTTGTCATGAGAGAATAACAACAGTTGGCGCAAGGGATCTGCTATAACAATTTAGAATTCATGTTCCACATGTTGTCATGAAATAAGAAAAAAACAGCTGGAATATGGTCTCTGCTAACACGATAGGAAACCATGTTCTGCCTGTTGTCACGAGAGAATTACAACTGCTGGAGCATGGTATCTCCTAGTGCTATAGGAAACCATGCCCCACCTGTTGTCATGAAAGTAGACAATAGCTGGAACATGTTAACTACTGTAACAAACGGAAACCAAGCTCCACCTGTTGTCACGAGAGAATAGCTAGAACTGGAACATGGTCACAAAAGCTGGCGCAAGGAATCTGCTATTAAGATGGGAATTCATGCTCCACCTGTTGTCATGAAAGAAGAACAACAGCTGGAGCATGGTTTCTGCTATAACTATAGGAAACCATGTTCTGCTTGTTGTCACGAAATAATAACAACTGCTGCAGCGTGGTATCTGATCGTATTATAGCAAACCATGCTCCACCTGTTGCCACTAGGAAATAACAGCAGCTGGGAATGGTATCTTCTAGTATTATAGGAATTCATGCTCCTCCACCTGTGGTCAGAAATGTCATAGAAATGCTCGAGCATCGTTTCTCCTAAACCTATAGGGAAACATGCTACGCATGTTGTCATAAGGAAACAAGAACAGCTGGAGCATGGTATCTGCTTTCGCTATCAGAAATATTGCTCCATATGCTGTCATGAAAGTAGAAATTCAGCCTGAGCATGGTCTCTGCTATAACTAAAGGAAACCATATTCTGCCTGTTGTCACGAGAGAATAACAACAGTTAAAGCATCATGATATTTGCTAGAACTATAGGAAACCCTGCTCCACCAGTTGTCATGAAAGTAGAACAACAGCTGGAGCATTGTGTCTGCTAATACTTACGAAAACATGCTCCGCTTGTTGTCATGAAAGGAGAACAACAGCTGGAGCATGATCTCAGCTGTAAGGTTAGACAACGCGCTCCGCCTGTTGTCATGAGATAATAACAATAGCTGGCTCAAAGAATCTGCTATAAAAAGGGAATTCATGCTCCACCTTTTGTCATGAAAGTAGAACAACAACTGAAGCAGGGCCCCTGCTATTACTATAGGAAACCATGTTCTGCCTGTTCTAATGAGAGAATAACAACAGCTGGAGCATGGTATCTGCTAGTACAATAGAAAATCATGCTCCAACTGTTGTCATGAAAGTATAACAGCAGCTTGAGCATGGTCTCTGCTATAACTATAGAAGACAGACTCCGCCTGTTGTCACGAGAGAATAACAACAATTGGCGCAAGGGATCTGCTATAACAATTTAGAATTCATGATCCACATGTTGTCATGAAATTAGAAAAACAGCTGGAATATGGTCTCTGCTAACACGATAGGAAACCATGTTCTGCCTGTTGTCACGAGAGAATTACAACTGCTGGAGCATGGTATCTCCTAGTGCTATAGGAAACCATGCCCCACCTGTTGTCATGAAAGTAGACAATAGCTGGAACATGTTAACTACTGTAACAAACGGAAACCAAGCTCCACCTGTTGTCACGCGAGAATAGCAAGAAATGGAACATGGTCACAAAAGCTGGCGCAAGGAATCTGCTATTAAGATGGGAATTCATGCTCAACCTGTTGTCATGAAAGTAGAAAAACAACTGAAGCATGGTCCCGGCTAAAACTATAGGAAACCGTGTTCTGCCTGTTGTCACGAGAAGATAACAACAGCTGGAGCATGATATCTGCTAGTACAATAGGTAATCATGCTCCACCTGTTGTCATGAAAGTAGAACAACATCCAAAGCATGGTCTCTGCTATACCTGTTGGACATCATGCTCCGCTTATTGTAACGAGCGAATAACAAACGTTTGAGCATGGTCTCTGCCATTACTATAGTACATTATGCTCCGCTTGTTTTAAAGAGAGAATAACAACATCTTGAGCATGATATCTCCTAGTACAATAGAAAATCATGCTCCACCTGTTGTCATGAATGTAGAACAACAACTTAAGCATGGTGTCTGCTATAACTGTTGGACATTGGACATCATGCTCCGCTTGTTGTAACGAGAGAATAACAAAAGCTGGAGCATGGTCTCTGCTATAACTAATGGCATCATGCTCCGTTTGTTGTAACGAGAGAATAACAACAGCCGGAGCATGGTCTTTGCTAGTTCTATGAAAAATCATGCGCAACCTGTTGTCATGAAAGTAGAAGAACAGCTGGAGCATGATTTCTGCTATTACTTTAGAAGACAGGCTCCGCCTGTTGTCATGTGATAATAACAACAGCTGGCGCAAGGAATCTGCTATATATATGGGAATTCATGCTCCACCTGTTGTCATTAAAGTAGAACAATAACTAAAGCATGGTCCCTGCTATAATTATAGGAAACCATGTTCTGACTGTTGTCACGAGAGAATAGCACCAGCTGGAGCATGATATCTACTATTACTATTGTTGTAACGAGAGAATAACACCAGCTGGAGCATGGTATCTGCTATACATGTAGGACATCATGCTCCGCTTGTTGTAACGAGAGAATAACAATAGCTGGAGCATGGCTCTGCTAGTGCTATGGAAAATCATGCTCTACCTGTTGTCATGAAAGTAGAACAACAACTGAAGCATGGTCCTTGCTACAACTATAGGAAACCATGTTCTGCCTGTTTTCACGAGAGAATAGCACCAGCTGGAGCATGGTCTCTGCTAGTACTATAGCAAATCATGCTCCACCTGTTGTCATGGAAAAAGAACAATAGCTGGAGCATGTTCTCTTATGTAATTTGTCACAGGAGAATAACAACAGCTGGAGCACGTTATCTGCTAGTACTATAGGAAACCATGCTTCAACTGTTGTCATGAAAGTAGAACAACAGCCGGAGCATGTTCTCTGCTAAAACTATGGGAAACATGCTCCGCATGTTGTCATGAAAGTAGAACAATAACTGGAGCATGTTCTATTCTGTAACAAACGGAGACCATGCTCCCCCTGTTGAAAGAGAGAATAACTACAGCTGGAACATGGTATCTCCTAGTACCCTAGATCTCGTCAAATATAAAATCTTCTCATGCAAAAAATGCTTCTAGGGGAGCAACTTCTTTCCTTCAATGTTTTTCCCCAATAACCGTGGTAGATTAGATTCCTCTGAATGTGTACCCGTTTCAGATCCAGATTCAGATTCAGATCCTTCTGAGAAAAGACATACATGTGTCTTGACCATGGCCATGGAAGTTATGGGGATTCATATGAAAGACGGTGTAGAAGAAAATGAATATAATCACTAGAATACAATATGGGTACTTTCATATCACATCATAGTAGAACTGAACATCTAGGTCAGAGGGATAAGCGCTGGCCTGTTAAACTGGCTCTCGGGGCTCGAATCGCACTGAGGCGGCATTATTTTCAACCGTAAACGGGAATATTTCCCTTTGATGTTGGGGATAGGGTTTGGGATCTGATTCAGTCAGTTCCTGAAGTGTAGTTACTCTTTAAATTTCCATTGCACACAGCGATTCATATTATTACTTTCCCGTCGGGTCGATATGACTAAATAGTGTTGTTAGGTCCACCCATATCACATCCTATATATGCCTTGGACCAGTGATACTGGTGCTGGGCAGATGCTCTGTAGTAAGAAAATCTATCGAGATTTTTCGTATAAGTAAAACGTCGATATTACGTCGGTTCAATGTTGCTACGACGTTTTATCTGGGTGGGTTTAAGGTGCGTAGGTACACCGTAATGGTTTTCCGCCATTTTTTAAAAAAGGGGAACAACTTTTGTGACTTCCAGGTTGCTGACCAGTGTGACTAAGCCCTTCCTAATAAGGTTTACTCTTAAAGAAAATAACTTGCTCCTTAAGAAGCAAATTCTTTGCGTGAAAAGTTGACTCCAAATGAGAAAGGGGGAGGGGGGGGCAAAAATAAATAATGGCAGAGTAGTTTTCCCTGAAAGTGTACATTTATGCTTTTTCGCCATTTTTAAAGCTCAGACATGCTGACTTCTTTGACGTAAAACATTAAAAAAGTAGATTTGACTGTAGCATCAAACAGAAGAGAATTTTTTTTCAATATGGAAAATATGTGTATAAAGTCGAAATAAAAACCATGCCTTTCTTTTTCTTTTCTATCTACCTATCTATCATTCTATCTATGCTGCAATCTTCATATCTATTCAGCTACCTGATATGCACTTCATTACGGAAAATATGTATGATTCAAAATCGAACCTCATCTATCAATCTATCTACCTACCTATCTATCTATCTATCTATCTATCTATCTATCTATCTATCTACCTATTTTACTTTTTATCTATCTATCTCTCTCTCCATCGCCTTTCCTATCTAAGGAAAATATGTTTATTATGTCGAAAGAAATCCTATCTATATTTCTTGCTATCTATCTATCTATCTATCTATCTATCTATCTATCTATCTATCTATCTATCTATCTACCCACTATCTATCTATCTATCTATCTATCTCTTCAGTGACCTAATATTCATTTCAATATGGAAAATATGTGTATAAAGTCAAAATCAAAATCCTGCATATCCGTCTATCTATCTATCTATCTATCTATCTATCTATCTATCTATCTTATCTTATCTTATCTATCTATCTATCTATCTATCTATCTATCTATCTATCTATCTATCTATCTATCTATCTATGTATCCTGCAATCTTAATATCTATTCAGGTACCTAATTCTCATTTCATTACGGAAAATATGTTCAAGACAAAATCAAACCCTATCTATCTATCTATCTATCTATCTATCTGTCTGTCTTTCTCAATCTATCTATCTATCTATCTATCTATCTATCTATCTATCTATCTATCTATCTATTCTGTGACCTGATATTAATTTCAATATGGAAAATATGTGTATAAAGTCGAAACCCTGAATATCCTTCTGTCTATCTACCTATCTATCTCTCTATCTATCTATCTATCTATCTATCTAATATCTGTTTATCTATCTATCTATCTATCTATCTATCTATCTATCTATCTATCTATCTATATATCTATTTTACTTTTTATCTATCTATCTCTCTCTCCATCGCCTTATCTATCTAAGGAGAATATGTTTATTATGTCGAAATAAATCCTATCTATATTTCTTTCTCTCTATCTATTTATCTATCTATCTATCTATTCAGCGACCTGATATTCATTTTAATATGAAAAATGTGTTTATTAAGTCGAACTCAACACCCTGCCTATCCGTCCTTCTATCTACCTACCTATCTATCTATCTATCTATCGATCGATCTATCTATCTATCTATCTATCTATCTATCTATCTATTCAGTGACCTAATTTTCATTTAAATATGGAAAATATGTGTATAAAGTCGAAATCAACACCATGCCTATCCGTCTTTCTAACTATCTATCTATCTATCTATCTATCTATCAATCTATCTATCTATCTATCTATCTATCTATGTATCCTGCAATCTTAATATCTATTCAGGTACCTGAATCTCATTTCATTACGGAAAATATGTTCAAGTTAAAATCGTACCCAATCTATCTATCTATCCATCTATCGGTCTGTCTTTATCTATCTATTTATCTATCTATCTATCTATCTATCTATCTATCTATCTATCTATCTATCTATCTATCTATCTATCTATCTATTCTGTGACCTGATATTAATTTCAATATGGAAAATATGTGTATAAAGTCGAAACACTGAATATCCTTCTATCTATCTATCTATCTATCTATCTATCTATCTATTTGATACTCATTTCATTACTATAATATGTTTAAGTCAAAACCAAACCCCATCTATCTATCTATCTATCTATCTATCTATCTATCTATCTATCTGTCGCGAAATCTGTATACATTCTATCTATCTATCTATCTATCTATCTATCTATCTATCTATCTATCTATCTATCTATCTATCTTTCTGTTGAAATCTATCTATCTATCTATCTATCTATCTATCTATCTATCTATCTATCTATCTATTTATTTATCTATCTATCCATCTCTCCATCGCCTTATATATCTACGGAAAATATGTTTATTATGTCGAAATAAAGCCCCCTCTATCTACCTTTCTATCTATCTATCTATCTATCTATCTATCTATCTATCTATCTATCTATCTATCTATCTATTTGTCTGTTTGTCTGTCTGTCTGTCGATCTATCTATCTATCTTATCATCTATCTATCTATCCTACAAATTTAATATCTATTCAGTTACCTGATATTCATTTCATTACGTAAAATAAGTTTAAGTCAAAATCAAACCCTATCTATCTATCTATTATAAAAAAAAATGTGTATTAAGTCGAAATCTATCTATCTATCTATCTATCTATCTATCTATCTGTCTAGCTATCTAGCTATCTATTTATCTTTCTGTCTATCTCTCCTTCGCCGTATCTATCTACGGAAAATATGTTAAAAATGTCGATATAAAACCCTATCTATCTATCTATCTATATATCTATCTATCTATCTATCTATCTATCAATCTATATATCTATCTATATATCTATCAATCTATCTGTTTCTCTGTCTGTCTTACTATCTATCTATCTATCTATCTATCTCGCTATCTATTCTGTGACCCGATATTCATTTCAATATGGAAAATAAGTGAATTAAGTCGAAACCATGCATATCCTTCTGTCTATCTATCTATCTACCTACCTATCTACTTATCTATCTATCCTGAAATCTTAATATCTGTTCAATTATTTGATACTCATTTCATAACAAAAAATATGTTTGAGTCAAAACCAAATCCCATCAATCTATCTATCAATCTATCTATCTATGTGTCTTTATA
>OZ022507.1:72933113-72945613 GCA_963989385.1 Ctena decussata
TACTCATTTCGTTACGAAAAATATGTTAAAGTCCAAACCAAACCCCATCAATCTATCTATTCTATGTATGTACAGCAGGGTGGTATCCAAGTCTTTTTCAGTGATTGTAAAACAATGAGCATCCGCCGAAGGGATTATTTTTTGTCCAGATTTTTTGGTTTATTTTTCTTACTACTTCCGGCCCTTTCAACACGGTAATATTGACATCAGCATAAACCGTTGACAGATTTAGAAAATGCGACTTGTACAGCAGCCCTTTCTCTCTAAAGGACACTGATTTTACGGCACCAGTAATAAGAAATAAACACAGCGTCATTTTTTTCTTTTCCCCTTCCGGCAAAACATGGTTTCGTTAATTTTGGCATAAAAAAATGGTATAAAATAAATATTGCTGAATTTTCACCAAACTATTGTCAAAATATCAGTCTACCTTATGGCTAAATGATGTTTTTAAAGTAGGTGTATAAGTGGTCGAAATTCTAAGTTAAAGTCCATTCATTTTGGACGCTGACTGAACGGTTGCGCTTGCGCAGTGAAGGCACTGTGCCACATGTTTCTGCCACATGCGGCGAAACGTCATGACATAAGACGGATGAACAGCAATTATTTCAGATTCGCAAACTTAACAGTCGTATTGCTATGTACAGTCATGCTTTAATACCGGCCCTTAATCGAATAATTCATGAAACAGACTATAGCATACAAAGTATGCTACGACACAACAGCTGATTGTGACGTGTAAAATTTCTAAAATAGAATGTGTAAGTTTTCTTGTAGCTGTATACATGCAGTTCGTTCTCCTTAAACACACAATTACACTTTGGAATTAGTGGACGTATCAAACAACGCAAGGAGATATGATGCCCTTGTCAAATGTGCAGGCAAGTTTAAATTGAATTCATTTTAATTTGTAACCCTGGTCCTATCAGGGCTGAGGCATAGAGCCACAGGGGCTTGTATCAGACTTTTTTTCAGGCTGCAGTCATAGACTTGTGTACATGGTAGATCTGAACGCAAATTCTCAAAATATGATGCGATAGGTTTTGATAGGCCAACTATGTACTTTGTCATCAGCACCTGCCTAGAATCGCGAGGGCGTGAGGCAATTTTACAGTTTTTAAGTAGATTGTACCAGTAGTTCAGTGTCTTTTACAATAACAGCCAACAGGCACACAACATTGAAACAAAGTTGAATCAAATTTAATTCAACATTGTGTCAATGTTGTGTGCCCAGTCGAAAGCTATTTGCAGCCTACAAACTAGAGTAGGGCCCTAGGTCTGTACCAAAAAGTCCCATCTTAAAAAATAAGGGCATCTTTTCTAACCAGTTGAAATACCCACCATTAACTAGCCCTCAACCCTTTCAAACTGACACCTTAAGGAAGGGACCGACCATTTGATATTCTTGTGGTGGGGGTGAGGGGGGGGGGGGGGCTTGCGGTTTGGCTTGGTATTCTTGATGGAGGCAGGATTTTTTTCACTGACCTCCAAAAACAATATTTTTTTTACCTTAAGGGTGCTAATTTCTTTTTCTTACAAACTAGCTTGAACATTTTTTTTTACGGCTGTTTTTTTTTTGCTGTTGTTTTAGTTTTATAAGCTGAACTATCAGATCTTAATTTATTTGACCTTTACATATGATAATGAATAGCCTTTTATTTTACCCACATCAGTAATTCTCACATAAAGAACAATTGGTTCTGTCTGTAACCAGACAAAGGGCATGGTTATTAGATCTAGCCTGCTTTTGCAAGCCAGAGTTGGTACACTTAATCATGTTAATCCATGGTACATATAAAAGATCAAACTTAATACCAGCTTTTATTGGCTATATACAAGCCCTACCAGTTAGGCAAATCAAGGCTGAGGCCAAACAAAGGAAATAAGGGTACTCTTTTTCCATTCAAAATGCTGGATTTGCATTTCTTCAAAGGACTCACTATATATATATATATAAGATGTGAACTTCCATACTAAAACACTATAAAATCAGTCCACAGAATTTCAAATTCATTTCAAGCCCTATTTGCCATATTACTTCTGTAAGGCATTTATATGAAAAGGCTATAATCCCACCCCCCCCAAAGGCTATAATCCCCCCCCCCCCCACCCACCACCCCCCCAAAAAAATCCTTCCTGTATCATGAGCCCGATTTACCACACTAAACACAAGGAAAAGAACACCTAAATCTTAGATTACTTATCTTAACAAGTAAGTCCACTACCACATATACCCTGTGTAATGAAACACTAAACTACTTTCTAAAGTAACCCAACACTTTTTACCATGTGTAGCCTCAGCCCTTAGACACTCCAAACGCTAATCATAATGATCCTGTCTCCTTTCCCTTTGTCCATTTGATGCATTTGCCCTGTGTATTAGAACAGGCAGTCCCTTCCTTAAAATTCTCTAACCAAATTATGACTTATATACCATATATACAACTCAAAAGTTTAATGTGGTGGCCCAAAAGCTTAGCAGGCCTAACTTTCAGAGGCGGCTGTCAGTGGCCCAAATTATCCACTAGCTTAAGTTTCCATTCATTTAGTATTGCCAGAAAGATAAATTTGGGCCACTAAAGATCATATTTTGAAGATTTCTGGTGGCCCGAAACAAACATTAGGAGCATTTGGCCACTGGGCTACTTGCCATGTCCAGCACTGAATATATATATATACCATACCATATAACCTATGTGTTTGGACATTTATAATAAATTCTCAAGGATCCCATTATGTAAACCATACTTGGACACTATAAAATTGACCTGCCTCAGACCATATTTTCCCAAAGTATTGATAAACCCACAACACATACATTTATCTTGTAAATAGCCTACTCTACCATCATCCTTAAGGCCTAAAATAAATTATTTGTTTGCAATTTCCTAACCTACCCACATGTTTGCCCCTACCTAAATTTTGTTATTATTTTATTTATTTATTTATATATATATTTTTTTTTTTTTTCTATTATCAAACTCCTTTTTTTTGCTCTTTTTCTTCTTTTATTTATTTTTTTTTTCCTGTTAGAGTTTGAGGGATTTTTTTCCTGTAGTGTAATAGAGTTGCAGTATTTCTCTTTTTTTTTCTTTTCTTTTTTTTTGCTGTTACAGTTTGAGTCTGTAAAATTGAAAGAATATGGAACCTTGTTCACGGTTAGAAATTCCCACCTCCAGTGGGTTTCGAATCCAGGACTGCTAGATCAGCAGGCCAGTGCTAAACCTACTGAGCTACCGGGCCTCCTCACTTTAACATGACAGCTATTTAAATTACCCACTGGCACTTGACCAACAGTATCTCTAAGAAAAAATATTTCCTTGCTAAAAATATAAATATATATATGGGCTAAAAATATACCAGTTCATCCAAATGGACTTAAACATTTGGACAACACCACAACCCAAGAAAGGGGCAGCCCTCACACTTCACTACTTGTCACGAAAACATCATCATTGAAATTTATGCAAAATATAAATTTTGACACATTTAAAGGCATAAATGATTAGAACTGCTTAAATTTCTATATGGGCATTTCTGCTGGAATGTTTCAGTACCTCTCCAAACTTCAATACTTACTTGGTTCTTGAAAGTAAGTTTACAGGGTCACTTTTGTTTTTAAAACCGAGGAAAAAAATTGAAATATTGACAGATTTAAGTGCAGAAATCCAGCTTGAGATTCTGTATGGTAATTTCACTTAGAAAGTTAACCATAATGTACCTATCAATAAATAATAGCAAAATTCAATGCTTCTGTTTAAACTTCAAGATCTTAGCTAAGTTAGTTTAAATAAGCTGTCAGGGTCACCTGTATACATGTGTAAAAATTGAGAAAAAAATGTATTGCATAATTTGTCTGTTAGAGTATTTCACTAAAGTTCACCACCTTTTGCAGTATTAAAGCAGAATATTGTGCTTCCATTTAAAGGTCATACTTTTGTTTGCATTTAAACAAGTGGTCAAAGTTACTCATAATGGCCAAACTAAGAAAATACCACATTTACTGTTAATATATGGACACATCAGTCATTTTCTACTATGGGCAGATTAGATGTAAATGATATTCAATGTTAAATCCCCAAACCCACCACTTTTGACTATTATAAAGTATAAAATTTTCTGTGTTTAGGAAACAATGTCACAAATTCAGTGGACACATGCACTATTCCTAAAATAGTGAACAACATCACCCATCAGAGCAGGATTGTGTGTGTGGGGGGGGGGGGGGGGGGGGATTATAAGAGTGGTATGGTGGACCTTCTTTACAATGATGGCTATTTTGTTCCCCAACATTTTGAAGTCATACTGAATTTGCTGTAATAAAGAACTGATACATCATTTTATGATGAACAATAAAGCCAATCGATATGATTACTAATTGTTGTTGTAATGAATGCACATGATAGCTTCAGATAATAAGTAAGTATGACCAGATGTTTGACCACTACCTGAAAGTAAGTAAGTTAAAGTCACAATGACCTATATTTCATTGTCCAATGATTTTGCCTTGTATCTTGAAGACTATTTGATGTATGAAGTCAACATGATTGCTTCGGAGTCATAATGACTCCGTATGACTCCGTATGACCTGATGTTTGATCTCAGATTAACAGTAGGTCACAGTGACCTTTTGTTCATGGTCCAATGATTTTTGCTTCATATTTCTATCACAATTTCAGGGATTTGCATTATGGTTTGGGCTGGTACTGTGAGTGACCTCATACTTATTTTAGGTCAGTGTGACCTATATTTCATGGTCCACTGATTTTAGTCAGTATCTTTAACACTGTTTTATAGATTTGCATCATACTTGGGTTAATGCATTGGGATGACTCTAAGAGTGACCTCATACTAATTTAGATAAGTGTGAATAAATCTCAGTGATTAAGCCAATATCTATAACACTATTTCATGACTTGACTTGGTATAATGGTACATTCAGATATAGTGATTGGCCTCATGTCTTTTCTTGGTCACTGTGACCTATATTTCACATTTCATTGATATTGTCTTATCTTTGGCAATATCTTAGAGGTTTGAATTATTCAAAGGAGAACTGTTTCTTCTGACTCTTCAGTGATCTCATTTCATTTGGCCGGTATTGCCCATATTAAACTAGCGCTTGTTAAAGTAAAGCTCCCAAGAGTAGCGCTTTATTGTCTTCTGACAATACTTGTCATCATTTGTAATATTGATATATGCATAAATCTTGTTGACAATACATTGCATTAATGATTTCGAACTTACAGCAATTGTGTGGTTTGTACATCAAAATCATCATATGTCACATAGTCAAACTGACAAGTCCTGTTTCCTGGTTTATCAACGAAAGACATTTTTGGACATCCAAGTTTATGCTGAGACAAACTGACAATTTGTAACATTGATATCTATTAATTAAAGTATGGGATGCTGTTTACTATTTAGAATAATGATATCACAAAATTGAATAAGTGATATCACAAACTATGTCTTGTCAAGTTTGTGATCAATCACTTCTTCGGTTTTGTGATATCACTTAAATTTGAAATTGTGATTTCCCTAATCCACACATATTTTGTGATATCACTAATATTGGATTTTGTGATTTCACTGATATCAGTGATTGATATCACAAAATAGGGATAAGTCGAATTTGTGATATCACTATATGGAATTTGTAAAATCACTATTTCGAATAATATTTTATGAAATTACTTATTATTATGTGATTTCACTAAATCAAATTAGTGCCATTTCAAAAATGAAATTTGTGATATCAAATGGATAAAGTGATATCAAAAACGGGATATGATTTTGTGATATCTCTTATTTTCCATTTGGTGATATGACTTAATCAATTTAGTGATATCACTAAATAGCTGTGATATAGAGATATCACAAAAGCCATATTGTGATATCACTCATTCGATTTTGTGATATCACTTTTTTTAATAAAAGATATCACTAAATAGCACACATTTTGTGATATCACTTATTCGATATTGTGATAACACTATTTCTATTACCAAGTTTGTGATATCACTTTATTGATTTTGTGATATCACTTTCTCGAATATGTGATATCACATATTATTTTGTTAAATCACTTATTATAATGCTATATAACTTAACAGATCTAGTGATTTTACAAAACTGATTAAGTGATATCTCCAAATGGATTGAGTGAAATAAATAGAAATGAATAGATGATATGAACTGAAATTGGTGACATCACAAATCAATTTAGTGATATCATTAAAAAGATTTTATGATCTATAAAAAGTGAATATGACTTTGTGATATCACAGATTGTATTTTATGATATCACTAATTCGATTAGTGATATAACTTATTTGATTTAGTGATATCACTTAGAGCCAGGCCGTGTAGTGCAGTCCGTAGCGTGTCTGACTCAACAACAAGAGGTCCTGGGTTCGAGACTTGGTCCGGCACCATACTTTCGTTTCGCCTTCTGCTGAATCACATGGAGCAGTTGTCAGTTACTGGCGAAAGTTTGTGCACTTAGTACTGGTTAACTGCTTAGGCGATCTAAGCCTGACTAAGAATATATAGTATGATTAGGGCAACTGACCCTCACAACATGACCATAGCTGTTTACCGCAGACGTAAAAGCAACAAAACCACAAACGATATCATTTATCCAATTTTGTGATATCACTTATTTACATTTTATGATAGCTCTAATCCATTTAACAAGATCAAATTTGTGATATTACTATAGCAATTTTGTGATATCACTGTTTTGAATATGTGATATCACTTACTATTTTGGGATATCACTTATTATTATGATACCACTCAATGATAATCTATTTAGTGATACCAAAAAATCGATTTTTGATATCAAAAAATTGATTAAGTGATATCACTAAAATTAAATCACTAAATCACAGCTATTTTGTGATATCACTTAATCAAATTAGTGATATTACAAACTCGAATTATTGATATCACAAAAGCATATCCTTTTTTTATGTATCAAAATCTATTCAGTGATATCATTAAATTGAGTTTGTGTTGTAACAAATTTTTTTTTGTGATTTCACTTATTCATTTCTAATAAGTGATACCACAAAATCGATTTTGAGACATAGTCAATTTAATAAAATCAAATAACAATAAGTGTTATTGCAAAATCGATTTTGTGATATCACTTAATCGAATTAGTTATTTCACATAACAATAAGTGATATCACAAAATAATAATGTGATATTACATATTTGAAATAATGATATCACATTTCGATTTCACAAATAGGGGATTTATATGAGGTGCCGTTTTACTATAAAATCAGCATTTTTGATATTATTTATTCTATTTGATATCACAAATTTGATTTCTTGCTATCACAAAATACATTTTTTGAAATCACAAAATAAGCTTCATTTTATGATATCACAAAATAGATTTTGTGATATCACAAATACTATTTTGTAATATGAAAAAAAATGGATTTAGTGATATCGCAAATTCTATTTTATGATATCACAAAATCAGGCTCATTTTATGATATCAAAAATGTATTTTGTGATATTACAAAATACAATTTGTGATATTACAAAATCAAAGCATTTTTTATATAAAAAAAAATTGTGACATCGATAAATGTGTTAAATTTTCCATCGAAATAATGACTCCCATGCAAAAAAAACAACAAACTAAACGATTTTGTGATATCACAAAAAAGATTTTATGATATCACAAAATCAATAAGATTTTGTGATATCAGATATAATCTCTTTTTTGTGATATCACAAAATCGAATATGTGATATCAATAAATACATTTGATTTTGCGATATCACAAAATAATTTTTTGATATCACTAATTCGATTTCTTGATATGACAAAATTGATTTTGTGATATCATAAAATCCCTGTGATTTTGTAATTCACAAAATATAATTCTTGATAACACAAAATCGAATATTTGAATTCATAAAATCTATGTTGTGAAATCAAAAGATCATGATGCTTTTGTGATATATCACAAATTCTATTTTGTGATATCATGAAATATTTTGTGATATCACAAAACAGAATTTGTGATATCACAAAATGGAATTTGTGATATTACAAAATATTTAGTGAAATCACAAAATAGAAGTTGTGATATCACAAAATAGAATGGAATTATTTGTGATATCACAAAATAGGGATTTTATAGTAAACGGGCAACTCAAACAGCACCTCTTTGAAATTGTACCGGTAAAACGTCACCTCATACTTTTACCTTTTTAAACATCAACATAATTTTGGTAACGAATACCCTCCATATATATTGCTGCCTCTGCTAGCTGTTGATGTTTTTTTTTGTTTGTTCTTCTTTTAACTCAGCATGCACACATCGACAAAATAACGTTGTATCGACGTCGAAGCAACGATATGTATTGACGTCGAAAAATGGTCATAACGGTGCGCATGGACTTATTTCCGACGTGTTTTCGATGCAGTTAGCCCGTATGAACACCGTTTCTTATTATTTGTGATGAAAAAGGTTCTATAGATGTCAATTAAGAATAGTAACGTTGCATCGATTTCTTTTTGACGTGTTTTCGACGTAGTGAGCCTGTATAAAAACTGTTTGCCATTAACAGCGTTGCATCGACGTCTTTCCAGCGTGTTTCCACGTCATGTTCCTGTATTAACACTGTTTCTCATTATTTGTGACGAACAACGTTGGTTAGGCGTAGATTAAGTACCATACCGTTGTATCGACGTCTTTTTGACGTGTCGTTGACGTAGTGTGCCTGTATGAACACTGTTTCTCATTATTCGTGATGAACGACATTGTATAGACGTCGATAAACGGTCCGACGTTGCATCGGCGTCTTCATGGCGTGTTTTCAACCTTGTCTTTGACTATTAGGGTAGCCTGGAGCCTTTTGTATTTGCCCAACAAACAGGATTGAAGCAGACCCTGTTTATGTTAGGATATGCGAGGAATAGAAAATTGTAGAGTTGGGTGAGCGATACGGTATCGTTCATGTTGACCTGAGCCATGAGTTTAGCTGAGCTATTTGCGTCAGAATCAGTTCTCATTTTTATTGGGGTGCCTCCACCCTCACCCCCCAAACCTACCCTCTACCACACAAACCATACTCACACAAAACATACTCATACTGGTTCTTGCAATCCCGTGGCCTATATATCGTAAACAAACTAAAAAAAAGCGAGCGCCCGTATACATGTGACAAGGGTGATTTCGTGCGGACTTCCCATAGACCACAGCGCCCATCGACTGTCCAAATCCTAAGGGTCCGGGACCACTCGTCAAACATTCTCATCGGACCTAAGCATTACTGAACCGCTGTGCCTTTACTCGGACGATCCTCGTGATGAACGTCTGATTGACGGATATTGCGGGGGAAAAAAAACAGATTTAGCACCTAGGGCTTTGAAAAAAAAAGTAACAGGATTTGAACTTTTTCCAAAATCACACAGGACCAATGACTTTGTCGTCATTGATAGTGCACAGTTTCTGTTTCGACAATTGTGGCAAGAGGGGTACGGACAGGTGGAGGAGGGGTGGGAGCCGTGGGGGGGGGGGGGGGGGGGGTCGAAGACTTTGAAGCGGAGCCAGCAGTCTCTTTTATACCATTAAAAAACATAATCTCCTCCCAGACAACTCTGCGGTTATGTAAAATTTGGTCAGTGCGTGCAAGCTGGCCTACATTTATCTGTTTTGGCCGTAAAATATATGTGAGCAGCGAAACGACAAAACCAACAAAGTGGCGTATGCGCCCGCAAAGACTCAGATCAGATCCGCCAGATCTGATCAGAGTCTTTGCTATGCGCTAAAAGTGTGGCCAAGGCTCCAAGCTAGCTCCATGCTGACAGCGAAGAGTCTGATCAGACTGTGCGACACGACAAAACCAACAAAGAGGCGTATGCCCGCTAAGACTCAGATCAGCCTAGGCATCCGCCAGGTCTGATCAGAGTCTTTGCTATGCGCCAAAAGGGTAGCTAAGGGTCCAAGATAGCTTTTTGCTGACAGCGAAGACTCAGACCAGACTGGGCGGATGCCCAGGCTGATCTGAGTTTTCGATAGGCGCACATGCCACTTTGTTGGTTTTGTCGGGTCGCGGCTAATGCATGTTTCAGGTTACAAAGAAATTTAAAATAGGGTCGGTAGGCAGTAAAATATTTACAAAATAAAAAAATATTTACATGGGGTTCATAGGGACACAAAATGGCGGAACGCGGACTTCCTTAAGAAATCCCCAAATTGTTCTTAAGAATTTTGGTCGGGGTTGGAGGGGGGGGGGGCAAAAAAGTAGGCTCGGTCAGGAACCCTGAAACACAGATTCCACATGAGTGTCTCAACCACTCTCCCTCCATCACACACGCGCAAACATATACAGCTTAGAAACATTTGGCAAAACAACGACCCTGTGAGACACAGAACAAGAATCAGTGGAGTGTGAGTGTGTAGGGGGGGGGGGTCCTTAAATTGGCTTCAGCACATTCCACAATTGCATGGTACCATTACACATTATAGGGTAAATTTCTGCGATTCCTGACAATCTTGGATTTTAAAGGGAGTAAGGGATAGATAGATAGATATATATATAGATAGATAGATAGATAGATAGATAGATAGATAAATAGTTATTGAGAGCTACAGTGTGTGTGTGTGTGTGTGTGTGTGTGTGTGTGTGTGTGTGTGTGTGTGTGTGTGTGTGTGTGTGTTAATTGCAATTCTGCTGGCACGTGCAAATATCAATTAGAGAATTATGTTATGTAACTGCCCATTTCCCAATTTTTGCTGAAACAGACTTTAGGCATCTTTGCATCGGCATATTTTGACGTCATTTAACAGAGTTCAAAGAGTGCTGTGTTGAGTTTCTGTTTGTGTACTCTACTAAAGACGGCCAGCTGTCAGCATTTGTCTAAGTATTCGCGTATGTTCTGATTCGGATTAAATAACATTTATCATAATAAAGGAATAAAACCATCTTATTGTCTGCATTTATAGTTTATGTGTCGGTGTTTGGCGTTTGATTTTAGCGAATATTTATGTAAATCAACTGATGAAAGATGAGGGGAAAATCGGTAAGAAATCGGAATCGTTGACACAATTTTTCGATGTACCTTCGATCTTCGAGCGTCGTTGGAACCGGAAGTAGTTAGTTAATTTTGGCATAAAAAAAATGGTATAGCATAAATTCTCACAAAAATTGGCACACATGTAGAAAATTCTATTCCAGATTTGATGGCACTAATTAAAACTTTCAAGTAAATCGCTTAAGGCACCTATTTTTCATTTTTCGGTACCTACTGCACTTGGTAATTTTTCGCCATTTTCAACACGCCGATACAAGATTTCTACAGGCTGTCTGCCGTTTCTGTACAGTTTGCTAAAGAAAAATGTGTGTTATGTTTAAATTCTGTTTGCTTATTTGACTTTTTCTTAACCACTTAATGGCTAAAAGAGGGTGCAAAGAGGGGAAGTGGCGGTTGCTGACCATTTTAAAAAGTAGTGCGTTCGTACGTTTTCTCGAGAAAAATGTTTTTAGCCTTCCTACGCTGGGCCACTATTCTCTCCTACTGGTATGTATGTATGTATGTATGTATGTATGTATGTATGTATGTATGTATGTATGTATGTATGTATGTATGTATGTATCTATCTATCTATCTATCTATCAATCTATCTATCTATCTATCTATCTATCTGTCTATCTATCTATCTATCCATTTATCTATCTATCCAGCTCTTCATCGCCTTATATATCTACGGAAAATATGATTGTTAAGTCGAAATAAAACCCCCTCTATCTATCTATCTATCTATCTATCTATCTATCTATCCTACAATCTTAATAAATAATTCAGCTACCTTATATTCATTTCATTACGGAAAATATGTTGAAGTCAAAATCAAACCCTATCTATCTATCTATCTATCTATCAATCTATCTATCTATCTATCTTATATAAAAAATATGTGTATTAAGGCGAAATTTGTCTACTTTCTATCTCTCTATCTATCTATCCATCTATCTATCTATCTATTTATCTATCTATCTACTTATTGATCTATCTATCTATCTCTCCATCGCCTTATATATCTACGGAAAATATGTTTATTATGTTGAAATCAAGCCCCCTCTATATATCTATCTATCTATCTTTTTATCTATCTGTCTGTTTGTTTGTCTTCCTGTCTTTCGATCTATATATATCTATCTTTCCTACTATCTTAATATCTATTCATCTACCTAATATTCATTTCATTACGGAAAATATGTTTAAGTCAAAATGAAACCCCATCTATCTATCTATCTATCTATCTATCTATCTATCTATCTATCTATCTATCTATTATTAAAACATATGTGTATTAAGTCGAAATCTGTCTACTTACTATCTATCTATCTATCTATCTATCTATCTATCTATCTATCTATCTATCTATCTATCAATCTATCTGTTTGTCTGTCTGTCTTACTATCTATCTATCTATCTATCTATCTATCTATCTATCTATCTAT
>OZ022507.1:72983113-72985613 GCA_963989385.1 Ctena decussata
GCAATAAATTGCATTCTTTTCCTGCATTATATGGGTTAGTTTCCAATGGTCATTGAACTTGCTGACATGAGACTTCTACAATTTGTTAATATGTATATGTGTAATAAAATGGTAGTTGGTTTATTCAGATCATGAGGATCCTGGCCGAATAGGAGGCTGCCTTTGAAGTATACCGAATTTTAAGCAGGTTTTAACTCCATTTTTCAAGTAATTCCGATTAGTGCGCTGTATGTAATGTGAAAAATGCTAATATCTGGCATGACTGTTATGCAATGACAACTACTAAAGAGACATACAAAATTTCATTTTAATCGCAAAAAATCTAAAGTATAGAAAGAATGATTAAATTCACCCATTGTCTAATGGATTTGAAACTGAATCTAGCTTATAAGGGAGTAAAAGTTTAAGATTGCTCTCGAAATTCCAAGGATTTAAGTCGAATTGAAGAAAGGAGGACATTATTAAAGAAAACATGAAAAGAACCAAATTGTAAAAGATATTATAGGGACACGCATATTCTCTGTGTGGTATTCTATTAACAAGAATATATTAATGCAACTGTACGATTTAATTCAATACGGGTGCAAGCATCATTTAACAGTTTAAGGCTAAAGGAAGACCTACCCAATACTAACACGTGATACACGAACAGTCAAATGAAATTAATGACACAGTTCTGACAGGCATATAAGGTGTACACAATTTAATATCCTCTCTCTCTCTCTTGGTGTCTGAAAGTTCAAATCGAATACATAAAAGTGAGTTCCTTTAAGAGCAGTGGAAACATACAAAAGAAAGGGTGTGGGCCAGACTGTATAATTTCGAATGATAAATTCTCCTCAGTGACCCTGAATAAACTGGCAATTGCAATAAATGCCAGAGAAAGCACACTGTAATTTCAAGGTACAAGGCAGTCAATCTAAAGACTGTTTACTTTTACAAGTTTATTTTTCATTTTCATATCCATTAGACAGTCGGTGTAATTCATGCCTTTTCTATACTTCAGATATTTTGCGAAAAAAAATGAATTTTATATGCCTCTTTTATAGTTCTCAATGCGTGACAGTCATGCCAGACATTGGCACTTTTTACATTACATACAGTGCACCAGTCGGAATAACTTGAAAAATGGAGTTAAAATCTGCTTAGGGTTCGGTATACTTCAAAAGCAGCCTCCCATTCGCTCAGGAACCTTATGACCTCAATTGACCAACAACCACTTTATCACACATATACATGTTAACAGATTGTAGATATTCCATGTCAGCTAGTTTCATAAAAATTCGGCAATAACCGATGAAATGCAGGCAAAGGTGCAATTCAATATGCAACATTGCAGGGGTAAATTTTTTTTAAAACGGACCTGTATCTATCTATCTATCTATCTATCTATCTATCTATCTATCTTCTGGTCCTATTTATTATTGGCGAATTAAAATGTTTATTAAGTCGAAGTTAATAATTTGTTGAAAATGCATATTAAGTCGAAGTCCACCTACCTACCTACCTACCAGCCTACCTACAAACCTTCCTGCCTGCCAGCCTACCTGTCTGCCTGCCTACCTACCTACCTACCTACCTACCTACCTACCTACCAACCAACCTACCTAACTACCTACCAGCCTAACTACCTGCCTGGCAGCCTCCCTGTCTGTCTGTCTGCCTGCCTTTCTACCTACCAACCTATCTATCTATCTATCTATCTATCTATCTATCTATCTATCTATCTATCTATCTATCTATCTATCTATCTATCCCCTGGTCCTCTTTATTATTGGCGAATAAAAATGTGTATTAAGTCGAAGTTAATAATTTGTGAAAAATGCATAGTAAATCGAAGTGTCACTACCTACCTATTTACCTACCTACCTTCCCACCTACGTACCTACCAACCAACCTACCTACCTACCTACCTACACACTTGCCTTCCAGCCTCCCTGTCTGCCTGCCCGACTGCCTACGTACGTACGTACCTACCAACGATCTATCTATCTATCTATCTATCTATCTATCTATCTATCTATCTATCTATCTATCTATCTGTCTATCTATCTATCTATCTATCTATCTATCTATCTATCTATCTATCTGTCTGTTTGTCTGTCTGTCTGTCTGTCGATCTATCTATCTATCTTTCTATCTATCTATCTATCTATCTATCTATCTATCTATCTATCCTACAATCTTGATATCTATTCAGCTACCTGATATTCATTTCATTACGGAAAAAATGTTTAAGTCAAAATCAAACCGCAACTATCTATCTATCTATCTATCAATCTATCTTACTATCTATCTATCTATTATAAAAGAATATGTGTATTAAGTCGAAAATTGTCTACTAACTATCTATTTATCTATCCTGCAATCTTAATATCTATTCACCTACTTGATTCTCATTTCATTACGGAAAATATGTTCAAGTCAAAATCAAACCCCATCTATCTTTCTATATATCTCTCTATCTATCTGTCTGTCTTTCTCTGTTTATCTATCTATC
>OZ022507.1:72990613-73000613 GCA_963989385.1 Ctena decussata
CATTATCCCACCGCTGCCACCAAATGTAACGTGGGCCGACCTGCAAACAAACCCCGTCAGTGGAAAAGCATGCTCACCCAACAAGGGCGGTTTATTTGCTTATATACCCCAACATTTACTCGATCACAAACTTCCGAGTTTGTAATTTGCATATCTATTTATATCTGTGACCTTCTACCGTCACATTACTTTCCCCTCGGAGAAGTCTCGTCCCGAGACTTGGCCTGGGAATTACATGGGTAAGGCAACTCCGGTCTGGCAGTTGTCATTATCCCACCGCTGCCACCAAATGTAACGTGGGCCGACCTGCAAACAAACCCCGTCAGTGGAAAAGCATGCTCACCCACCAAGGGCAGTTTACTTGCTTATATACCCCAACATTTACTCGATCACAAACTTCCGGGTTTGTAATTTGCATATCTATTTATATCCGTGACCTTATACCGTCACATTATCTATCTATCAATTTATCTATCTATCCAGCTCTCCATCGCCTTATATATCTACGGAAAATATGATTGTAATGTCGAAATAAAACTCCCTCTATATTTCTATCTATCTATCTATCTATCTATCTATCTATCTATCTATCTATCTATCTATCTATCTATCTATCTACCTATCTATCTATATATCTATCTATCGGTTTGTCTGTCTGTCTGTCTATCTATCTATCTATCTATCTATCTATCTATCTATCTATCTTTCAGTGACCTGATATTCATTTCATTACGGAAAATATGTGTATAAAGTCGAAATCAAAACTCTGTCTATCTATCTATCTATCTTAATATCTTTTCAGCTACCTGATTGTCATTTCATTACTGCATTTTGTTCAGGTCAAAATCAAACACTATCTATCTATCTATCTATCTATCTATCTATCTATCTATTCTGTGACCTGATATTAATTTCAATATCGAAAATATGTGTATAAAGTTGAAACCCTGAATATTCTTCTATCTCTCTACCTATCTATCTATCTATCTATCTATCTATCTATCTATCTATCTATCTATTTGATACTCATTTCATTACGAAAAATATGTTTAAGTAAAAACCAAACCCCAGCTATCTACCTATCTATCTATCTATCTATCTATCTATCTATCTATCCATCTATCTATTTATCTGTCGAAATCTGTACACTATCTATCTATCTATCTATCTATCTATCGAAATCTGAATACTATCTATCTATCTATCTATCTATCTATCTATCTATCTATCTATCTATCTATCTTTCTATCTATCTATCTATCTATCTATCTATCTATCTATCTATCTATCTATCTATCTATCTTCCTATTCATCTCTCCATCGCCTTATATATCTACGAAAAATATATTTATTATGTCGAAATAAAAACAGCTATTTGATACTCATTTCGTTACGAAAAATATGTTAAAGTCAAAACCAATCCCCATCAATCTATCTATTCTATCTATTTATGTATGTATGTATCTATGTATCTATCTACCTATCTATCTATCATCTATCTATCTATCTATCTGTTTATCTTTTGTAACGTGGGCCGACCTGCAAACAAACCCCGTCAGTGGAAAAGCATGCTCACCCACCAACGGCAGTTTGTTTGCTTATATACCCCAACATTTACTCGATCACAAACTTCCGAGTTTGTAATTTGCATATCTATTTATATCCGTGACCTTATACCGTCACATTATCTATCTATCCATTTATCTATCTATCCAGCTCTCCATCGCCTTATATATCTACGGAAAAAAATGATTGTAATGTCGAAATAAAACTCCCTCTATATTTCTATCTATCTATCTATCTATCTATCTATCTATCTATCTATCTATCTATCTATCTATCTATCTCTTCTTCGCAATATCTATCTAAGCAAAATATGTTTATTATGTCCATATAAAACCCTATATATATTTCTATATACAGGATGCAGGATACTCGGGTGAGCGATCCAGGGCCATCATGACCCTCTTGTTTTATCTATCTATCTATCTTTCTATCTATCTATCTATCAATCTATCTATCTGTTTGTCTGTCTATCTGTCTGTCGATCGATCTATCTATCTATCTATCTATCTATCTATCTATCTATCTATCTATCTATCGGCCTAATTACCTACCTACCTACCTGCCAGCCTTCCTGTCTATCATCTATCTATCTATCTATCTATCTATCTATCTATCTATCTATCTATCTATCTATCTATCTATCTATCTATCAATCAATCCATCTGTTTGTCTGTCTATCTGTCTGCCGATCTATCTATCTATCTATCTATCTATCTATCTATCTATCTATCTATCTATATATCTATCTATCTATCTATCTATCTATCTATCTATCTTTCTATCTATCTATCGACCTAATTACCTACCTACCTACCTGCCAGCCTTCCTTTCTATCATCTATCTATCTATCTATCTATCTATCTATCTATCTATCTATCTATCTATCTATCTATCTATCTATTTATCTATCTATCTACCCATCCGTCTATCTATCTATCTATCTATCTATCTATCTATCTATCTATCTATCTATCTATCTATCCGTCCGTCCGTTATCTATCTATCTTTCTATCTATCTATCTGTCTCTTTAGCTGTCTATCTATCTAATCTATCTATCTATCTATCTCTCCATCGCCTTATCTATCTACGGAAAATATGTTTATTATGCCGAAATAAACCCCATCTATATTTCTACCTATCTATCTCTCTATCTATCTATCTATCTATCTATCTATCTATCTTTCTATCTATCTATCTATCTATCTATCTATCTATCTATCTATCTATCTATCTATCTATCTTCCTATTCATCTCTCCATCGCCTTATATATCTACGAAAAATATATTTATTATGTCGAAATAAAAACAGCTATTTGATACTCATTTCGTTACGAAAAATATGTTAAAGTCAAAACCAATCCCCATCAATCTATCTATTCTATCTATTTATGTATGTATGTATCTATGTATCTATCTACCTATCTATCTATCATCTATCTATCTATCTATCTGTTTATCTTTTGTAACGTGGGCCGACCTGCAAACAAACCCCGTCAGTGGAAAAGCATGCTCACCCACCAACGGCAGTTTGTTTGCTTATATACCCCAACATTTACTCGATCACAAACTTCCGAGTTTGTAATTTGCATATCTATTTATATCCGTGACCTTATACCGTCACATTATCTATCTATCCATTTATCTATCTATCCAGCTCTCCATCGCCTTATATATCTACGGAAAAAAATGATTGTAATGTCGAAATAAAACTCCCTCTATATTTCTATCTATCTATCTATCTATCTATCTATCTATCTATCTATCTATCTCTTCTTCGCAATATCTATCTAAGCAAAATATGTTTATTATGTCCATATAAAACCCTATATATATTTCTATATACAGGATGCAGGATACTCGGGTGAGCGATCCAGGGCCATCATGACCCTCTTGTTTTATCTATCTATCTATCTTTCTATCTATCTATCTATCAATCTATCTATCTGTTTGTCTGTCTATCTGTCTGTCGATCGATCTATCTATCTATCTATCTATCTATCTATCTATCTATCTATCTATCGGCCTAATTACCTACCTACCTACCTGCCAGCCTTCCTGTCTATCATCTATCTATCTATCTATCTATCTATCTATCTATCTATCTATCTATCTATCTATCTATCTATCTATCTATCTATCAATCAATCCATCTGTTTGTCTGTCTATCTGTCTGCCGATCTATCTATCTATCTATCTATCTATCTATCTATCTATCTATCTATATATCTATCTATCTATCTATCTATCTATCTATCTATCTTTCTATCTATCTATCGACCTAATTACCTACCTACCTACCTGCCAGCCTTCCTTTCTATCATCTATCTATCTATCTATCTATCTATCTATCTATCTATCTATCTATCTATCTATTTATCTATCTATCTACCCATCCGTCTATCTATCTATCTATCTATCTATCTATCTATCTATCTATCTATCTATCTATCCGTCCGTCCGTTATCTATCTATCTTTCTATCTATCTATCTGTCTCTTTAGCTGTCTATCTATCTAATCTATCTATCTATCTATCTCTCCATCGCCTTATCTATCTACGGAAAATATGTTTATTATGCCGAAATAAACCCCATCTATATTTCTACCTATCTATCTCTCTATCTATCTATCTATCTATCTATCTATCTATCTATCTATCTATCTATCTATCTATCTATCTATCTATCTACCTATCCATCTATTTATATATCTACATATTTATCTATCCTTTCATCTGTCTGTTTGTCTGTCTGTCTGTCTATCTATCTATATATCTATCTATCTAGCTATCCTGCAATCCTGTTATCTATTCAGCTACCTGATGTTCATTTCATTTCGGAAAATATGTTTAAGGCAAAATCAAACCCCATCTATGTCTTTAAATATCTATCTATCTATCTACCTACCTACGATCAATCTATCTATCTATCTATCTATCTATCTATCTATCTATCTATCTATCTATCTATATATCTATCTATCTATCTATCTATCTACCTACCTACCTACTATCTATCTATCTATCTATTTATATATCTATCTATCTATCTTTCTATATATCTATCTATCTATCTATCTATCTATATATCTATCCTGCCTATTAATATCTATTCAGCTACTTGATATTTATTTCATTACGGAAGATATGTTTAAGTCAAAATCAAACCCCATCTACTTATCTATGTATCTTTATATCCACCAATCTATCTATCTATTTATTATTAAAATATGTGGTTTAAGTCAAAATCTGTCTATCTATCTATCTACCTATCTATTCAGAGACCTTTTATTCATTTCAAAATGGAAAATATTTGTATAAAGTCGAAATCGAAATCCTGCCTTTCTTTTTTTCGATCTACCTATCTGTCCATCTATCAATCTATCTATCTATCCTGCAATCTAAATATCTATTCAGCTACTACATATTCATTTTATGACGGAAAATATGTTTAAGTCAAAATCAAACCCATCTATCTATCTATCTATCTATCTATCTATCTATCTATCTATCTATCTATTCACGGACCTGATATTCATTTCAATATGGAAAATATGTGTATGAAGTCGAAACCGAAACCTTGCCCATCCTTCTTTCTAACTACCTATTTACCTATCTGTCTATCTATTTATCTATCCTGCAATCTTAATATCTATTCAGCTACCTGGTATTCATATCATTACGGAAAATATATTTAAATCAAAATCAAACCCCATCTATGTATCTATCTATCTATATATCTATCTATCAATCTATCTGTCTATTCACCGAATATTGAAAATATGTGTATTAAGACGAAATCTGTCTACTTCCTATCTATCTATAATAATCTTACTATCTGTTTTTGTCAAATAAAAATGTGTATTAAATCGAAGTTAATAATTTGTTAAAATGCATATTAAGACGAAGTGCACCTACCTACCTACCTACCTACCTCAGAACCTACCCACCTACCTACCAGCCTACCTACCTACCTACCTGCATGCCAGCCTCCCTGTCTGCCTGCCTGCCTGTCTGCCTATCTAGCTTCCTACCTACCAACCTACCTACTATCTATCTATCTATCTATCTATCTATCTATCTATCTAGCTAGCTAGCTAGCTATCTTTTCATCTATCCATCGGTCTGTCCGATTGTTTGCTTATCTATTTATCTATCTATCTATCTATCTATCTCTCCGTCCGTCCGTCCGTCTATCTATCTATCTATCTATCTATCTATCTATCTATCTATCTATCTATCTATCTATCTATCTATTTATCTATCTATTTGTTTGGCTGTCTATCTATAGGTCCGTTTCAAAAAACTATGCCCCTGCAATATTGCGCAATAAATTGCATTCTTTTCCTGTCTATCTGACTGTCTATCTATCTACCTATCTGTCTATCTTTCTATAGGTCCGTTTCAAAAAACTATGTCCCTGCAATACTGCGCAATATATTGCATTCTTTTCCTGCATTATATGGGTTAGTTTCCAATGGTCATTGAACTTGCTGACATGAGACTTCTACAATTTGTTAATATGTATATGTGTAATAAAATGGTAGTTGGTTTATTCAGATCATGAGGATCCTGGCCGAATAGGAGGCTGCCTTTGAAGTATACCGAATTTTAAGCAGGTTTTAACTCCATTTTTCAAGTAATTCCGATTAGTGCGCTGTATGTAATGTGAAAAATGCCAATATCTGGCATGACTGTTATGCAATGACAACTACTAAAGAGACATACAAAATTTCATTTTAATCGCAAAAAATCTAAAGTATAGAAAGAATGATTAAATTCACCCATTGTCTAATGGATTTGAAACTGAATCTAGCTTATAAGGGAGTAAAAGTTTAAGATTGCTCTCGAAATTCCAAGGATTTAAATCCAATTGAAGAAAGGAGGACATTATTAAAGAAAACATGAAAAGAACCAAATTGTAAAAGATATTATAGGGACACGCATATTCTCTGTGTGGTATTCTATTAACAAGAATATATTAATGCAACTGTACGATTTAATTCAATACGGGTGCAAGCATCATTTAACAGTTTAAGGCTAAAGGAAGACGTACCCAATACTAACACGTGATACACGAACAGTCAAATGAAATAAATGACACAGTTCTGACAGGCATATAAGGTGTACACAATTTAATATCCTCTCTCTCTCTCTTGGTGTCTGAAAGTTCAAATCGAATACATAAAAGTGAGTTCCTTTAAGAGCAGTGGAAACATACAAAAGAAAGGGTGTGGGCCAGACTGTATAATTTCGAATGATAAATTCTCCTCAGTGACCCTGAATAAACTGGCAATTGCAATAAATGCCAGAGAAAGCACACTGTAATTTCGAGGTACAAGGCAGTCAATCTAAAGACTGTTTACTTTTACAAGTTTATTTTTCATTTTCATATCCATTAGACAGTCGGTGTAATTCATGCCTTTTCTATACTTCAGATATTTTGCGAAAAAAAATGAATTTTGTATGCCTCTTTTATAGTTCTCAATGCGTGACAGTCATGCCAGACATTGGCACTTTTTACATTACATACAGTGCACCAGTCGGAATAACTTGAAAAATGGAGTTAAAATCTGCTTAAGGTTCGGTATACTTCAAAAGCAGCCTCCCATTCGCTCAGGAACCTTATGATCTGAATTGACCAACAACCACTTTATCACACATATACATGTTAACAGATTGTAGATATTCCATGTCAGCTAGTTTCATAAAAATTCGGCAATAACCGATGAAATGCAGGCAAAGGTGCAATTCAATATGCAACATTGCAGGGGTAAATTTTTTTTTAAACGGACCTGTATCTATCTATCTATCTATCTATCTATCTATCTATCTATCTATCTATCTATCTATCTATCTATCTATCTTCTGGTCCTATTTATTATTGGCGAATTAAAATGTTTATTAAGTCGAAGTTAATAATTTGTTAAAAATGCATATTAAGTCGAAGTCCACCTACCTACCTACCTACCAGCCTACCTACAAACCTTCCTGCCTGCCAGCCTACCTGTCTGCCTGCCTACCTACCTACCTACCTACCTACCTACCTACCAACCAACCTACCTAACTACCTACCAGCCTAACTACCTGCCTGGCAGCCTCCCTGTCTGTCTGTCTGCCTGCCTTCCTACCTATCTATCTATCTATCTATCTATCTATCTATCTATCTATCTATCTATCTATCTATCTATCTATCTATCTATCTATCTATCTATCTATCTATCTATCTCTATCTATCTATCTATCTCCTGGTCCTCTTTATTATTGGCAAATAAAAATGTGTATTAAGTCGAAGTTAATAATTTGTGAAAAATGCATAGTAAATCGAAGTGTCACTACCTACCTATTTACCTACCTACCTTCCCACCTACCTACCTACCTACCAACCAACCTACCTACCTACCTACACACTTTCCTTCCAGCCTCCCTGTCTGCCTGCCCGACTGCCTACGTACGTACGTACCTACCAACGATCTATCTATCTATCTATCTATCTATCTATCTATCTATCTGTCTATCTATCTATCTATCTATCTATCTATCTATCTATCTATCTGTCTGTTTGTCTGTCTGTCTGTCTGTCGATCTATCTATCTATCTTTCTATCTATCTATCTATCCTACAATCTTGATATCTATTCAGCTACCTGATATTCATTTCATTACGGAAAAAATGTTTAAGTCAAAATCAAACCGCAACTATCTATCTATCTATCTATCTATCTATCTATCAATCTATCTTACTATCTATCTATCTATTATAACAGAATATGTGTATTAAGTCGAAAATTGTCTACTAACTATCTATTTATCTATCCTGCAATCTTAATATCTATTCACCTTCTTGATTCTCATTTCATTACGGAAAATATGTTCAAGTCAAAATCAAACCCCATCTATCTTTCTATATATCTCTCTATCTATCTGTCTGTCTTTCTCTGTTTATCTATCTATCTATCTATCTATCTATCTATCTATATTTCTATCTATCTATTTATCTACCTATCTAACTATCTATCTATCTATTTTAAAAGAATATTTGTATTAAGTCAAAATTTGTCTACTATCTATCTATCCTGCAATCTTAATATTTATTCAGCTACCTGATTCCGATTTCATTACGGAAAATATGTTCAAGTCAAAATCAAACCCCATCTATCTATCTATCTATCTATCTATCTATCTATCTATCTATCTATCTATCTATCTATCTATCTATTTCGTGACCTGATATTCATTTCAATATGAAAAATATGTGTATAAAGTCGAAAACCTGCATTTCCTTCTGTCTATCTACCTATCTACCTACTTATCTATCTCTCTATCTATCTATCTATCTATCTATCTATCTATCTGTCCTGCAATTTTAATATCTAGTCAGCTTTTTGATACTCATTTCATTACGAAAAATATGTTTAAGTCAATACTAAACCCCATCTATCTATCTATCTATCTATCTATCTATCTATCTATCTATCTATCTATCTATCTATCTATCTATCTATCTATCTATCGAAATCTGTATCTATCTATCTATCTATCTATCTATCTATCTATCTATCTATCTATCTATCTATCTATCTATCTATCTATCCCTCCATCGCCTTATATATCTACGGAAAATATGTTTATTATGTCGAAATAAAGACCCCTCTATCTATCTATCTATTTATCTATCTATCTATCTATCTACGTATCTATCTGTCTGTTTGTTTGCCTGTCTGTCTGTCGATCTATCTATCTATCTATCCATCTAGCTATCTATCCTACAATCTTAATATCTATTCAGATACCTTATATTCATTTCATTACGGACAATATGTTAAAGTCAAAATCAAACCCCATCTATCTATCTATCTATCTATCTATCTATATATCTATCTATCTATCTATCTATCTATTATAGAAACAATATGTGTATTAAGTCGATATCTATCTATCTATCTATCTATCTATCTATCTATCTATCTATCTATCTATCTGTCTATTTATTAATCTTTCTATCTATCTCTCCTTCGCCTTATCTATCTACGGAAAATGTGTTTATTATGTCAAAAAAAAAACCATCTATCTATCTATCTATCTATCTATCTATCTATCTATCGGTTTGTCTGTCTATCTATCTATCTATCTATCTATCTATCTATCTATCTATCTATCTATCTATCTATCTATCTATCAGTGACCTGATATTCATTTCATTACGGAAAATATGTGTATAAAGTCGAAATCAAAACTCTGTCTATCTATCTATCTATCTTAATATCTATTCAGCTACCTGATTGTCATTTCATTACTGCATTTTGTTCAGGTCAAAATCAAACCCTATCTATCTATCTATCTATCTATCTATCTATCTATCTATTCTCTGACCTGATATTAATTTCAATATGGAAAATATGTGTATAAAGTTGAAACCCTGAATATTCTTCTGTCTA
>OZ022507.1:73005613-73008113 GCA_963989385.1 Ctena decussata
CTATCATCTATCTATCTATCTATCTGTTTATCTATTGTAACGTGGGCCGACCTGCAAACAAACCCCGTCAGTGGAAAAGCATGCTCACCCACCAAGGGCAGTTTGTTTGCTTATATACCCCAACATTTACTCGATCACAAACTTCCGAGTTTGTAATTTGCATATCTATTTATATCCGTGACCTTATACCGTCACATTACTTCCCCCTCCGAGAAGTCTCGTCCCGATACTTGGCCTGGGAATTACATGGGTAAGGCAACTCCGGTCTGGCAGTTGTCATTATCCCACCGCTGCCACCAAATGTAACGTGGGCCGACCTGCAAACAAACCCCGTCAGTGGAAAAGCATGCTCACCCACCAACGGCGGTTTATTTGCTTATATACCCCAACATTTACTCGACCACAAACTACCGAGTTTGTAATTTGCATATCTATTTATATCTGTGACCTTCTACCGTCACATTACTTTCCCCTCGGAGAAGTCTCGTCCCGAGACTTGGCCTGGGAATTACATGGGTAACGCAACTCCGGTCTGGCAGTTGTCATTATCCCACCGCTGCCACCAAATGTAACGTGGGCCGACCTGCAAACAAACCCCGTCAGTGGAAAAGCATGCTCACCCACCAAGGGCAGTTTATTTGCTTATATACCCCAACATCTACTCGATCACAAACTTCCGAGTTTGTAATTTGCATATCTATTTATATCCGTGACCTTACACCGTCACATTATATATCTATCCATTTATCTATCTATCCAGCTCTCCATCGCCTTATATATCTACGGAAAATATGATTGTAATGTCGAAATAAAACTCCCTCTATATTTCTATCTATCTATCTATCTATCTATCTATCTATCTATCTATCTATCTATCTATCTATCTCTTCTTCGCAATATCTAACTAAGCAAAATATGTTTATTTTGTCGATATAAAACCCTATATATATTTCTATATACAGGATGCAGGATACTCGGGTGAGCGATCCAGGGCCATCATGACCCTCTTGTTTTATCTATCTATCTATCTTTCTATCTATCTATCTATCTATCAATCTATCTATCTGTTTGTCTGTCTATCTGTCTGTCCATCTATCTATCTATCTATCTATCTATCTATCTATCTATCTATCTATCGACCTAATTACCTACCTACCTACCTGCCAGCCTTCCTGTCTATCATCTATCTATCTATCTATCTATCTATCTATCAATCTATCCATCTGTTTGTCTGTCTATCTGTCTGCCGATCTATCTATCTATCTATCTATCTATCTATCTATCTATCTATCTATCTTTCTATCTTTCTATCTATCTATCGACCTAATTACCTACCTACCTACCTGCCAGCCTTCCTTTCTATCATCTATCTATCTATCTATCTATCTATCTATCTATCTATCTATCTATCTATTTATCTATCTATCTACCCATCCGTCTATCTATCTATCTATCTATCTATCTATCTATCTATCTATCTATCTATCTATCTATCCGTCCGTCCGTTATCTATCTATCTTTCTATCCATCTATCTATCTCTTTAGCTGTCTATCTATCTATCTATCTATCTATCTATCTCTCCATCGCCTTATCTATCTACGGAAAATATGTTTATTATGCCGAAATAAACCCCATCTATATTTCTACCTATCTATCTCTCTATCTATCTATCTATCTATCTATCTATCTATCTATCTATCTATCTATCTATCTATCTTTCTATCTATCTATCTACCTATCCATCTATTTATATATCTACATATTTATCTATCCTTTCATCTGTCTGTTTGTCTGTCTGTCTGTCTATCTATCTATATATCTATCTATCTAGCTATCCTGCAATCCTGTTATCTATTCAGCTACCTTATGTTCATTTCATTTCGGAAAATATGTTTAAGGCAAAATCAAACCCCATCTATGTCTTTAAATATCTATCTATCTATCTACCTACCTACGATCAATCTATCTGTCTATCTATCTATCTATCTATCTATCTATCTATCTATCTATCTATCTATCTATCTATATATCTATCTATCTATCTATCTACCAACCTACCTACTATCTATCTATCTATCTATTTATATATCTATCTATCTATCTTTCTATATATCTATCTATCTATCTATCTATCTATCTATCTATCTATCTATCTATCTATCTATCTATCTATCTATCCTGCCTATTAATATCTATTCAGCTACTTGATATTCATTTCATTACGGAAAATATGTTTAAGTCAAAAATCAAACCCCATCTACTTATCTATGTATCTTTATATACACCAATCTATCTATCTATTTATTATTAAAATATGTGGTTTAAGTCAAAATCTGTATATCGAACCATCTACCTATCTATTCAGAGACCTTTTATTCATTTCAAAATGGAAAATATTTGTATAAAGTCGAAATCGAAATCCTGCCTTTCCTTTTTTCGATCTACCTATCTGTCTATCTATCAATCTATCTATCTATCCTGCAATCTAAATATCTATTC
>OZ022507.1:73025613-73048113 GCA_963989385.1 Ctena decussata
CTATCTATCTATCTATCTATCTACTTATTGATCTATCTACCTATCTCTCCATCGCCTAATATATCTACGGAAAATATGTTTATTATGTCGAAATAAAGCCCCCCATATATATCTATCTATCTATCTATTTACCTGTCTGTCTGTTTGTTTGTCTGCCTGTCTTTCGATCTATATATATCTATCTATCCTACAATCTTGATATCTATTCATCTACCTGATATTCATTTCATTACGGAAAATATGTTTAAGTCAAAATTAAACCCCATCTATCTATCTATCTATCTATCTATTATAAAAAATATGTGTATTAAGTCGAAATCTGTCTACTATCTATCTATCTATCTATCTATCTATCTATCTATCTATCTATCTATCTATCTGTCTATCTTTTATAAAAAATATGTGTATTAAGTCGAAATCTGTCTACTTACTATCTATCTATCTATCTATCTATCTATCTATCTATCTCTTTTTCGCCTTATCTATCTACGGAAAATATGTTTATTATGTCGAAATAAAACCCCATCTATAGTTCTATCTATCTAACTATCTAATATCTGTTTGTCTGTCTGTCTGTCTGTCTATCTATCTATCTAACTATCTCTCTAATATCTATCTATCAAATATCTGTTTGTCTGTCTGTCCGTTTATCTATTTATCTTTCTATCTACTTATCTATCTATCTATCTATCTATCTATCTATCTATCTATCTATCTATCTATCTAACTCGCTATCTATTGCATGACCTGATATTGATTTCAATATGGAAAATATGTGTATAAAGTCGAAAACCTGCATATCAGCTTTTTGATACTCATTTCATTACGAAAAATATGTTTAAGTCAAATCCAAAACCCATCTATCTATCTATCTATCTATCTATCTATCTATCTATCTATCTATCGCCTTATATATCTACGGAAAATATGTTTATTATGTTGACATAAAACCCCATCTATAGTTCTATCTATCTAACTATCTAATATCTGTTTGTCTGTCTGTCTGTCTGTCTATCTATCTATCTAACTATCTCTCTAATATCTATCTATCAAATATCTGTTTGTCTGTCTGTCCGTTTATCTATTTATCTTTCTATCTATCTATCTATCTATCTATCTATCTATCTATCTATCTATCTATCTCGCTATCTATTGCATGACCTGATATTGATTTCAATATAGAAAATATGTGTATAAAGTCGAAAACCTGCATATCAGCTTTTTGATACTCATTTCATTACGAAAAATATGTTTAAGTCAAAACCAAAACCCATCTATCTATCTATCTATCTATCTATCTATCTCTCCATCGCCTTATATATCTACGGAAAATATGTTTATTATGTCGAAATAAAGCCCCATCTATCTATCTATCTATCTATCTATCTATCTATCTATCTATCTATCTATCTATCCAGCTCTCCATCGCCTTATATATCTACGGAAAATATGATTGTTTTGGCGAAATTAAAGATACCGCTATATTTCTATCTATGTATCAATCTATTTATCTATCTATCTGTCTGTTTGTCGGTCTGTCTGTCGATCTATCTATCTATCTATCTATCTATCTATCTATCTATCTATCTATCTATCTATCCTACAATCTTAATAAATAATTCACCTACCTTATATTCATTTCATTACGGAAATTATGTTGAAGTCAAAATCAAACCTTATCTATCTATCTATCTATCTATCAATCTACATATCAATCTACCTATCAATCTATCGATTTATCTATCTATCTATCTATGCATCTATCTATCTATTCTACAAATTTAATATTTATTCAGCTACCTGATATTTATTTCATTACGGACAATATGTTTAAGTCAAAATCAAACCCTATCTATCTATCTATCTTATATAAAAAATATGTGTATTAAGGCGAAATCTGTCTACTTTCTATCTATCTATCTATCTATCTATCTATCTATCTATCTATCTATCTATCTACTTATTGATCTATCTACCTATCTCTCCATCGCCTAATATATCTACGGAAAATATGTTTATTATGTCGAAATAAAGCCCCCCATATATATCTATCTATCTATCTATTTACCTGTCTGTCTGTTTGTTTGTCTGCCTGTCTTTCGATCTATATATATCTATCTATCCTACAATCTTGATATCTATTCATCTACCTGATATTCATTTCATTACGGAAAATATGTTTAAGTCAAAATTAAACCCCATCTATCTATCTATCTATCTATCTATTATAAAAAATATGTGTATTAAGTCGAAATCTGTCTACTATCTATCTATCTATCTATCTATCTATCTATCTATCTATCTATCTATCTATCTATCTGTCTATCTTTTATAAAAAATATGTGTATTAAGTCGAAATCTGTCTACTTACTATCTATCTATCTATCTATCTATCTATCTATCTATCTCTTTTTCGCCTTATCTATCTACGGAAAATATGTTTATTATGTCGAAATAAAACCCCATCTATAGTTCTATCTATCTAACTATCTAATATCTGTTTGTCTGTCTGTCTGTCTGTCTATCTATCTATCTAACTATCTCTCTAATATCTATCTATCAAATATCTGTTTGTCTGTCTGTCCGTTTATCTATTTATCTTTCTATCTACTTATCTATCTATCTATCTATCTATCTATCTATCTATCTATCTATCTATCTATCTAACTCGCTATCTATTGCATGACCTGATATTGATTTCAATATGGAAAATATGTGTATAAAGTCGAAAACCTGCATATCAGCTTTTTGATACTCATTTCATTACGAAAAATATGTTTAAGTCAAATCCAAAACCCATCTATCTATCTATCTATCTATCTATCTATCTATCTATCTATCTATCTATCTATCGCCTTATATATCTACGGAAAATATGTTTATTATGTCGAAATAAAGCCCCATCTATCTATCTATCTATCTATCTATCTATCTATCTATCTATCTATCTAATATCTGTTTGTCTGTCTATCTATCTATCTATCTATCTATCTATCTATCTATCTATCTAATCTCTGTTTGTCTGTCTATCTATCTATCTATCTATCTATCTATCTATCTATCTATCTATCTATCTATCTATCTATCTATCTATCTATCTCGGTATCTATTCCGTGTCCTGATTGTCATTTCAAAATGAAAGAAAACCTGCATCTATCCTTCTGTCTATCTATCTATCTATCTATCCTGAAATCTTAATATCTATTCAGCTATTTGATACTCATTTCATTACGAAAAATATGTTTGAGTCAAAACCAAACCCCATCAATCTATCTATCAATAGGTCTATCTATCTATCTGTCAATCTATCAATCTATCTGTCGAAATCTGTATCCTTTTGTATCTATCTATCTATCTATCTATCTATCTATCTATCTATCTATCTATCTATCTATCTATCTATCTATCCATGGCCTTACATATCTACGGAATATATGTTTATTATGTCCAAATAAGGCCCCTCTATATTTCTATCTATCTATCTATCTATCTATCTATCTATCTATCTATCTATCTATCTATCTATCTATCTATCTGTGTGCCTGTCTGTGTGTCTGTCTGTCTGTGTGTCTGTCGATCTATCTATCTATCTGTATATCTATCTATCTATCTATCTATCAATCCTACAATCTTGATATCTATTCAGCTACCTGATATTCATTTCATTACGTAAAATATGTTTTAGTCAAAATCAAACCCCATCTATGTATGTGTCTATCTATCTTACTATCTATCTATTATAAAAGAATATGTGTATTAAGTCGAATATTGTCTACTATCTATCTATCTATCCTGCAATCTTAATATCTATTCAGCTACCTGATTCTCATTTCATTACGGAAAATATGTTCAAGTCAAAATCAAACCCCATCTATCTATCTATATATCTCTCTATTTGTCTGTCTTATTCTGTTTATCTATCTATCTATCTATCTATCTATCTATCTATCTATCTATCTATCTATCTATCACGTTTTCTATTGCGTGGCCTGATATTCATTTCAATATGAAAAATATGTGTATAAAATCGAAAAGCTGCATATCCTTCTGTCTATCTACCTATCTACTTATCTATCTATCTATCTATCTATCTATCTTTCTGTCTGTCAATCTTGCAATCTAAATTTCTTTTCAGCTTTTTGATATTCATTTCATTACGAAAAATATGTTTAAGTCAAAACCAAACCCTATCTATCTATCTGTCTATTTATCTATCTATCTATCTATCTATCTATCTATCTATCTATCTATCTATCTATCAATCTATCTATCTATCTATCTATCTATCTGTCGAAATCTGTCTACTTTCTATCTAGCCATCTATCTAGCTATCTATCTATATATATTTATCGATCTGTCTATCTCTCCTTCGCCTTATCTATCTACGGAAAATGTGTTTATAATGTCGATATCTATCTATCTATCTATCTATCTATCTATCTATCTATCTATCTATCTATCTATCTAATATCTGTTTCTTTATGTATCTATCTATGTATCTATCTATCTATCTATCTATCTTCCTATCTATCTATCTTACTTTTTATCTATCTATCTCTCTCTCTCCATCGCCTTATCTATCTAAGGAAAATATGCTTTTTATGTCGAAAAAAATCCTATCTATATTTCTTTCTCTCTATCTATTTATCTATCTATCTGTATATTCAGCGACCTGATATTTATTTTAATGTGAAAAATGTGTGCATTTAGTCGAAATCAAAACCCTGCCTATCCGTCCTTCTATCTACCTATCTACCAATTTATCTATCTATCTATCTATCTATCTATCTATCTATCTATCTATCTATCTATCTATCTATCTATCTATCTATCCTACAATCTTAATATCTATTCAGGTACCTGATTCTCATTTCATTACGGAAAATATGTTCAAGTTAAAATCAAACCCAATCTATCTATCTATCCATCTATCTGTCTGTCTTTATCTATCTATCTATCTATCTATCTATCTATCTATCTATCTATCTATCTATCTATCTATCTATCTATCTATTCTGTGACCTGATATTAATTTCAATATGGAAAATATGAGTATAAAGTCGAACCCTGAATATCCTTCTATCTATCTATCCATCTATCTATCTATCTATCTATCTATCTATCTATCTATCTATCTGATACTCATATCATTACTAAAATATGTTTCAGTCAAAACCAAACCCCATCTATCTATCTATCTATTTATCTGTCGAAATATGTATACTTTCTATCTATCTATCTATCTATCTATCTATCTATCTATCTGTTGCAATCTGTATACTTTCTATCTATCTATCTATCTATCTATCTATCTATCTATCTATCTATCTATCTATCTATCTATCTATCTATCTCTCCATCGCCTTATATATCTACGGAAAATATGTTTATTATGTCGAAATAAAGCCCCCTCTCTCTATCTTTCTATCTATCTATCTATCTATCTATCTATCTATCTGTCTGTCTGTTTGTCTGTCTTTCTGTCGATCTATCTATCTATCTATCTATCTATCTATCTATGTATGCATCTATCTATCTATCCTACAAATTTAATATCTATTCAGCTACCTGATATTTATTTCATTTCGGAAAATATGTTTAAGTCAAAATCAAACCCTATCTATCTATCTATCTATCTATCTATCTATCTATCTATTATAAAAAATATGTGTATTAAGTCGAAATCTGTCTACTATCTATCTATCTATCAATCTATCTATCTATCTATCTATCCATCTATCTATCTTTCTATCTATCTATTTATTTATCTATCTGTCTGACTCTCCTTCGCCGTATCTATCTACGGAAAATATGTTAAAAATGTCGAAATAAAACCCCACCTATCTATCTATCTATCTATCTATCTATCTATCTATCTATCTATCTGTCTATCTATCTATCTATATATCTATCTATGTATCTATCAATATATTTTTATCTATCTATCTATTGGCAAATAAAAATGTGTATTAAGTCGTAGTTATTAACATCAATTCTCTGTAAGCACCAGAATATTTTGTCCACGCACCGAAAGGGATTTTGATGACACTTATTTCAAATGAAAGGGTGTATCAAAAAACGAAAAAGTTATACTTAGTTTTGCGATTCTTCTTTCCGTTGTCATGGAAACGGCAGATGAAAATAGAAAATGTTGAAACTGGTGGGAAATTACAGTAGGTGGATATCTTAAGATTTTAAACATTCATACTTTGTCTGAAACTGATTAATTTTGCAGTTTTGTATAAAGTAGACAACAAATAAATAATTCAAAGTGGGAAGTGTATATTCTGAAACTGCTGTTTGCTCCAGTTATCACTTAAATGTGAAATTTTAGGTTTTCTTGGTGTACCATGGTCTCCTATTTAAGAGGGCAATGTGCAAAACGCAGTCTGATACAGACAGTGTGCCATATTCTAGTATATAAAGAAAAGCCTATAATACAAATTTCATAAAAAATCTGAGTGGGGTAAAGTAGTTTTCTGCATTAATTCTTGAGGTGGTTGGACCCCAAAAGCCAAATTTTCTTCAATTCTATTCTACTTTGGTTGCTACGCAGTTACCTCCCTTGTTAGCTCTTCACAGTAAAACAAACAAACTTGTAAACAATTACACTATAATTGAAGGCGGGTATTCCACAAGGTTGACAGAACTTTGTGAATTTGTATGCTGAGTTTTTATTCAGTTATTCATTGTTGCACCGTCTACAGATAATGTTACACAATGCTGAGGTCACTACATGTATTTGTTACGTGTGTTTATCAGATTTATCTCTTGATTGTTGGAGAAAGTGAAGTGCTGTATGTTGCAGATTCGTACAGCTTGCAGATTCGTACACTGGGAGTTTAAGGGTTTCTACTGCATGCATCATATCAATTTAAGACAAATTAATTACTTGACTATTAAACAAACAATCATGCCAGTCATTTCCAGTGCATGCTTGTGTGTGCCTTGTAGATTCAGTCATTGTAGAGATTGTTATTTTCGACTCCGCTACAGCCTCTCATATACAGCAAGTGCCTTGTGGAGACAGGGGAATCACAGAAGAGACAATGTACAACATCATTGATGTTTCTGGTGGTGTTCTCCCAGTTGCCATATGTAAGTAAAGGAGGCTCAGTAGCTGCTAGCGGCTGCAGTCCCGCTCCAGCTCTAGCCCTAAATTATATCAGAAACAAGTTTCTAGTTTTAAAAAAAATGAAAACAGTTTCTAGGTATTTTCCAGCCCAGTGCTGGGCTACTAGTAGCTGGGGAATGTTATTGTCAAGAACTTTTTCCATTAACAACAAACCTTATCAAATTCTGTGGAGCTAATTGCCAATGGAGGGTTTTATCAACAAGGGGCAGTTACAGTTGGAGACTTGTTTTCACTGCTTAGATTCCCTTAGACGCATAGACAATAGATGTAAAACTCTGTTTAGACTGCACAGAGGTGCAGGCTGATCGGTGTTTAAACTTGTCGCATACTCCGTAAGGTATTTTTTCCCCGGAGTGCACATTATATCTTGATTATTATGTTATGGGGGATAACTTTGATCATTAATGGTGTAAAAGTGACGCATGAAAGTTTTGATATTTCTGTCTTGTGCATGGGTATAGTTTGTGTCAAAAACAGAATTTGAACATTGTTATATACATTTTTATCAGTTTTTACAGCTCTGAATACCTTTAAACAAAACTTATTTGTTTATGAAAGAAGATAAGTAGATAAACTGAAAATAGAAATTTCAAGGGAGGCAAATCTGTATGAAATCTCAAGTATACTCTTTTGCAAAAGCTAGATTCTGTGCCAGACAGATACCAAAATAATGATACAAATAACAGTAATATAATAATAAATGAATAATTATAATAATTAAAGAAAGGAGTTTGTTATTTGTTTTTTTGTTTGTTTTTTTTTTGTTTTTTTTTTGGGGGGGGGGGGGTGGGGAGGGGCTGGGGGGAGTAACTCAAAAGTAAACTAAACAAACTATGCTATAGTTCATGTTCTGTTTTAAAATAAGAAAAAAATACAGTAAAGTACGCGAAATGACGCATCAAAGTTGCCGTGAAAAAGTCTCCCTGATGGAGAACTCAATCTCCCTGAAATGAAATCCAAATCTCCCACATGGTCATCGGGAGTTCATCACATGTATGACAGTCCATCTAGGATAATGGAACTGTTTATAGTGTATGGGTACACAACGATGTATTCTGCCATTTTTACAAAGGGAAACGACTTCTGTGATGTCCTCTTTTCTTTCCTGAATGAAGACGCCCTTCCATAATGGGGTATATTCATAAAGGAAAAAATCTGGTCAGGGGAGGGGTGGGTGCAAATTCTTTCCTTTGTGAGTTGGCACAGTTGAGAAAAAAAAGGAAAAAAAGAAAGAAAATGTTTTAGATTGCTTCATATGAAAGTGTATCTGTACACCTTAAATTTCCCAAGTTATAGATTTTATAAAACTTTTCAAAGAAGTTGAAAGAAACTTGACATAGCATATCATATTGTCCCGACAAAATATGGATAACACCAGATACAGTTTCCAATGAATCATGAGAGGGCAGTGATTATTGATATGATACAATTTCAGTGAATCGTTTCACCTCTTATCTCCTGTTAACAGAGCTCTAGATAAGAGGGGTATTTGATGATAATTGAGGGATAATTTTTTCTTATTTTTCTTCGAAACCATATGTTGTGATCCCTCATCTGAACTGTCTTGTCAAGACAGTCCAGATGAGGGGTCACAACATATGTTTTTATGCAGAAATAACAAAAGTTATCCTTAACTATCACCAAATACTCGCTCTTACATTGTATCAAGAGCTCTGTGTTATGATTATGCATACTTTACATTATACATGTATATGAACATTCGGAAAATCTTTTTATCTATTTTTAGGGACTGAAACATATGAAGAAAATTTAGTTGATTATGTCAGTGAAAGGTTAATCTGATGGTGGACAGAAATACCAATAACAATGTACTTTTGAGAATGAAAGAAATGAATCCAAAATATGCCATGTGTGCCACTTCAGCAACATGCTTGTGGGAGCAGAGAAACTTGAAATATGCCTGAAGAATACTGTTCAAATGTCTGCTGTAGGTATACTTTTAATGGCATTGCATTAAATAGAGGATCTTGTAGGAGTGATCATTTTATATGAAATTTATTAAACAAGCCTTTGGCGAGTTTCATAAATTTCATATGAAATGACCACAAGTGTAAGATTCTGTTTATCATATTGCCCTTGAAAATGAGATTTTAACGTCTTCAAATTGAACATTAATTCAATAAGTAAACGCATTGTTGACGCGTACGTTGTCAATGACGTTACATGTATGTGCCAAAGTGTTATTACACGTTTGGCCATACGATTTTTATGACAAGAGGTTATCCACTGAATAACAGTGATGTCATATGATAAACATATTTAAAGGAACCTGATGACTTATATCAGCCAGCTGCCTGCACATTTGTTGAGTCTTTCCAGATTTCTAAATTTACTGTTTTCCATTTGCAGTCTGAATCTTTAAAGTGAAATGTGGAAACTGATATGTTTGCGCAAATGTGCAGCACGATGTGATTATTTCTGTATGCATTGGTTGGTTGGTTGCTATGGGTTTAATGGCCCTTTGAGCCAGTATTTTAGTCTGTATCAGATGATCTCCCAGAGAGCGTGAGAAAGAAGAGAGAAATGATTGAAAGAATTTAAAACAATGCCCGCCTGCACCTACTGCAAGCACAGTAGGCCCTGAGTGTCTTACTTACTGTATTCACTTACCTTGAGGCAGCAAAAGGAAAGTGTTGGGTTATTTCTATTTCATATTATATTCTGTGCCCAAGATACAGTAGGGCTCTAACAGCCTTCTTCCCCTACAACCACAAGACTCTGGAAAACCTTTTACCTTTACTTTCATAAATAATGGTTCCTTTCATACAATCTTCATAATTATTTATGTATTTTTTGGGACACATTGAATGCATAGCTCCAAATAATAGCTCCCGCATTGGCGTTAGCGGAAGCAAAGTATTAAAGTTTTACATTAAAGTTTTTTTAGGTGATGGGCAAGGCACTGTCAGGCGAGCTATCCTGTCCCTGTGACAGGTCTTGTTAAAATTTACATTGGACAATTGTATTGCTAGTCTGGACTAGTCTGACAAAGGTGGTAGAATAGAAAAATATTGACATTCTGTGCACTGCTACTCAGTCAGTGAGACCAGGTGCTCTAAAAATAAATCAAGCATTTGTACTGATTTCTTCTATTCCAAGGGAAGTGTTTAAATATGTAATTTGTGCATCTGCTATAAACAGAAGATCATGGATTTGTATGGGGTTTACGTGAAACTGATTTAAACACTGTGTAGGTATTGGTCAGCAAAAGCCAGCTTGAACATCTGGTTTTGACAGTGCTGATTTGCAAATGATTTTGAAGATTTTTTTTTGTCTAATAAGCAGGAAGGAGACTCTGTGATTGGTTACTTATACACAGACTGTACCAGAGATGGTGGTTACTTAATAATTATACACAGACTGTACCAGAGATGGCTCCTTGTTACTGTGTTACCAAACTAGAGACAGCCAGTATGGTGATCATGATGTCTGTTGGTTGACCTACCAGAAAGTATGATAGAAAGAACCCAGACCTTTGATCTATGCAAATAACTTCTAAGCAAGTTCTGCAGGTAGTTATTCACTAAGGGTATTGAGGGCTGCATTTATTGAACAGGATCTCAGCCAAGGTTAATAATGGATCATATTGGACCATTAACACCAGTTATTGTCCCCCGCCTTTTCGAAGAAAAGCGGAGGGACCTAGTTTTCGGCATTCGGTCTTTCCGTCCCCCTAAAGTAGTAGGTACCTAGTGTGTGCAACTCCTCCTACAGTTCTATGCTGATTCTTTCCAAACTTTACAGATGTATTTGTCATGGTCTGAAGATATGCATGTGGTTTGGATATAATCCTGAGATTATTTTTTGTCACTTTTTCTACAAGTTGAACTTAGTCATTTTTTAGGCCTTTTTACTATCAAAGTGACTAGATAGTGGGTACCTTGTGTGCCCAACTCCTCCAACAGTTTTATGCCGATGCCTTTGAAACTTCACAGGTGTTTTGGTCATGGTCTGAAAATATGCATATGGTTTTGATATTATCCTCACATTATTTTTTGTTACTTTTTCTACAAGTTGAACTTAGTCATTTTATAGGCATTTTTACTATCATAGTGACTAGATAGTGGGTACCTTGTGTGCGCAACTCCTCCTACAGTTTTATGCCGATTCCTTTGAAACTTCACAGGTATTTTGGTCATGGTCTGAAAATATGCATGTGGTTTGGATATAATCCTCACATTATTTTTCTTTACTATTTTTGCAAATTGAACTTAGCCATTTTTCATACATTTTTACTATCAAAGTGAATAGATAGTGGGTACCTTGTGTGTGCAACTCCTACAGTTTTATGCCCATTCCTTTGAAACTTCACAGGTATTTGATCATGGTCTGAAGATATGTATGTGGTTTGGATATAATCCTCACATATTTTTTTTTATTACTTTTTTCACATTTTTTACTTAGCCGCTTTTCCAGCTCAAACACTAAGTGTATATACAGTGGAGACCTAGTTTCCAAGGCGGGGGACATAAATTCGTCGAATTTGCTTATTATTCCTTGCTTTGTGGAAACTGCCATATCATGAGACTTTTGAGTTCTTTAATTGGAAAATGATCTCTGCTCACTACATTTCTCAGTAGAACATCTTGAACCGCTAAGCATATTTGATGGCTATTACGTTTCAGACAAGTTTGAATTTAAGCAAAACTGGACAACTCACAATATAGTTATTGCCCCATAAAACTTCCATTGAATCACAATGGGAACAAGCCTGTCCATAGATGCTAAATGTATACAGCATCTGTTGACATTCTGTAAATGCAGCAGAATTACTGTAAAATCCAGCCTGCATAAGAATACAAATGGTGCAATTCCCAAATAAAACGGATAGTGCTCTCAATGTTTTAATGCATCTTTTTTATAAAATTTGAATAAACTTTATCATTTCATAAGTTCTGTATAAGCAGTTTGAATTTAAAAGTGATTTAAAACTCCTTTGATTTCTTTTGCAGAATGGAAGCCTGCTGAACTATTTATGCCAACAGAAGCAGATGAAAGGTCTCATCCAGAGAAAGTCTTAGACTTCAGTCTGAAATTTCAACTTTAAGTGGAGTGAGTGAGTGAACTCGGGTATAATGTCCCACCAATGATAGGTCATATGGAGATGGGACTTCGTTTTAAACTCCAACATTCAATCACTGTATTTTGAGAAGTCCTTGACACTTTCTGGTAGACTGATTAAAGCATTAACTTCTCAAAGGCCAACTAAATAAATAGAGGAAAAATAAACTTGTATTGAGTGAGAAAATTAACAATTCTACTAATTCTTAAAAGTACTAACCAGAAAAGGACTTGATGAAACACACTAAGAAATGTACGAGTTTCTACGAAAGATGCAAAAAAACAAAACAAAACAGCAGCAACATGTAGTGAGTTTGAACTTCAGAATCCCCTGCTACAATGCACTTTACTTATTTCTAGATGAGAGGGGTATTTGATGATAATTGAGGGATAATTTTCTTCATTTCTCATTGAAACCATAAGTTATGACCCCTCATCCGAACCATCTCATCAAGGCGGTTCAGATGAGGGGTCACAACATATGTTTTTATCCAGAATTTACAAAAAATTATCCCTAATTATCATCAAATACGCCCTCTTATCTAGGGCTCTGAGTATATTGTACACGTCCATGTTTTTTTATTTGTTTTTTTTTTCATTTTGACAAAAGGGAACAAGTAAGTGAATTCATGTTTGCTTCCTCATGTTCTTCCAACATTTTTACAAAGGAAAACTGAAGTGACTTCCTGCTGTTTGCTTCTTGGGATAAGGAGCACTTTTCAAAATGGAGTCTACTTGTTAAGGAAAGAATTTGCTCTTGGGAAGCAGATTATTTCCTTTAAGAGTTGACCCCCATTTTTAGAAAGGAGATAAAAGCAAATTGGCAGAGTAACTTCCCCTCCCCCCAAAAGTGGATCTATGGACCTTAAGTAGATTGAGAACAGATTACATGAGTACATATTACTCTTTGAGAAAATCTGGCTTTTGATTACCGAAAGTACAAGTATTGTATGTTCCATTTTCATTTTTTTTCCAAGTATGAAATTATGATGTATGGGTATTTGATTGTTTTCATCTCTAGGAACAACTTAAGTGACTTCCTGTTTGCTTCCCTCAATTTTTTTTTCCACCATTTTTACAAAGGGGAACAACTTTAGTGACTTTCTGTTTACTTCCCTCATGTTTTCCACCCACCATTTTTACACAAGGAACAGCTTGAATGACTTCTTGTTTGCTTCCTGGGATGATAAAGCTCTTACAAAATGGAGTCTACTTGTTAAGGAAAGAATTTGCTCCTACGAAATCAATTTAGATGGGAGGCAAAAATGAAAATGGGAAACTTGTTTTTCCTGATAGTGAACCCATTCACATTTGATGATTTAAGTAGGTGAGTGATATGGGGTTTACTGCACAGTTTTAAAGTATACCTGTATATCCCATGTTGATTTTTTTCAAATATGCAGTTAGGGTGTATGGGTACATCTATATGTGTTCCCTTCTTTTTACAGAGAGGCGCGGTAGCCGAGTGGTTAGAGTGGCTCGGTTATTGTGCAGAAAGTCATGGGAAGGTCGTGAGTTCGCAGCTCACTGTCGCCATCCGACCACTGGAAAACTCTCTCTGTCAACCCAGCAGTAAATGGGTACCTTTTTTCGAATTAGGGAAGGATAAGGCAGTGTAAGGAGAGAGATGGACTCCGTCTTTCATCAGCTGTGCCCAAGATACAGTGGGTCTCTACCACTGCCCCTACAGCTATTAGGCTATGGGAAACCTTTACCTTTTCTTTTTACAAATTAAGTGACTTCCTCTTTCCTTCCGTCATGTTTTTCCACCATTTTTACAAAGAGAAACAAAATCATTGACTTCCTGTTTACTTCCCTCATGTTTCTCATCCATTTTTTACGAAGGGGAACAACCTTTGTGACTTCCTGGTTGATCCCTGAGATGAAGAAGCTTTCAAAAATGGAGCCTGCTTGTAAAGGAAAGAGTATGCTGCTGGGGAGGCAAATTCTTACATTTAAGAGTAGGAACCTGTAAATTTAGGAAGAAGGCAAAAATAAAAATGATAGAGTTGCTGCTCCTGAGAGTGTACCCATTCTTTTTTTCTGAATGTCCTGAAGAGTAGACTTTATTGGAAGAGCTCTGTCCTCCAGGGAGGCAAACAGGATCTTGTGATGTTCAATGTTGTAGGGCTGGTGGAAAAAACAGATGTTGACCCATCATTTGCCTCCCCTTCCTGAGGGGGTCGGCCCTTGTGGGTAGTTTGCTCCTCTGGGAGCAAATTCTTTCCCTGGGGTGTAGACCTCATTTATTTGAAAATGAGGTCCAGAGAGGCATACAGACCTTCATGAAGAGATGCGTCCTTCAGGAAAGCAAACCAGAAAACAGGAGTTCTTGTTGCTCCTCTTTGTAAAGTTGACAGTTGCTTCCCTTAGTAAATTGGACAGAAAATACATAGGTTGACAGGTCAGTATAGCATAATCATTAGAATAACTCTAGCTTATGGCATTTCTGAATTTGCTGAAGAGACGACTTCATTTACAGAGCTGTATCCTCCAGAGAGGCAAACAGGAGTTTAAGATATTCATATTTATAGGGATGGTGGAAACCCCAGATGTTGACCCGTTAGTTGTCTCCCTTCTTTAGGGGTCAGCACTTGATGGGAAGTTTACTCTCTGGGGAGCTAATTCTTTCCTTGGGGTGTAGACCTCAATTAAAATGCTACGTTTTCAAGAGAGGCATACAGGAAGTCATTATCCTTTGTAAAATTGTTGGAGCTCAAGTTAATTTTGACAGAAGTATGGCCTTTTGAAATTGCCCCCAAGGTTATAAAACTTTTTTCATGCTCAACTCAGCTGAGCATGAAATTTTACCTGCTAATAAATAGCAAAGTACTGATATGTACAGTTGTTTTCTTGTTGAGTTTAGCTGAGTATCAAATTTTCTCTGCTGAAAAATATGAAAATGCCAACATAAGTTGGCATTTTCATATTTATCAGCAGAGGTACATGTAATTTCATGCTCAGCTGATTTGAGCACGAGAAATGTTTTATAACCTTGGGGCTTGGTCATTTTAGGCAAATGTTTGCAATGTTGGGTAGGTATTTTGTGTAATCAGCTCCTCCCACAATTTTCAGTGGCTGTTTTTCAGACATTGTATACTTGTTGTGAACATAATGAAGATGTGTGTAGGGTTTTTTGATGGAGAAAAATTTAAGTTTGAAGGAATTTTGCCCTTTTAAACTTATCATTTTCGGCGGCATTTTTGCACTGTTGGGTAAGAAGTTTTTGTGTAGTGTTTCCAGTGGATTCTCCTTGCAGACAGTGTTTGTGCTTAACAAATGCTTTAGGGATGTACACATGTCTTGTGACAGGCGCTGCATGGGGGCATCATTAGTGTCTTATAGACACCTTTTTCTAGTTATTTTATGCTTAGCAGTGAATTCAATGCATATCTAGAAAAAATAAAGGTGATATTGTCTGCAGTAAAATATATTGTATCATTTCACTAGTGACTGATATGATTCATTATTCCCCCTACATACAAAGTATGTCAGGGGGTACATAGTTTTTGTCATTCCATCTGTTTGTTTGTTCGTTCGTCTGTCCGGTTCATGATATACCTCCATCATTGCTTTCTTTATGGACTACCTAAGCTGCAGGGTCAGGCTCATGAATGGGGCCAGGGGTCAGTAACTAGGACTTAGCCATATGGTGTATTTAATTGGCAAATAGTTATATCCAATATACTTCAGTGGCACCTTATGATACATGCAAGGTTTATTTCATACTGGTTTACATCATACTGGTTTACATCATGTGGATGCTGCAGCTGTCCTAGGGTCAAGGCCACACACTTAGAATTTTGTACATGTATGACATTTGCATTTAAGTTGTGTGTTAAAGTATGCTTTCATTAGGCGGTGGCACTGGTCATAGGTATACATGAGCCTCTGCTCACTTGCTCTAGTAATTTTTCACTGCAGTAAACTGCAGCTGCTTTTGACAATTGTTTTGACTTAATTTCTTTCCGAAAAAGTCTGAAATGTAGCATTCTGACATTATGCTACAGATGTTAGCATGCCAAATCAAGTAATGACGTCACATTTGATTTCAGGTTTAGCCGGAGTATAACTAATTTGCATGCGACATCAGTCTGACTGCAGCTGCAAACGGCTTTCTTAAATTGCCAATTTCTTTTTATTCGTTCTTTCAGAGAGCCTTATTAGCCATTTTCTAGGTGCAAACTATAGTTTCACCCAATATTATACCCACTAAATGTGCTAAGACAAGCAAAATTAACAAGAAATGACTATGATAAAAAGTTATTTTTATTTTCGAAACAGAAAAAATGAAAAGAAAATTATATTTTCGATAAATACCAAAAATATTTCATGTGTTGAAAATATTAGAATTTCACTCATGCTACGCACTCGTGAAATTTTTTTTACATTTTCAACATATTCCATGAAATAAATTTGGTACTTACCTTGAAAAGTGTTGTTGTGTTATTGTTTAATGCCCACAGTAAACAGTTATGGTTGAGTCCATTTTCATGCGTTTTCTAATTTTTTTGCTTTTTCGTAAAAAATGCAGAGTTATTGCCCTTTAGCATCACAAACATTGAAAATTTTTTAATTAAGTTCAATTTAACATAATGCTGAATGGATATTTACACAGTTAAAGTCATTTATTAAAGAGTCTTCCTTTTACGGTTGATATTTTGCTTTTGTTTATTTCCCCTACCCCCTGTTTTTGACATATTTTCCACTTAGAACGCGTAAAATATGCATTTTCTTTGGAGACAAGGAAATGTTTGATACAAATTCAATAAAAACTGACCTGTAGTCATAAATTATCAGCAACAATATATGCATAACTTACTACAATTCTAACATAGAGCCAAAATGTTTGCTTACCTGCTCAAAACCATTTTTTTAATTTCTGTAACGGTGCAAATTTAGTATGCTTATTTTTCCAAGAAGATGCTCTTACCCCACTCAGTTTTTTTCATATTTACAATCATGATACTTAGTTAATTCAAGAGTAGCTATGTAAATTATTCATAGAGGCCTGCATTTTTTTATTCCTCTTGAAATATTGTCATTTTTTGCATTTTTCACTTTTAATGAAATTCGCCAGAGTATGTATTGTCGACAATGAAGGTACTATTAGTGACATTAATTTATTCTTCAAGTCTGTTGTGAAACATGCTAAATAAAACTCAAATATTTTACAGGTTTAATTGTTTTTCCTGTCCACCTGTTGATTATTATGATTTTTAAGGTGAAAATATGCCATTTTTAATATAAATCACAAGAATTTAAGTCCAAATTTCGCTGAAATCGACACTGATGGTTACCATGGCAACGGAAGTAGATGTCAAAGTTTGAAAGGTTATTTTCTTATACCTGAGTGGTAAGGACCATTGTGTGAAAATTTCAGCCAATTCTGAGACGGTGCGTGGAACGCCCCCATTCAAAAATTCTGGTGCTTACAGAGAATTGATGTTAATTTGTTAAAAATACATATTAAGACGAAGTGCACCTTCCTACGTATTAACCTACCTAAGTACCTATATACCTTTTCAGCTACCTAAATACCGTCTGTCTGTGTTTCTATCTATCTATCTATCTATCTATCTATCTATCTATCTATCTATCTATCTATCTATCTATCTCGCTATCTATTCCGTGACCTGATATTCATTTCAATATGGAAAATAAGTGTATGAAGTCGAAACCCTGCATATCTATCTATCTATCTATCTATCTATCTATCTATCTATCTATCTATCTATCTATCCTGAAATCTTAATATCTATTCAGCTATTTGATACTCATTTCATAACGAAAAATATGTTTGAGTCAAAACCAAATCCCATCAATCTATCTATCAATCTATCTATCTATCTGTCTATATATCTATCTATCTACCTGTGGAAATCTATCTATCTATCTATCTATCTATCTATCTATCTATCTATCTATCTATCTATCTATCTATCTATCTATCTATCTGTCTATCTATCTATCTATCTATCTATCTCTCCATCGCCTTATATATACTATGCACAATAAATATAGCAATTTTTTGTATGTGTCAGATCCACCATATTCAGATTTTATTGTCAGTTTACTGCATAAAAATATAAAGACCGATGATTCGAGATGGACTGGCAGGTAAAAGATTCAAGATTGCTCAGTTGTAGCGTTTGAACTATCGTGACGTCAGTTTTTATGACCATTGTATCTGAACGACATTTATGATCATGTACAGAAGCCACAACCATGATGAGGCGGAGGTTAGCTGTTAAAATAAAGGAAAACGCTCTAAAACATTTGAATATGTTACGAGTATGAGGTTACAAAGTTCGAAAATTTGACGTTTTTCCTTGTTTTTACGTTATCGTCTTAAAAACTTGTTTCTAATCGGTATTTCTTGAATCCCTTTTGAGTGTATGATTGTTTGGTAGCTACCAATATGATAATGTAAACAATTCAGAAAGAAAATTCATTCTTCCCAGTTACTGAGCATAAGTCAAAAGTCTTAGACTAACGTCATCATTTTCTCACAGTTACGTTATACTCCAATGAAGAAACTTCACAGTTAAATTAATCATGGTGTGGCCTTTAATTCTACCCTATTGTTTTTCTCGGGTTTTGATTCTGCATTGCACTTCAGCACCCGTGAATCATTGCACATTGGACCGAATAAATACGTTTTAACGTCAATGGCGCATTCCAAGATTCGTCAGTTGTTAAGCTTTACCATATCTTTTACACAATCAATAGCTTTGACAAGAAAACTGAGCATGAAAATGTTGAGAAATACCGTACAAAAAATAACATGCTTACCATTTTATGTTGCTTTCCAATGGGTGCGAATTTCGGCTAATGACCCCTTCCGTGCTTATCGCTTTTCCTCCATATCGTTTTTAAAGATGGCTTCTGTAATCCCATGGTATCTTAAGCCCCAAATATGGTTCCTTTCAATTCAATTTAATTTCGCTCAATGTTGCACTTCAGTAATGAGAAAAATTGCAAAATATAAAAATTTGCTAAATATATTTTGCATAGTATACATATGGAAAATATGTTTATTATGTCGAGATAAAGCCCCCTGTTTATTTTTGTCTATCTATCTATCTATCTATCTACTTGTCTGTTTGTCTGTCTGTCTGTCTGTCTATCTATCTATCTATCTATCTATCTATCTATCTATCTATCTATCTATCTATCTATCCTACAATCTTGATATTTATTCGGCTACCTGATAGTCATTTCATTACGGAAAATATGTTTAAGTCAAAATCAAACCCCATTCATCTATCTATCTATCTATCTATCTATCTATCTATCTATCTATCTATCTATCTATCTATCTATCTATCCTACAATCTTGATATCTATTCGGCTACCTGATAGTCATTTCATTACGGAAAATATGTTTAAGTCAAAATCAAACCCCATCTATCTATCTATCTATCTATCTATCTATCTATCTATCTATCTATCTATCTATCTGTTTGTCGGTCTGTCTATCTATCTATCTATCTATCTATCTATCTATCTATCTATCTATCTATCTATCTATCCTACAATCTTGATATCTATTCAGCTACCTGGTATTCATTTCATTACGTAAAATATGTTTAAGTCAAAATCAAACCCCATCTATCTATCTATCTATCTATCTATCTATCTATCTATCTATCTATCTATCTATCTATCCTTCGCCTTATCTATCTACGGAAAATATGTTTATTATGTCGAAATAAAACCCCATCTATCTATCTATCTATCTATCTATCTATCTATCTATCTATCTATCTATCTATCTATCTATCTATCTATCTATCTATCTATCTGTTTGTCGGTCTGTCTGTCTGTATGTTGGTCTGTCTGTCTGTCGATTTATCTATCTATCTATCTATCTATCTATCTATCTATCTATCTATCTATCTATTTATCTATCTATCTCTTCAGTGACCTGATATTCATTTCAATATGGAAAATATGTGTATAAAATCGAAATCAAAACCCTGCCTATCTATCTATCTATCTATCTATCTATCTATCTATCTATCTATCTATCTATCCTGAAATATTAATATATATTCAGCTTCCTGATTCTCATTTCATCACGGACAATATGGTCGAGTCAAAATCGAACCCTATCTATCTATCTATCTATCTATCTATCTATCTGTCTGTCTTTCTCTGTTTTTATCCATCTATCTATCTCTCTATCTATCTTGCTATCTTTTTCGCGCCCTGATATTCATTTTAATATGGAAAATATGTGTATAAAGTCGAAACCCTGCATATCCTTCTGTCTATCTATCTATCTATCTATCTATCTATCTATCTATCTATCTATCTATCTTTCCTGCAATCTTAATATCTATTCAGCTATTTGATACTCATTTCAGTACAAAAAATATCTTATAGTCAAAACCAAACCCCATCTATCTATCTATCTATCGATTCAGAGATCTGATATTCATTTCAATATGGAAAATATGTGTGTAAAGTCGAAATCAAAATTCTGCCTTTCCTTTTGTAGCTCACCTGAGCACGAAGTGCTCAAGGTGAGGTATTGTGATCGGTCTTTGTCCGTCGTCCGTCGTCCGTCCTTCGTCAACTTTTGATTTAAACGACTTCTTCTCCAAAACTGCTGGACGGAGTTTGAAATAATTTCACTGAAATGTTCCTTGGGGGACTCTTTACCAAAATTGCTCAAATGGTTCCGCTCCGCTGAACAATATGTCCGCCAGAGCTAAGAATAGAAAAATCTTTAAACGACTTCTCCTCCAAAACTGCTGGGCAGATTTTGAAATAGTTTCACAGAAATATTCCTTAGGGGGCCTTTTACCTAAATTGCTCAAACGGTTCCGCTCCGCTGAACAATATGGCCGCCAGAGCTAAAAATAGAAAAACCTTTACTCGACTTCTACTCCAAAACTGCTGGGCAGATTTTGAAGTAATTTCACAGACATGTTTCTTAGGAAACCCTCTACCAAAATTGCTAAAACGGTTTCGCTCCGCAGAACAAAATGGCCGCCAGAGCTAAAAATAGAAAAACCTTTAAACAACTTAGCCTCCAAAATTGCTGGGCAGATTTTGGAATAATTTCACAGAAATGTTCCTTAGGAGGCCCTTAACGAAAATTGCTCAAACGGTTCCGCTCCACTGAACAATATGGCCGCCAGAACTAAAAATAGAAAAAATCTTTAAACGACTTCTTCTCCAAAACTACATGGCAGATTTTGAAATAATTTCACATAAATGTTTCTTAGGAGACCCTCTACCAAATTTGCTGAAACGGTTCCGTTCCGCTGAACAAAATGGCTACCAGAGCTAAAAATAGAAAAACCTTGAAACGATTTCGCCTCCAAAACTGCTGGGCAGATTTTAAAATAATTTCACAGAAATGTTCCCTAGGAGTCCTGCTACCAAAATTGCTCTACCAGTTCCACTCCGCTGAACAATATGGTCGCCAGACCTAAAAATAGGAAAACCTTTAAACAACTTCGCCTCCAAAACTGCTGGGAAGATTTTGAAATAATTTCATAGAAATGTTCCTTAGGAGACCCTCAACCAAAAATGCTGAAATTGTTCAGCTCTGCTGAACAAAATGGCCACCCGAGCTAAATATAGAAAAACCTTTAAACTACACCTCCTCTAAAGCCAATGGCTCGATTTCACAATAATTTCACAGAAGTGTTTGACTTACGGTTCTAAACAAAAAATTGCTAAAACGATTCCACTCCGCTGTACTAAATGGCCGCCAGAGCTAAAAATAGAAATAAATCTTAGAATGACTCAGAGGGCACAATTACGATCCAATCATCATGAAACTTGGTTAGAATGTTTATCTTAATAAAATCTAGAACAACTTAAATACTAGGTCATGTGGGGTCAAAAACTAGGTCACTAGGTCAAATCTTAGAAAAACGTTGTGTACACTCTTGAGGGCACAGTTATGATGTAATCTACATGAAACTATGTCAGAATGTTTATTTTTATGAAATCTAGACCTGATTTGAAACTGGGCCATGTCAGGTCCAAAACTAGGTCACTAGGTCAGTTCTTAGAAAAACCATGTGAACGCTTTAGAGGACACAGTTTTGTTTTAATCTTCATGAGACTTTGTCAAAATGTTTATCTCCTACAAATCTGGACCAAGGGTGCAACTTGGTCATGTCGGGTGAAAAACTATGTCAAACCTTAGAAAAACAGTGTTTACGCTCTAGAGGGCACAGTTTTGATCCGATATTCATGAAACTTTGCAGAATGTTAATATCGAAGGAATCTAGACCAGGTTTGAAACTGGGACATGT
>OZ022507.1:73053113-73058113 GCA_963989385.1 Ctena decussata
GCATTTTATGGGTTAGTTTCCAATGGTCATTGAACTGGCTGACATGAGACTTCTACAATTTGTTAATATGTAAATGTGTAATAAAATGGTAGTTGGTTTATTCAGATCATGAGGATCCTGGCCGAATAGGAGGCTGCCTTTGAAGTATACAGAATTTTAAGCAGGTTTTAACTCCATTTTTCAAGTAATTCCGATTAGTGCGCTGTATGTAATGCGAAAAATGCCAATATCTGGCATGACTGTTATGCAATGACAACTACTAAAGAGACATACAAAATTTCATTTTAATCGCAAAAAATCTAAAGTATAGAAAGAATGATTAAATTCACCCATTGTCTAATGGATTTGAAACTGAATCTAGCTTATAAGGGAATAAAAGTTTAAGATTGCTCTCGAAATTCCAAGGATTTAAATCCAATTGAAGAAAGGAGGACATTATAAAAGAAAACATGAAAAGAACCAAATTGTAAAAGATATTATAGGGACACGCATATTCTCTGTGTGGTATTCTATTAACAAGAATATATTAATGCAACTGTACGATTTAATTCAATACGGGTGCAAGCAACATTTAACAGTTTAAGGCTAAAGGAAGACCTACCCAATACTAACACGTGATACACGAACAGTCAAATGAAACGAATGACACAGTTCTGACAGACATATAAGGTGTACACAATTTAATATCCTCTCTCTCTCTCTCTCTTGGTGTCTGAAAGTTCTAATCGAATACATAAAAGTGAGTTCCTTTAAGAGCAGTGAAAACATACAAAAGAAAGGGTGTGGGCCAGACTGTATAATTTTTAATGATAAATTCTCCTCAGTGACCCTGAATAAACTGGCAATTGCAATAAATGCCAGAGAAAGCACACTGTAATTTCGAGGTACAAGGCAGTCAATCTAAAGACCATTAGACAGTCGGTGTAATTCATGCCTTTTCTATACTTCAGATATTTTGCGAAAAAAAATTAATTTTGTATGCCTCTTTTATAGTTCTCAATGCGTGACCGTCATGCCAGACATTGGCACTTTTTACATTACATACAGTGCACCAGTCGGAATAACTTGAAAAATGGAGTTAAAATCTGCTTAAGGTTCGGTATACTTCAAAAGCAGCCTCCCATTCGTTCAGGAACCTTATGATCTGAATTGACCAACAACCACTTTATCACACATATACATGTTAACAGATTGTAGATATTCCATGTCAGCTAGTTTAATAAAAATTCGGCAATAACCGATGAAATGCAGGCAAAGGGTGCAATTCAATATGCAACATTGCAGGGGTAATTTTTTTTTACAACGGACATGTATCTATCTATCTATCTATCTATCTTCTGGTCCTATTTATTATTGGCGAATTAAAATGTTTATTAAGTCGAAGTTAATAATTTGTTAAAAATGCATAGTTAGTCGAAGTCCACCTACCTACCTACCTACCAGCCTACCTACAAACCTTCCTGCCTGCCAGCCTACCTGTCTGCCTGCCTACCTACCTACCTACCTACCTACCTACCTACCAACCAACCTATCTAACTACCTACCAGCCTAACTACCTGCCTGGCAGACTCCCTGTCTGTCTGTCTGCCTGCCTTTCTACCTATCTATCTATCTATCTATCTATCTATCTATCTATCTATCTATCTATCTATCTATCTATCCCCTGGTCCTCTTTATTATTGGCGAATAAAGATGTGTATTAAGTCGAAGTTAATAATTTGTGAAAAATGCATAGTAAATCGAAGTGTCACTACCTACCTTCCCACCTACCTACCTACCTACCTACCTACCAACCAACCTACCTACCTACCTACCTACCTACCTACCTACCTACCTTCCTTCCTTCCAGCCTCCCTGTCTGCCTGCCCGACTGCCTACGTAAGTACGTACCTACCTACGATCTATCTATCTATCTATCTGTCTATCTATCTATCTATCTATCTATCTATCTATCTATCTATCTATCTGTCTGTCTGTTTGTCTGTCTGTCTGTCTGTCTGTCGATCTATCTATCTATCTTTCTAATTATCTATCCTACAATCTTGATATCTATTCAACTACCTGATATTCATCTAATTACGGAAAAAATGTTTAAGTCTAAATCAAACCGCAACTATCTATCTATCTATCTATCTTACTATCTATCTATCTATTATAAAAGAATATGTGTATTAAATCGAAAATTGTCTACTATCTATCTATTTATCTATCCTGCAATCTTAATATCTATTCACCTACTTGATTCTCATTTCATTACGGAAATATGTTCAAGTCAAAATCAAACCCCATCTATCTTTCTATATGTCTCTCTATATATCTGTCTGTCTTTCTCTGTTTATCTATCTATCTATCTATCTATCTATCTATCTATCTATCTATCTATTCTGTGACCTTATATTTATTTCAATATGGACAATATGTGTATAAAGTCGAAACCCTGAATATCCTTCTGTCTATCTACCTATCTACTTACGTATATATCTATCTATGTATCTATCTATATGATACTCATTTCATTACGAAAAATACCAAACCCCATCAATCTATCTATCTATCTATCTATCCAGCTCTTCATCGCCTTATATATCTACGGAAAATATGTTTATTATTTCGAAATAAAACCCCATCTATCTATCTATCTATCTATCTATCTGTCTGTCTGTCTGTCTGTCTGTCTGTCTGTCGATCTATCTATCTATCTATCTATCTATCTTAATAAATTATTCAGCTACCTGATATTCATTTCATTACAGAAAATATACTGAGAGAAATAAATTTAGCAATTTTTCCAAAGGTTTGTAAAATTTTCTTTAGAGATAGTATTCACAGGTTAATGATCGCATATGGTTAGTTAAGGCTAAGAGACTGCGATTACATAAAACTTGGACGAAAAAGGTGACTTAACGCACGTTTGACGTCACTTTAAATGAATTCAGTCTTTGCGTGGGCTGACAAACAATTAAACAAAGAAAATTGTCCAAATGCTTTTGAAAGATTTTAACTGGGTGCTTGAACAAGAAAACCGTAAATGGGTTTGCAAATAAACGCATAAGAAGCTGGCAATGGGGCACGTTAGTTTGACGTTAACTTGCCGAAAAATTCAAACGCCATTTTAAACATTATCAATTGACGTTTCGATTCGAATCTCTTTGCGCTTGATTACTGTCAACTTGGGGAGCACTATCATGTAAAAAGATTAGCACAGGTAATCCACTTGTTTTAACGGAACGACCAAAACCTTTCAAGATTTGAATGGAGGCGTCAAGTTTACGTTATGACGGAAATTGACAAAATCTCTGGATATGCAATGACTCGTATGCGCACTTAGAGAAAAAAAAACCTCTTTAAATTCAATATTGCTGATGTCAAGAGAATCTTTGATGGTTTTAAAAACTGACGTCATAATGACGTAACTATCGAACCTGGTGTGGTTAGATCTGCGGGAATAGCGCCAATTCACAGCAACAAATTGCTTGAAAGTGTTTTGGTCATTTAGAGGCCACGCCATGGCAGCTTGGTTCAAGATTTTGGAACAATTCGTTAACGTTGACTTTTGCTGAGTCTCAATTGCTGTGTGAATGACAATTTTGACGGCGTGATATAGCACATTTACGTTTAGCATGGAAACAATCTTTTAACACACAACACTGTGTCTTTGTTCACAAATGTCTACATCGCCGCAAATTGGCTCTGGTGTAAGATTTGAAGATGAAACAGCGCCTGAAAAATCTATCTATCTATCTACTATACAAAAATATGTGTATTAAGGCAAAATCTGTCTACCTTCTACTTATCTATCTATCTATCTATCTATCTATCTATCTATCTATCTATCTATCTATCTATCTCTCCTTCGCCTTATCTATCTACAGAAAATATGTTTATTATATCGAAATAAAACCCTATCTATCTATCTATCTATCTATCTATTCAGTGATCTGATATTTATTCAATATGGAAAATATGTGTATAAAGTCGAAATCAAAACCCTGCCCATCCTTCTTTTTATCTATCTATCTATCTATCTATCTATCTATCTATCTATCTATCTATCTATCTATCTATCTCTCTATCTATCTATCTATCTATCCTGAAATCTTAATATCTATTCAGCTACCTGATTTTCATTTTATTACGGACAATATGGTCAAGTCAAAATCAAATCCTATCTATCTATCTGTCTGTCTTGTTCTGTTTATTTATCTATCTATCTATCTCTCTATCTATCTCGCTATCTTTTCCATGCCCTGATATTCATTTCAATATGGAAAATATCTTAATAAAGTCGAAACCCTGCATACCCTTCTATCTATCTATCTATCTATCTATCTATTCTGAAATCTTAATATCTATTCAGCTACCTGATTCTCATTTTATTACGGACAATATGGTCAAGTCAAAATCGAACCCTATCTATCTATCTATCTATCTATCTGTCTGTCTTGTTCTAGTTATTTATCTATCTATCTATCTCTCTATCTATCTCGCTATCTTTTCCGCGCCCTGATATTCATTTCAATATGGAAAATATGTGTATAAAGTCGAAACACTGCATACCCTTCTGTCTATCTATCTATCTATCTATCTATCTATCTATCTATCCTGCAATCTTAATATCTATTCAGCTATTTGATACTCATTTCAGTACAACAAATATGTTTAAGTCAAAACCAAACCCCATCTATCTATCTATCTATCTATCTATCTATCTATTTGTTCAGAGACCTGATATTCATTTCAATATGGAAAATATGTGTGTAAAGTCGAAATCAAAATTCTGCCTTTCCTTTTTTAGCTCACCTGAGCACGAAGTGCTCAAGGTGAGGTCTTGTGATCGGTCTTTGTCCGTCGTCCGTCGTCCATCCGTCGTCAACTTTTGCTTTAAATGACTTCTTCTCCAAAACTGCTGGACGGATTTTGAAATAATTTCACAGAAATGTTCCTTGGGTGATTCTTTACCAAACTTACTCAAATGGTTCCGCTCCGCTGAACAATATGGC
>OZ022507.1:73063113-73068113 GCA_963989385.1 Ctena decussata
GCTACCTGGTATGCATTTCATTACGGAAAATATATGTAAGTCAAAATAAAACCCCATCTATGTATCTATCTATCGATCTATCTATCTATATATCTACCTATCCATCTATCTATGTATTCACCGAATATTGAAAATATGTGTATTAAGACGAAATCTGTCTACTTCCTATCTATCTATCCATCTATGTATTTATGTATGTATGTATGTATGTATGTATCTATGTATGTATATATGTATGTATGTATGTATCTATCTATCTATCTATATATCTATCTATCTATCTATCTATTTATGCAGTGACCTGATATTCATTTCAATATGGAAAATATGTTTATGAAGTCGAAACCGAAACCCTGCATATCCTTCTTCCTATCTATCTATCTATCTATCTATCTATCTATCTATCTATCTATCTATCCTGCAATCTTAACATCTATTCAGCTACCTGGTATTCATTTCATTACGGAAAATATATGTAAGTCAAAATAAAACCCCATCTATGTATCTATCTATCGATCTATCTATCTATCTATATATCTGCCTATCCATCTATCTAGGTATTCACCGAATATTGAAAATATGTGTATTAAGACGAAATCTGTCTACTTCCTATCTATCTATCTATCTATCTATCTATGTATGTATGTATGTATGTATGTATGTATGTATGTATGTATGTATCTCTCCATCGCCTTATCTATCTACGGAAAACATGTTTATTATATCGAAATAAAACCCTATCTATCTATCTATCGATCTATCTAGCTATCTATTCAGTGGCCTGATATTCATTTCCATATGGAAAGTATGTGTATAAAGTCGAAATCAAAAACCTGCTTATCCTTCTTTCTATCGTCCTATCTATCTATCTATCTATCTATCTATCTATCTATACTGCAATATTATTATCTATTCAGCTATTTGATATTCATTTCATTACGGAAAATATATGTTTAATTCAAATTCAAACCTCATCTATATATGTATTTATCTGTCTATCTGTCTATCTATCTATCTGTCGGCCTGTCTGCCTGTCTATCTATCTATCTATCTATCTATCTATCTATCTATCTATCTATCTATTCAGTGACCTGATATTCATTTCAATCTGGAAAATATATGTATAAAGTCGAAAGCAAAAACCTGCCTATCCTTCTTTTTATCTACCTCTCTATCTATCTATCTATCTATCTATCTATCCAGCAGTCCTATTATGTATTCAGCTACCTGATATTCATTTCATCACGGAAAATATGTTTAAGTCAAAATCAAACCCCATCTATCTATCTATCTATCTATCTATCTATCTATCTATCTATATATCTATCTATCTATCTATCTATCTATCTATCTATCTATCTGCCTGCCATCCTATCTATCTATCTATCTATCTATCTATCTATCTATTCCTGGTCCTCTTTATTAGTGGCGAATAAAAATGTGTTTTAAGTCGATGTTAATAATTTGTTAAAATGCATATTAAGTCGAAGTGCCACTACCTACCTATTTACCTACCCACCTACCAACCAACCTACCTATCCACCTACCGACATACCTACCAACCTACCTACCAACCAGTCTACCTACCTGCCTGCAACCCCCTGTCTGTCTGCCTGACTACCTACCTTCCTATCTACCTGCCTGCCAGCCTTCCAGTCTGCCTGCCTGACTGCCTATCTATCTATCTATCTATCTATCTATCTATCTATCTATCTTACTATCTATTTTTGGCAAATAAAATGTGTTTAAAGTCGAAGTTAATAATTTGTTAAAATGCTTTATAAGATGAAGTGCACCTACCTACCTACCTAAGAACCTACCCACCTACCAGCCTACCTACCTGCTTGCCAGCCTCCATGTCTGCCTGCCTGCATGCCTGCCTATCTAGCTTCCTACCTATCTATCTATCTATCTATCTATCTATCTATCAGCTTACCTACCTACCTACCTGCTCCCTGTCTATCTACTTTTCTATCTATCTATCTATCTATCTATCTATCTATCTATCTATCTATCTATCTAGCTAGCTAGCTAGCTATCTTTTTATTTATCCATCGATCCGTCCGATCGTTTGTTTATCTATCTATCTATATATCTATCTATCTATCTATCTATCTATCTATCTATCTATCTATCTATCTATCTATCTATCTATCTCTCCGTCCGTCCGTCCGTCTGTCCGTCTGTCCGTCTATCTATCTATCTATCTATCTATCTATCTATCTATCTATCTGTGTGGATGTCTGTTTGTCTGTCTGTCTGACTGTCTATCTATCTATCTATCTGTCTATCTATCTACAGGTCCGTTTCAAAAAACTATGCCCCTGCAATATAGCGCAATAAATTGCATTCTTTTCCTGCATTTTATGGGTTAGTGTCCAATGGTCATTGAACTGGCTGACATGAGACTTCTACGATTTGTTAATATGTATATGTGTAATAAAATGGTAGTTGGTTTATTCAGATCATGAGGATCCTGGCCGAATAGGAGGCTGCCTTTGAAGTATACCGAATTTTAAGCAGGTTTTAACTCCTTAACTCCATTTTTCAAGTAATTCCGATTATTGCGCTGTATGTAATGTGAAAAAATGCCAATATCTTGCATGACTGTTATGCAATGACAACTACTAAGGAGACATACCAATTTCATTTTAATAGCAAAAAATCTAAAGAATAGAAAGAATGATTAAATTCACCCATTGTCTAATGGATTTGAAACTGAATCTAGCTTATAAGGGAGTAAAAGTTTAAGATTGCCCTCGAAATTCCAAGGACTTAAATCCAATTGAAGAAAGGAGGACATTATTAAAGAAAACATGAAAAAAAGCCAAATTGTAAAAGATATTATAGGGACACGCATATTCTCTGTGTGGTATTCTATTAACAGGAATATATTAATGCAACTGTACGATTTAATAAAATACGGGTGCAAGCAACATTTAACAGTTTAAGGCTAAAGGAAGACCTACCCAATACTAACACGTGATACACGAACAGTCAAATGAAACGAATGACACAGTTCTGACAGACATATAAGGTGTACACAATTTAATATCCTCTCTCTCTCTCTTGATGTCTGAAAGTTCAAATCGAATACATAAAAGTGAGTTCCTTTAAGAGCAGTGAAAACATTCAAAAGAAAGGGTGTGGGCCAGACTGTATAATTTCGAATGATAAACTCTCCTCAGTGACCAGGAATAAACTGGCAATTGCAATGAATGCCAGAGAAAGCACATTGTAATTTCGAGATACAAGGCAGTCAATCTAAAGACTGTTTACTTTTACAAGTTTATTTTTCATTTTCATATCCATTAGACAGTCGGTGTAATTCATGCCTTTTCTATACTTCAGATATTTTGCGAATAAAATGAATTTTTGTATGCTCTTATGTAGTTCTCAATGCGTGACAATCATGGCAGACATTGGCACTTTTTACATTACATACAGTGCACCAGTCGGAATAACTTGAAAAATGGAGTTAAAATCTGCTTAAGGTTCGGTATACTTCAAAAGCAGCCTCCCATTCGCTCAGGAACCTTATGATCTAAATTGACCAACTACCACTTTATCACACATATGCATGTTAACAGATTGTAGATATTTCATCTCAGCTAGTTTAATTAAAATTCGGCAATAACCGATGCAATGCAGGCAAAGGGTGCAATTCAATATGCAACATTGCAGGGGTTGATTTTTTTTTAAACGGACCTGTATCTATCTATCTATCTATCTATCTATCTTCTGGTCCTATTTATTATTGGCGAATCGAAATGTGTATTAAGCCGAAGTTAATGATTTGTTAAAAATGCATATTAAGTCGAAGTCCACCTACTTACCTTCCTACCTACCTACATACCTACACACCTTCCTGCCTGTCAGCCTACCTGTCTGCCTGCCTACCTACCTACCTACCAACCAACCTACCTAACAACCTACCAACCTAACTACCTGCCTGGCAGCCTCCCTGTCTGTCTGTCTGTATGCCTGCCTTCCTACCTACCAACCCACCTATCTATCTATCTATCTATCTATCTATCTATCTATCTATCTATCCCCTGGTACTCTTTATTATTGGCGAATAAAAATGTGTACATGTATTAAGTCGAAGTTAATAATTTGTTAAAAATGCATAGTAAATCGAAGTGTCACTACCTACCTATTTACCTACCTACCTTCCCACCTACCTCCCTACCTACCTACCTACCTACCTACCAACCAACCTACCTACCTACCTACCTGCCCTCCAGCCTCCCTGTCTGCCTGCCCGACTGCCTACCTACGTACGTACGTACCTACCTACCTACCTACGATCTATCTATCTATCTATCTATCTATCTATCTATCTATCTATTACAGGAAGACAATACCATGAGTGAAAATTAAAAAAAAAACTAGAATAATAAAAAGTCAAAGACAACCAAAAAACTTTAAAGGTCTTTTAATTAGATCTAACTTTAACACTAAGAAGGCAGAGGTCAAAAAGTGTAAATCAGCTAAATGTGATATATGTCAATATTTAATAGAAGGTAAACTATTTACACTGAAGACGTCAATGTCATGTACAGTTTCAAATGTAATATATGTTCTTTCGTGCAATGGATGCGGCGAATACTATATAGGCCAAACTGGTGACAAACTAAGAATAGGTAACAGTACACAACCAACAGATTAGAGACCCCTCGGTAAGACAAATACCAGTAAGCAAACATTTAGACGACTGTTGCAAAACTGAACCAAAATTTAAAATATTCCCGTTTTACAAATTGTTTACGAAAAAAGGTTTCGGATAGGTTAAACATGGAAAAACATTTCATAAACGCTTTTAATCCATTACTGAACAGTTTTAAATGACGTCATAAATATATGTGCACAATAACGTAACGGCATAACGCCGTTACTATGTATACAACGCCATTATTCCCCTGATAATCTTATACAGTGAAACGCATAGGGAAAATAAAGTTATTTTACAGACGTTCCATCTCGTTAGTTTGATTTTT
>OZ022507.1:73073113-73093113 GCA_963989385.1 Ctena decussata
TGTCTGCCAGCCTTCCTGTCTGTCTACCTGCCTGCCTACCTACCTACCAATCTATCTATCTATCTATCTATCTATCTATCTATCTATCTATCTATCTATCTATCGATCTATCTATCTATCTACCTACCTACCTGCCTGCCAGCCTCCCTATCTATCTATCTATCATCTATCTATCTATCTATCTATCTATCTATCTATCCACTGGTCCCCTATATTATTGGCGATGAAAATGTGTATTAAGTCGAAGTTAGTAAATTGTTAAAGATGCATATTAAGTCGAAGTTCCACTACCAACCTATCTACCTACCAACCTACCTACCTACAAACCTACTTACCTACGAAGGTCATTCAGTAAGTCTTGCAAACGATGTCATTACTGCTTTATTAATTGAAGTAGGGAAATCAAATTACACCATTAACAGCTTACGTTTATAATATACATATGTGCTAATAATCATACACGAGACATTCCTTTCTCAGATATGAGAGGGTTTTGAATGCAAAGGTGTAAGCGATACCGGCGGTGAAATTGTACAAACATGACGTCTTTTACAAGAAGTGAGGGGAAGAAAATCCCTGCATATATGTTCATAATTCTTTCAAATTACAATAATTCATGTTCTAAAGTAATCGCCTTATATGTAAGAACTCAAGTAAGAGAAAGTTATATTTTCACATGACCAAACAAATGTGGTAGCTGAGCAACAGGAGAATGTTACAGAATTTTAGCAAAATTCTAGTTTTTGATGTTTACCTCTGGTTTCTTATGGCTGCAAACGATATTAAACAAGGCTCGAAGCTTATATTTTCTCTAGTATCTACATTTCAGCATCTCAGGACTCTTCTTTGATAACAAATTAATGGCAGTTTAGGAAACACTTCATCTGTTGTGAAGGCCTCTTCTTCATATACACATTTTATATGATATTTAAGCTGCCCGAAAAACATGGTAATCTTCCATTGAACAATAATAATATCTTCACTGTCGGCAATTTCTTAACCATGGTACCGTGTACATACTTCGGTATTATTTGCCGTATCTCCCAGCAATCTTCAGATATTTACAAGCGTTCTGAACGAAGCTAGGGGATCTAACAGACAACTAGAAGCCACTACCGCACCCATAATGGAAATATTCTTCAGTTGCCTAGCAACGCCCTTTTGTAAGATCATGACTTTTTTGAAAATTGTTGACTGGAATGAAGGGAAGATGCTATGTAGGAATGTGGATTGCTTGATTCGTTTTTAACTATCATTTGCCTGAAACCCGGACGTTTGCAAGACTTATTGGATGACCCTCGTACCTACCTACGTACCGAACTACATAACCAACTACCAGCCTCACTACCTGTCTGCCAGCCTTCCTGTCTGTCTGTCTGTCTACCTGCCTGCCTACCTACCTACCTACCTACCAATCTATCTATCTATCTATCTATCTATCTATCTATCTATCTATCTATCTATCTATCTATCAACCTACCTATCTGCATGATATCTATCTATCTATCTATCTATCTATCTATCTATCTATCTATCTATCTATCTATCTAGCTATCTGCCTGCCGGCCTCCCTATCTATCTATCTATCTATCTATCTATCTATCTATCTATCTATCCACTGGTCCCCTTTATTATTGGCGATGAAAATGTGTATTAAGTCGAAGTTAGTAATTTGTTAAAGATGCATATTAAGTCGAAGTTCCACTACCAACCTATCTACCTACCAACCTACCTACCTACAAACCTACTTACCTACGAGGGTCATTCAGTAAGTCTTGCAAACGATGTCATTACTGCTTTATTAATTAAAGTAGGGAAATCAAATTACACCATTAACAGCTTACGTATATAATATACATATGTGCTAATAATCATACACGAGATATTCCTTTCTCAGATATGGGAGGGTTTGAATGCAAAGGTGTAAGCGATACCGGCGGTGAAATTGTACCAACATGACGTCTTTTACAAGAGGTGAGGGGAAGAAAATCCTTGCATATACATGTATGTTCGTAATTCTTTCAAATAACAATAATTCATGTTCTAAAGTAATCGCCTTATATGTAAGAACTCAAGAGAAAGTTAAATTTTCACATTACCAAACAAATGTGGTAGCTGAGCAACAGGAGAATGTTACAGAATTTTAGCAAAATTCTAGTTTTTGATGTTTACCTCTGGTTTCTTAAGGCTGCAAACGATATTAAACAAGGCTCGAAGCTTATATATTCTCTAGTATCTATATTTCAGCATCTCAGGACTCTTCTTTGATAACAAATTAATGGCAGTTTAGGAACACTTCATCTGTTGTGAATGCCTCTCTTCATATACTCATTTTATATGATATTTAAGCAGCCCAAAAAAACATGGTGATCTTCCATTGAACAATAATAGTATCTTCACTGACGGCAATTTCTTAACCTTGGTACGGTGTACATACTTCGGTATTATTTGCCGTATCTCCCAGCAACCTTCAGATATTTACAAGCGTTCTGAACGAAGCTAGGGGATCTAACAGACAACTAGAAGCCACTGCCGCACCCATAATGGAAATATTCTTCAGTTGCCTAGCAACGCCGTTTGCAAGATCATGACTTTTTTGAAAATTGTTGACTGGAATGAAGGGAAGATGCTATTTAGGAATGTGGATTGCTTGATTCGTTTTTAACTATCATTTGCCTGAAACTCGGCCGTTTGCAAAGCTTATTGGATGACCCTCGTACCTACCTACGTACCGAACTACCTAACTAACTACCAGCCTCACTACCTGTCTGCCAGCCTTCCTGTCTGTCTGTCTGTCTGTCTGTCTACCTGCCTGCCTACCTACCTACCTACCTACCTACCTACCAATCTATCTATCTATCTATCTATCTATCTATCTATCTATCTATCTATCTATCTATTTATCAACCTTCCTACCTGCATGACATCCCCCTATCTATCTATCTATCTATCTATCTATCTATCTATCTATATATCTATCTATCTACCTATTACCTACCTTGCTACCTACCTACCTACTTACCTACCTACCTAGGAGCGGCTGTAGCGTAGTGGATAACACTCCAGACTACCAATCCAGGGGTCGCAAGATCGATCCCCCGCTTCCCCGGTCTTTCGGATGAGACTTTAAACCGAGATCCCGTCTCCATATGACATCGTTGTTGGTGGGACGTTCACCCGAGTTCACTCACTCACTCACTACCTACCTACCTACCTACCAACCTACCTACCTACCTTCCAGCCTAACTACCTACCTACCTAATTGCCTGCCCGCATATCTGTCCGCTTGCCTACCTACCTACATTCCTACCTACCTACCTACCTTCCTACCTACCAACCCACTACCTACCTAACTACCTACCAGCCTAACTATCTGCCTGCCAGCCTCCCTGTCTGTCTGCCTACTTCCCTATCTATCTATCTATCTATCTATCTATCTATCTATCTATCAATCTATCTATCTATTGATCTACCTGCAGATAAAGTCGAAGTTAATAATTTGTTAAAAATGCATATTAAGTCGAAGTCCAAATACCTACCTACCTACCTATGTATCTATCTATCTATCTATCTATCTATCTATCTATCTGTCCACCTACCTACTTTTCTACCTACCTACCGACCTACCTACCTACCTACCAGCCTACCTACCTGCCTGCCAGCCTCCCTGTCTGCCTGCCTGCCTACCTACCTACCTACCTACCTACTTAGTTAATAATTTGTTAAAATGCATAGACACCTATTTACCTAACTAACTTCCCATCTACATACGTACATACCTACCTACCTGTCTGTCTGCCTACCTACCTACCTATCTACTTACCTACCTACCAATCTATCTATCTATTTATCTATCTATCTATCTATCTATTTATCTATCTATCTATCTATCTACCTATCTATCTATCTATCCTCTTGTCCTTTTTATTATTGGCAAATAGAAATGTGTATTAAGTCGAAGTTAATAATTTATTAAAAATGCATATAGAGTCGAAGTGCCACTACATACCTATTTACCTACCTACCTACCTACCTAACTAACTAACTAACTTCCAAGCTAACTGTCAGCCAGCCAGCCTCCTTGTCTGTGTGCCTGGTTGCCTACCTACCGACATACCTACCTACCTACCTGCCTGCCTGCTTACCTACCTACCGACCTACCTACCTTCCTATGATCTATCTATCTATCTATCTATCTATTTATCTATCTATCTATCTATCTATCTACCTATCTATCTATTTATCTACCTACCTTTCTGCCTGCCAGCCTTCATGTCTCTCTATCTATCTATCTATCTATCTATCTATCTATCTATCTATCTATCTATCTATCTATCTATCTATATCCTCTGGTCTTCTTTATTAATGGCGATAAAAATGTGTATTTAGTCGAAGTGCCACTACAAACCTATTTTCCAACCTACCTACCAACCTACCTACCTACCAACCTACCTACCTAACTACCTACCTACCTACCTACATACCTAACTAACCACCAGCCTAACTACCTGCCTGCCAGCCTCCCTGTCGGTCTGTCTGTCTGTCTATCTATCTATCTATCTATCTATCTATCTATCTATCTATCTGTCTGCCTGTCTGTCTATTATCTATCTATCTATCTTCTGGTTCTCTTTATCATTGGCGAATTAAACTTACAAACCTACCTACCCACCTACCTACCTACGTATCTACTATCTATCTATCTATGTATCTACTATCTATCTATGTATCTATGTATCTATCTATCTATGTATCTATGTATCTATCTATCTATCTATCTATCTATCTATCTATCTATCTATCTATCTATCCACTGGTCCCCTTTATTATTGGCGATGAAAATGTGTATTAAGTCGAAGTTAATAATTTGTTAAAGATGCATATTAAGTCGAAGTTCCACTACCAACCTATCTACCTACCAACCTACCTACCTACAAACCTACGAGGGTCATTCAGTAAGTCTTGCAAACGATGTCATTACTGCTTTATTAATTGAAGTAGGGAAATCAAATTACACCATTAACAGCTTACGTATATAATATACATATGTGCTAATAATCATACACGAGACATTCCTTTCTCAGATATGGGAGGGTTTGAATGCAAAGGTGTAAGCGATACCGGCGGTGAAATTGTACAAACATGACGTCTTTTACAAGAGGTGAGGGGAAGAAAATCCTTGCATATACATGTATGTTCATAATTCTTTCAAATAACAATAATTCATGTTCTAAAGTAATCGCCTTATATGTAAGAACTCAAGTAAGAGAAAGTTAAATTTTCACATGACCAAACAAATGTGGTAGCTGAGCAACAGGAGAATGTTACAGAATTTTAGCAAAATTCTAGTTTTTGATGTTTACCTCTGGTTTCTTATGGCTGCAAACGATATTAAACAAGGCTCGAAGCTTATATTTTCTCTAGTATCTACATTTCAGCATCTCAGGACTCTTCTTTGATAACAAATTAATGGCAGTTTAGGAAACACTTCATCTGTTGTGAAGGCCTCTTCTTCATATACTCATTTTATATGATATTTAAGCAGCCCAAAAAACATGCTGATCTTCCATTGAACAATAATAATATCTTCACTGACGGCAATTTCTTAACCTTGGTACGGTGTACATACTTCGGTATTATTTGCCGTATCTCCCAGCAATCTTCAGATATTTACAAGCGTTCTGAACGAAGCTAGGGGATCTAACAGACAACTAGAAGCCACTGCCGCACCCATAATGGAAATATTCTTCAGTTGCCTAGCAACGCCGTTTGCAAGATCATGACTTTTTTGAAAATTGTTGACTGGAATGAAGGGAAGATGCTATTTAGGAATGTGGATTGCTTGATTCGTTTTTAACTATCATTTGCCTGAAACTCGGCCGTTTGCAAGACTTATTGGATGACCCTCGTACCTACCTACGTACCGAACTACCTAACTAACTACAGCCTCACTACCTGTCTGCCAGCCTTCCTGTCTGTCTGTCTGTCTACCTGCCTGCCTACCTACCTACCTACCAATCTATCTATCTATCTATCTATCTATCTATCTATCTATCTATCTATCTATCTATCAACCTTCCTACCTGCATGACATCCCCCTATCTATCTATCTATCTATCTATCTATCTATCTATCTATCTATCTATCTATTACCTACCTACCTACCTACCTACCTAGGAGCGGCTGTAGCGTAGTGGATAACACTCCAGACTACCAATCCAGGGGTCGCAAGATCGATCCCCCGCTTCTCCGGTCTTTCGGATGAGACTTTAAACCGAGATCCCGTCTCCATATGACATCGTTGTTGGTGGGACGTTAACCCACGTTCACTCACTCACTCACTACCTACCTACCTACCTACCAACCTGCCTACCTACCTTCCAGCCTAACTACCTACCTACCTAATTGCCTGCCCGCATATCTGTCCGCTTGCCTACCTACCTACATTCCTACCTACCTACCTACCTTCCTACCTACCAACCCACTACCTACCTAACTACCTACCAGCCTAACTATCTGCCTGCCAGCCTCCCTGTCTGTCTGCCTACTTCCCTATCTATCTATCTATCTATCTATCTATCTATCTATCTATCTATCTATCTATCTATCAATTTATCTATCTATTTATCTACCTGCAGATAAAGTCGAAGTTAATAATTTGTTAAAAATGCATATTAAGTAGAAGTCCAAATACCTACCTACCTACCTATGTATCTATCTATCTATCTATCTATCTATCTGTCCACCTACCTACTTTTCTACCTACCTACCTACCTACCTACCTACCAGCCTACCTACCTGCCTGCCAGCCTCCCTGTCTGCCTGCCTGCCTACCTACCTACCTACTTAGTTAATAATTTGTTAAAATGCATAGACACCTATTTACCTAACTAACTTCCCATCTACATACGTACATACCTACCTACCTGTCTGTCTGCCTACCTACCTACCTATCTACTTACCTACCTACCTACCTACCAATCTATCTATTTATCTATCTATCTATCTATCTATCTTTCTACCTATCTATCTATATATCCTCTTGTCCTTTTTATTATTGGCAAATAGAAATGTGTATTAAGTCGAAGTTAATAATTTGTTAAAAATGCATATAGAGTCGAAGTGCCACTACATACCTATTTACCTACCTACCTACCTAACTAACTAACTAACTAACTTCCAAGCTAACTGTCAGCTAGCCAGCCTCCTTGTCTGTGTGCCTGGTTGCCTACCTACCGACATACCTACCTACCTACCTACCTGCCTGCCTGCTTACCTACCTACCGACCTACCTACCTTCCTATGATCTATTTATCTATCTATCGACCTATCTATCTATTTATCTACCTACCTACCTGCCTGCCAGCCTTCATGTCTATCTATCTATCTATCTATCTATCTATCTATCTATCTATCTATATCCTCTGGTCTTCTTTATTAATGGCGATAAAAATGTGTATTTAGTCGAAGTGCCACTACAAACCTATTTTCCAACCTACCTACCAACCTACCTACCTAACTACCTACCTACTTACCTACCTACCTACATACCTAACTAACCACCAGCCTAACTACCTGCCTGCCAGCCTCCCTGTCGGTCTGTCTGTCTGTCTCTCTATCTATCTATCTATCTATCGATCTATCTGTCAATCTGTCTGCCTGTCTGTCTATTATCTATCTATCTATCTTCTGGTTCTCTTTATCATTGGCGAATTAAACCTACAAACCTACCTACCCACCTACCTACCTACGTATCTACTATCTATCTATCTATGTATCTACTATCTATCTATCTATCTATCTATCTAGGTGTCTATCTATCAATCAATCTATCTATCTATCTGACAATGTGTCTGTCTGTCTGTCTGTCTGTCTATTATCTCTATCTATCTATCTATCTATCTTCTGGTCCTCTTTATTATTGGCGAATTAAACCTACTTACCTACCTACTTACCTACCTACCTACCTACATTCCTACCTATCAACCCAATACCTACCTACTTACCTACCTACCTAGCTACCTGCCTGCCAACCTCCCTGTCTGTCTGCCTGCCTGCCTACCTACCTATATATCTATTTATCTATCTATCTATCTATCTATCTATCCCCGAATAAAAATGTGTATTAAGTCGAAGTAAATAATTTGTTAAAAATGTATATTAAGTCGAAGAGCAACTACCTACCTATTTACCTACCTACCTTCCTACCTACTTACCTACATACCTACCTACCTACCTACCAACCTACTTGCCTACCTACCTAATTACCTACCTACATACCTAATTACCTACCTACATACCTACCTACCTACCAAACTAAGATCTATCTATCTATCTATCTATCTATCTATCTATGTATTTATCTATCTATGTATCTATCTATCTATTCATCTGTCTATCCTCTTTTCCTCTTCATTTGTCACGGAGAATCCGTGATTCGAATGGTTTTAAGTTTCACTAATTTGCATATTGTTTTAGTACACTATTATTTGCCTAGGGTGCTTAACACTGTGATTTGTTTTATTCTATTTATATGCATAATGTTAAGTGACATTATGTTACTTGACGTTACGTCTATTAACGTTGAGTAATAATGACGTTGACAACAGTTTTAACCTGGAGACAATCTTGAAAAGGATGAAATGGACTTGATGTAGAAATTAAGACTATCATAAGGATTTTCAGTTACAAGATTGAACAGGGAATAACCCTGGCAAGGACTGTATTTAGAAGAATGGAATGAACTACAATTTTATTCAACTACGACTTAGAAAACTACGATTTTGATACTACGATTTTAACAGCAGAAATCTATCAGATAAGATATTACTATTTTGAATCTTACATATTTTACTAACTGTGATTTACAATGTGGCTAACTGGATATTACAAAGTTATACTTATTTAATTTGTGTTCATTTATAATTGTTTGCCATATTGATTGGTCCCGCGAACCGGATACAGAATAGAGAAATCAGGTGACAATACGGACTGTGTAAATTAAGCAAAAACAGAATCATGTCATTAGCCTACCTTAAATCAAACAGAACACGTTATAGAAATCTCTTGGACAAGGAAGTATCAGCAGCAAAGGATCTCCTTGCAGAGAATAAGGAGGCAACAGATTTGAAGGACTTCGCCAAAAGGATCAGCGCCTGCATTCGGAGGTTGAATGAATTTAGTGATAAATTAGAGTTAACAAATGAGAAAATTTCTTTGGCTATTGCTTTAATAGAGGGAACCGAGGATATTGAATCAGTTATTCAGGAGGATGGCGCTTTTATTTCGTCTTTGATAGATTACAGAGACCAATAAATTACTCTCGAAAAATGGGTGCTGGACATTAAAGCCCCCTCCGAAAACTCTTCCACAACCACGATTACAGAAGAGAGAATAGGTCAGATAGAACAGTTGCAGGCACAAATGCAACAGCTTCTGATTGGGCAACAGAACATGATCCTGCAACAACAACAACAACGGCAGCACAACCCTGGAGGTGCAGTGAAACTACCTAAACTTGATATTCCTGCTTTTGATGGTAATAAACTTAAGTGGACTGAGTTCTGGGACTCATTTGAATCAACAATCCACAAAAATGAGAATTTGTCAGGAATTGAAAAAATGAATTACCTGAATAGCAAACTTATTGGAGAGGCAAGAAATGCTGTTTCAGGTTTAATCCTATCAAATGACAATTACAACGTAGCCATAACACTGCTAAAGGAACGATTTGGTGATCTACAAACTATGGTTAATTCATACTATGTCGAACTTATCAACTTATTACCCGCTACCAATACCCCTAGAGGCCTAAGGCAATTGTATGATCAAATAGAAAGAAATCTTCGGAGTTTGGAGGCACTACACCAGGATATTAATCAGGACATCTTTATCTCGATAATAACGTCGAAAATTCCGAAGGATGTTATGATTCAACTAGAAATACAGAAAGGTGCAAAAAACAAATGGACAGTGCATACTTTGAGAGATCTATTTAATGATTATGTTTGCGCACGAGAAAGAGCAGATCAGCAATCGCATTCACATTCTGGAACCGTAGAAAACAGATACTCACTTCCAAGACCATTAAGAACATCCACAGAGGCTCTGGTTGCAGGAGGCAGACAATCACCAAGACAAAACAGTCACAGACAGTCTTTTGCTCCGTGCCGTTACTGTGAAGGCACACACTGGAGTGACGAGTGCATGAAATATACTACAGTGGATGCAAGGAAACAAAGGATTAAAGGCAGCTGCTTTATTTGTCTGAAACAAGGACATAAAGCTCATGAATGTGTATTAACCAAAGCGTGTTTCTACTGTGGACAGATGAACAACCACCATAGAAGTCTTTGTCCTCAGAAATTCAAATCTTCATCAAGACAACGTGAGAGTGCCCAGTTGGCTGAGGAACTACCGACACATGAAGATAGGGGTACAATGGAAAATGTTCTTATGTCACCAGGGGAAATGGTTCTGATGCAGACAGCAAAGAGCCATATAAGAAATCCCACCAGCGGGGTACAAGAAAGTGTGCGCATGTTATTCGATTCGGGAAGCCAGAGAACTTACATTACGGAAAGTTTGGCTAAAAGGCTGAGTTTGAAAATGGGAGAAATTAGTGAAATTACCTTGGTTACCTTTGGGTCTGAAAAGCCGAAGACGATCAGAACACCAACCACTGTCGTGGATATTGAACTCAGAGATGGGGGTGTGTTACAAATTAATGCAAATGTAGTGCCAAGTATAACAGGTTCAATCCAGAGGCGTCCTTTCAGCTTAAATTCTCTTAAAAACTGGGAATGTTTATGGAGAGAATCCGCGCTTGCAGACACATTACCAAATGAAAGGGAGTGCTCTACTGTTGAACTACTTATTGGTAATGATTATTACCTTGATCTTATTTTGCCACAGAAAACTGAAATTCAGCCTGGTCTCTACATGTTAGGTTCTAAACTTGGATGGATATTAGCAGGACTGAATCTGTCACTGATACTGTTGAAACAAATATGCTAGTACTGACTTACGGAACAGAGATTGAAACGGAAACAAGCTTGTTTACTTCTGCTGATAAATCTATCCCTACTAAACCGACACTAGAGGACTTTTGGAAATTGGAATCCATTGGTATAAATGACAGCCTGGTTAACACAAGTGATGACAAAGTACTTCAGACTTTCAAGGAAACATTGAAATATGAAAATGGTAGATATAAAGTAACCTGGCCCTGGAGACAGGACAGACAAGATTTGCCTAACAATCGCAACCTAGCACTAGGAAGGTTAAAATCGCTAATCAATAGAATGCAACATAATCCTGATTTGATCAAAAGATACGATGAGATAATTGAGGATCAACTCAAACAAGGTATTATAGAAAAGGTGTCGAATGAGTCACTCGGACATATAAAACACTATATACCACATCACGCAGTCATAAATCCGGCGAAAAGAACTACCAAAGTGAGAGTGGTATATGATGCATCTGCCAAGACCAGAAAGGAGAATAAAAGCTTAAATGAGTGTTTATTTAAAGGACCTGTACTGCTACAAGACCTAACAGGCATCTTACTTCGCTTTCGCCTACATAAGATTGCCATTGTTGCTGATATTGAGAAGGCATTTCTGCAAATAGGATTAACAGATGATGCAAAGGATGTTACTAGATTTTTCTGGCTGAAAAACAAAGACAAGTCAAGCATTGAAAACAATATTCAGACATATCGTTTTTGTAGAGTACCATTTGGGGTAATTTCAAGTCCATTTTTATTAGCAGCAACAATTGAACATCACTTAAAGGGGTTTGACAATGCTACTGCTCAGAACATTAGAGACAACATTTATGTGGATAATGTCATTACAGGAACAGATTCTGAGAACGAGGCCTTAACATTTTACACAGAAGCAAAACATATATTTCAAATGGCATCTATGAATTTGCGAGACTGGATGTGTAACAATGAAAAGGTTCTAAAGTCAATACCTACACATGACAGATCACAGGGAGAAAAAATAAAGATTTTAGGTCTCTCATGGATTGTTAAAGATGATAGACTCTCTTTAAATGTCCACAATACAAACAGCTCTGAAAAGTACCTATCCAAAAGGATCGTACTTAAACAAATTGCCTCTGCATATGATCCTCTTGGTGTTTTCAGTCCTGTTATTCTACGAGGCAAATTGTTTTTACAAACATTGTGGAATCACAACATGTCCTGGGATGAACCGCTATCTTCAAAACATGCGACGGAATGGAGTGTTATAGAAAGAGATTTGAAACAACTTACAGGGTGTACATTTCCCAGATACATTGGACTACGTACAGGAGTACAGACTAATTACCAACTACTCGTCTTTTGTGACGCATCGAAATATGCATATGCTGCATCAGTTTACCTACATCAGGAAAATAAAGATAGTTACAAGGTTGATCTCATATTTTCTAAAACACGACTTGCACCAAATAAAGATATTAGTATACCACGACTTGAATTACTGGCCGCGCTTATTGGAACTAGGTGCGTAAGATTTGTGGAGAAGAATTTAAAGCTGGATGTAGCCAAAAAACACTTGTGCTTAGACTCCCAGTGTGTACTTAACTGGATTGAAAGCAACAAGGCTTTAACTACCTTCGTAGAAAATAGAGTAAAAGAAATAAAGGAACAGGAAAATATTGATTTACATTACATCTCAACAAAGGAGAACCCAGCCGATATAGCAAGCAGGGGATCGTCGGCTAGTGAATTTCAGGAAAGTAAATTATGGTGGCATGGACCGGAGTGGCTACTGACGCCACCTAGTGCTTGGCCAATCTGGAATTATGACAAACAAAGTAAGGAACTTATATCACAAGCTGAGTCTGAATACCGTAAAATAAAAGTTTTGTTTGAAGCTAAACTTGTAGCTCAGGAAGGGTCTTCGACACATATTAAGGCTCACAATCTAAGTGCTCCGTTTGGACTTGATGTTAGCAGATTCTCATCCATGACGAAACTATTAAGAGTAACAGCGCTGGCTAGGAGATTCATTGCCAAACTGAAAACGAAAACAATTTCAGATGGTCCTCTAATGGCTTCAGAGATTGTTGAAGCTGAACAGCAATGGTTAGCTTACATACAACGAAAACATTTCAAAGACATTATTCTTTCAATTGAGACAAATAAATCAAACAATTTAAGAACTCAGCTTGGCATATATTTAGATGAAAATAGGCTACTAAGATGTCGTAGTAGATTACAGAATGCAGACATACACGAGGGAGCTAGACATCCATTATTACTGCCCATTGCCCAATCACAACAGCTATACAGACATAACAATCGAACGGTATCATAAAGAGGCCCTTCATACAGGAATAACAGACATTGTCATTACTTCGACAAAAGTACTGGATACTGCAAGGACGATCGGCAGTCAAGAGAGTACTCAGAACATGTGCAGTTTGTCGACGTCATGAAGGTGGACCGTACAAAATGCCTATGATGCCCCCCTTTCCAGGACAACGTGTTTCAAAGTCTTCCCCGTTTACATATAGTGGAGTAGACTACTTTGGACCCATGTATATTAGAACAAGAACAGGCTCACAGAATGTATGGGTTTGCTTATTCACATGTTTAGTTACAAGGGCAGTACATCTAGAACTGATGCATAATATGGCAACTGAGCAATTTCTCCTAGGATTCAGACGGTTTGTGGCGAGGCATGGAAAACCTCTAGAAATCATCTCGGATAATGCTTCTCAATTTAAGCTGGCATCTGGCACTATTGATAAGCTGTGGCGTGAAGTCTTGTTCGAAAATGATGTTACCTCTTATGTGGCTAATGAAAATATAAAATGGCGGTTTACTGTAGAGCTCGCTCCATGGATGGGTGGCTTTTATGAAAGATTAATAGGACTTGTGAAGAGATCTCTTAGAAAGGCTATAGGTAAGCAATGTTTAACTAATGAACAACTCCTTACGGTACTAAAGGAAGCAGAAGCTATTATAAACTCAAGACCACTGACATACGTTGGAGATGACATTCAGTCAAATATAACTCTCACACCGGCACATTTTCTCTCACTTAACCCAAAAATTGGAATTCCAGTTTGGGAACAGGATCATGATACGGATAACGACATTTACCCAAAGATAAATTCAGCAGAAAAGCTTTTAATTACCTGGAAGAAGGGACTTATGCAAATTAGTGAAACTTAAAACCATTCGAATCACGGATTCTCCGTGACACTCCCACTACAAACTTAAATGTCATTCAGCTGATGTTTGATTTTTGACATGGCTTTCTCTGCAGCCTGTCGTTTCGGCTGCTGTCGTTGGATATGTTTAATGACCGCATAACTGTCTTTAAGTGATTCTCTTCTGTTGACTTCCTTAGTGCTGGTTTGGCTTTCTTCTTCAGGGCATTCAATTGGGTAGAGTAAATTTAAAGGCCTACCTATAATTTTGTTTGTTGGTAGCCGAACCTTTGCTGAACGAATTTCCCCGTCTCTGCTAACTATCAGTTCATTTATTCTTCCCAGTCTCCAGCTGCCTCTTGGTAAGTCATCTTTTATCAGTACAATATCTCCAACGGTAGCTGAATATGGAGATTGTACTTTTGGTCCTTTTAGTTTTACCTGTGTCCTTTCCCTTAGGCTCAGCAAATAATCATTCGTCCATATCTTCCAGAACTTGTCTAAAAGTTTGAGTCCCTTCTTCCAGGTAATTAAAAGCTTTTCTGCTGAATTTATCTTTGGGTAAATGTCGTTATCCGTATCATGATCCTGTTCCCAAACTGGAATTCCAATTTTTGGGTTAAGTGAGAGAAAATGTGCCGGTGTGAGAGTTATATTTGACTGAATGTCATCTCCAACGTATGTCAGTGGTCTTGAGTTTATAATAGCTTCTGCTTCCTTTAGTACCGTAAGGAGTTGTTCATTAGTTAAACATTGCTTACCTATAGCCTTTCTAAGAGATCTCTTCACAAGTCCTATTAATCTTTCATAAAAGCCACCCATCCATGGAGCGAGCTCTACAGTAAACCGCCATTTTATATTTTCATTAGCCACATAAGAGGTAACATCATTTTCGAACAAGACTTCACGCCACAGCTTATCAATAGTGCCAGATGCCAGCTTAAATTGAGAAGCATTATCCGAGATGATTTCTAGAGGTTTTCCATGCAAATACAAATGTGTATTAAGTCGAAGTTGATAATTTGTTAAAAATGCATATTAAGTCGTAGTGCCACTTCCTACCTACCTACCTACCTTCTTACCTACCTACCTACCTATCTACCTAGCTACCAGCCTAACTTCCAGCGGCGTGTCAGCCTCCCTGTCTATCTGCCTGCCTGCCTACCTACCTAGCTGCCTGTCTGCCTACCTACCTACCTACCTACCTACCTATCTACCTACCAATCTATCTATCTATCTATCTATCTATCTATCTATCTATCTATCTTTCTATCTATCTAACTATCTACCTGTCCGTCCGTCTATCTATCTATCCATCTATCTATCTATCTATCTATCTATCTATCTATCTATCTATCTATCTATCTTTCTATCTATCTATCTATCGATCGATCGATCGATCGATCGATCTATCTATCTATCTATCTATCTATCTACCTATCTATCTATCTATCTATCTATCTATCTATCAATCTATCTATCTATCGATCGATCTGTCTGTCAATCTGTCTGTCTGTCTGTTATCTATTTATATATCTTCCGGTCCTCTTTATTATTGTCAAATTAAAATGTGTATTAAATCGAAGATAATTGGTTAAAAATGCATATTTAGTCGGAGTCCATCTACCTACCTCTTTACCTACGTAACTATCTACATACCTACCTACCTATCTACAAACCTACCTTCCTACCAAGTAACCTACCTACCTACCGACCCACCTTCCTATCTACAAGCCTACCAACGAATCTACCTGCCTGCCAGCCTTCCTTCCTACCTACCCACCTACCTACATACCTACCTACCTACCAACCTACCTATCTATCTATCTATCTATCTATCTATCTATCTATCTATCTATCTGTCTGTCTGTCTGTGTGTTTGTCTATTATCGATATATCTTCTCTACGTCTTTATTTTTTGCGAATTAAAATGTGTATTAAATCGATGTTAATTTGTTAAAAATGCACATCAAGTCCAAGTCCACCTACCTACCTCTTTACCTACCTAACTACCTACCTACCTAACTACCTTCTTACATACCTACCTACCGACCTACCAACCTTCTTAAGTACCTACTAGCCTAAAAACCTGCCTGCCAGCCAACCTGCCTGCCAGCCAACCTGTCTGTCAGCCTGCCTGCCTACATACCTATCTATCTATCTATCTATCTATTATTGGCAAATAAAAATGAGTATTAAGTCGAAGTTAATCATTTGTTAGAAATGCATATTAAGACGAAGTGCACCTACCTGCCTTTTTACCTAGCTACCTACCTACCTTTCTAAGTACCTACCTACCAACCAGCCTAACCACCTACCTACCTGTCATCCTCTCTGTCTGCCTGCCAGCCTGCCTACCTACCTATATTTCTATCTATCTATCTATCTATCTGTCTGTCTATCTATCTATCTAATCTATCTATCTATCTATATTTCTGTCTATCTATCTATCTATCTTCTGGTCCTCTTTATTATTGGCGAATTAAAATGTGTATTAAGTCGAAGTTAATAATTTGTTAAAAATGCATATTAAGTCGAAGTCCACCTACCTACCTATTTTCCCACCTACCCACCTACCTAGCTACTACCTATCTATCTACCTACCTACGTACCTACCAGCCTACCTACCTACCTACCTGCCTGCCAGCTTCCCAAAAAGTCAAAGTCAAAAGCACTTTATTCACTCAGGTCACAAACATTGCATAAGAGGAACTGTACATATACAAAACGTAGCAGTTACAGGCAGCTTACGAACATATAAATCTATGTGTAATGATACACTTAATTCAGACTACAGAAAAGAAAGAGAAGGGAGTAAGAAAAGGCCAGAAAACATAGTCAGTCATTCAAGTTTAGCGACTTAAAAGTCACAATACCCCAATTACATTAAAATGTAACCTGGGGAGCAGAGATTGTCATCATTATGACCGAAGAAATAATAATGACAATGATAATTATACATTCAATCGGCTTAAACAGCGTATTCAGCATAATTTTGATAGGAAAAAGAAATTTAAGCGTAGCGTATATCGAAAACACCTAACAACATGTAGTAAATCCGAAAATACTACTACTACTACTAATAATAATAATAATAATAAAAATATATAATGCCAGCAGCCATCGCACAATATTGTTAAGAATACTTAACCCCAAACCAGGCCGTACGATCCGACATTCACGACATCAACTAATTTCTAGAAAAATTAGGAAGCGGAAGAAGAAAGCAGTTGATACAATTCCTGTCTGCCTGCTTTCTTACCTACCTACCTACCCACTTACCTACCAACCTACCAACCTAACTACCTATCAGCCTAACTAACTGCCTGCCAGACTCCCTGTCTATCTGCCTGCCAGGAACCTACCTACTTACCTACCTACCTACCTACATACCTACCTATCTGTCTATCTATCTATCTATCTATCTATCTATCTATCTATCTATCCTCTGGTCCTCTTTATTATTGGCAAATAAAAATGTGTATTAAGTCGAAGTTAATAATTTGTTAAAACTCCATATTAAGTCGAACTGCCACTACCTATCTACCTACCTACCTACCTACCTAATTACCTACCTAACTACCTTACTATCTACCAGCCTAACTACAAGACTGTTAGCCTCCATGTTTGTCTACTTTCCGGCCTACCTACCTACCTATCTGCCTACCTACCTACCTTTCTACAATCTATCTATCTATCTCTCTATCTATCGATCTATCTATTTATCTATATATCTATCTATCTATCAGTCCGTCCGTCCATCCGCCCATCTATCTATCTATCTTTCTATCCATCTATCTATCTATTCATCTATCTATCTATCTGTCAATCTGTCTGTCTGTCTGTCTATTATCTATCTATTTATCTTCTCTTCTTTATTATTGTCGAATTAAAATGTGTATAAAGTCGACGTTAATTTGTAAAAAATGCGTATTAAGTCAAAGTCCACCTACCTACCCATTTACTTACCTACCTACCTACATTCCGACCTACCTACCTACCTGCCTACCTACGCACCAACCTACCTACCTATCTCTTATTGGCAAATAAAAATGTGTATTAAGTCGAAGTTAATAATTTAAAAAAAATATATATTAAGACGAAGTGCACCTACCTACCTATTAACCTACCTACATACCTACATACCTCTTTAGCTACCTAAATACCTGCCTACCTACCTACCTACCGACCTACCTACCTACTTACCTGCCTACCTACCTACCTACCTATCTACCTTTCTACGATCTATCTATCTATCTATCTATCTTTCTATCTATCTATCTATCTATCTATCCTCTGGTCCTCTTTATTATTGGCAAATAAAAATGTGTATTAAGTCCAAGGTAATAATTTGTTAAAAATGCATATTAAGTTAAAGTGACACTACATATCTATTCACCTACATACCGACTTACCTACCTACCAAACTGCCTAAATAACTACCAGCCTAACTATCAGGCAGTCAGCCTCCCTGTCTGTCTACCTGCCTGCCTACCTATCTACCTACCTACCTGCCTGCCTGCCTACCAATCACTATCTACCTACCTTCATTCCTACAATCTATCTATCTATCTATCTATCTATATATCGTTCTATATATCGTTCTATCTATCAGTCTGTCCGTCCGTCTATCTATCTATCTATCTATCTATCTATCTATCTATCTTTCTATCTATCCTGTCTGTCTGTCTGTATATTATTTATCTTTTTACCTTCTGGTCCTCTTTATTATTGTCGAAATAAAATGTGCATTAAGTCGAAGTTAATTTGTTAAAAATGCATATTAAGTCGAAGTCCACCTACCTACCAATTTACCTACCTAACAACCTACCTTCCGACCTACCTACCTACCTACCTCCCTACCTACTTATCCACCTACCTACTTTCCTACCGACCTACCTACCGATCTACACACCTACCTTCCCACCAAATAACCTACCTAACAACCTACATACGTACCTATCTATCTATCTATCTATCTATCTATCTATCTATCTATCTATTTATTTATCTATCTATCTATTGGCAAATAAAAAAGTGTATTAAGTCGTAGTTATTAATTTGTTAAAAATACATATTAAGTCAAAGTGGACCTTCCTATATAATATTTATTAACCTACCTACGTACCTACATACCTTTCCAGCTACCTAATTACCTACCTACTTGCCAACCTACCTACTTACCTACTTACCTACCTGCCTACCTACCTACCTACGATCTATCTATCTATCTATCTATCTATCTATCTATCTATCTATCTATCTATCTATCTAACTATATATCTATCTATCCTGTCTGTCTGTCTGTCTGTATATTATTGATCTATTTATCTTCTGGTCCTCTTTATTATTGTCGAAATAAAATGTGTATAAAATCGAAGTTAATTTCTTAAAAATGTATGTTAAGTCGAAGTTCACCTCTTTACCTACCTAACAACCTACCTTCCGACCTACCCACCTGCCTACCTACTTACCCCCCTACCTACTTTCCTACCGACCTACCTACCTATCTACACACCTACCTGCCTACCAAATAACCTTCCTAACAACCTACCTAGGTACCTACCTACCTATTTATTTATTTATCTATCTATCTATCTATCTATCCATTTATTTATCTATCTATCTATTGGCAAAAAATAATGTGTATTAAGTCGTAGTTATTAATTTGTTAAAAATAAATATTAAGACGAAATGCTCCTTCCTACATATTAACCTACCTACGTACCTACCTGCCTACCTACTTACCTATCTACCTACCTACACTCCTACAATCTATCTATCAATCTATCTATATAGTTTTCTATCTATCTATCTATCTATCT
>OZ022507.1:73098113-73107696 GCA_963989385.1 Ctena decussata
GGTCTGCAGGACCAGCTACCAAAGACATTGACGGGTCATGTTCAAAAATCACTGGTCCAGGACCAATGAACTTATGGTTAATAAAACCCCTGAGCGGTTGTTCAATTTCGGCCATTTTGAAACCATCAAACTGAAGAAAAATTAATATATGAGCTGCGACATGACAAAACCAACAAAGTGGCATGTGCGCCCAGCGAAGACTCCGATCAGCCTGGGCATCCATCTAGTCTGCTCAGAGTATTCACTGTACACTTAAAGTTAAGCTAAAACTCTAAGCTAGCTCATTGCGGACAGCGAAGACTCTGTTCACACTGGGCGGGTGCCCAGGCTGATCTGAGTCTTCGCTGGGCGCACATTCCACTTTGTTGGTTTTGTCATGTCGCAGCTCATATATGTAATATCTTCCTGCCCTGTCAAAGCATCTTTGACACACAGCATCCATATTTGCAGTTAAAAGCATTCTGCATCCGCTTGTTTCAGTAAATTCAAACACTTTTCGTTTGATCTCCAATTGGTCATTCATTAAACAGGTTTATCTTTATTGGGAGTTTGACTTTTTCAAAGGCATGTTCAATGGCCAACATGAGATAACTGCATTGTCTGAATAAAAAGTTGTTCTAAGAATCATCAAAACCCCTGAAACATGGCAAGAGATAAGACCAAATCACTCAACAGTGAAATATAGGTCACATTGACCTATTAGTGACATGAGGTCAATCACTGATTCTGAATGTACATGTACCATTACACCAAGTGTGATACAAGCCCATGACATAGAGATATTGGCTTAAATCATTGGACCAAGTGCAGAGAACCATGAACTACAGGTCAGCAACAGACATAGTTCACTATATGTAGCTTTCCTTTTCCAAATCTCATTGTATTCCAAGAATGAAGTCTGTACCCCATTTGGTTACTTATAAATTGAGCTATACACAACTGATAAACCAAAGTACTCTATGTTCAATGATTAATGAAATATATAGGTCATGGCCAAATATGCATCACTGCATTCAGTTGCTCTTCCTTAATTGTTCCTTTGTAGCACGTTTTGAGACTCTATACCTTTTCGCTACTTAGAAACTAATTTACACGCAAGAGGTGAATTGCTCGCTAACACGCAAAAACAAGAGGGCCATGGTGGCCCTGAATCGCTCACCTGAGCATTAATCAGTTCACTGGCTCTGGTGAAGATTTATAAGAGTTTTTACCATACTAACATTTGACCTAGTTTTTGACCCGACATGTCCCAGTTTCAAACTTGGCCTGGATATTGTAAGAATAAACATTCTGACACAGTTTCATTGAGATTGGATCAAAACTGTGCCCTCTGGAGCGTATACAAGGTCATTCTTATATTTTACCTAGTGACCAAGTTTTTGACCCGACACGACCCAGTTTCAAACTTTACCTAGATTTCATTAAGATAAACATTCTGACAGAGTTTCATGAAGATTGGATCAAAACTGTGCCCTCTAGGGTGTACACATAGTTTTTCTAAGATTTGACCTTGAGCCGACGTGACTCAGTTTCATAGGGGGCTTAGATATATGGACAATAAACATTTTGACATAGTTTCATGAAGATTGGATCAAAACTATGCCTTCTAGTGCTTACACAACGTTTTTCTAAGATTTGACCTAGTGACCTAGTTTTTTACCCGACATGACCTACTTTCAAACTTGGCCGAGAGTTTATGAAGATAAACATTCTGACAGAGTTTCATGAAGATTAGATCAAAACTGTGCCCTCTAGGGTGTAAACAAAGTTTTTCTAAGATTTGACCTTGAGCCGAGGTGACTCAGTTTCATAGGGGGCTTAGATATATGGACAATAAACATTTTGACATAGTTTCATAAACATTGCATCAAAACTATGCCTTCTAGTGCTTACACAACGTTTTTCTAAGATTTGATCTAGTGACCTAGTTTTTTCCCGACATGATCTACTTTCAAACTTGGCCGAGAGTTTATGAAGATAAACATTCTGACAAAGTTTCATAAAGATTAGATCAAAACTGTGTCCTCTAGAGCGTACACAAGGTTTTTCTATGATTTGACCTACTGACCTAGTTTTTGACCCGGCGTGACCCAGTTTCGAACTTGTGCTAGATAGTATAATGATAAACATTCTGACAAAGTTTCATGAACTTTGGATGAAAACTGTGCCTTCTAGAGCATACACAAGGTTTCTCTAAGATTTGACCTTGTGACCAAGTTTTTGACCCGACATGACCCAGTTTCAAACTGATCCTACATATTATGAGGATAAACATTCTGACAAAGTTTCATGAACTTTGGAACAAAACTGTGCCTTCTAGAGCGTACACAAGGTTTTTCTAAGATTTGACCTAGTGACCTAGTTTTTGACCCAACATGACCCAGTTTCAAACTTGGCCTAGAGTTTATAGAGATAAACATTCTGACAATGTTTCATAAAGATTGGATCAAAACTATGTCCTCTAGAGCTTACACAAGGTTTTTTCTATGATTTGACCTAGTGACCTAGTTTTTGACCCGACATGACCCAGTTTCAAACTTATCCTAGATATTAAAAGGATAAACTTTCTGATTATGTTTCATGAATTTTGGATCAAAACTGTGCATTCTAGAGTGTACACAAGGTTTTTCTAAGATTTGACCTAGTGACCTAGTTTTTGACCCGACATGACCCAATTTTGAACTAATCCTACATATTATGAGGATAAACATTCTGACAAAGTTTTATGAACTTTGGATCAATACTGTGCCTTCTAGAGCGTACACAAGGTTTTTCTAAGATTTGACCTAGTGACCTAGTTTTTGACCCAACATGACCCAGTTTCAAACTTGGCCTAGAGTTTATGGAGAGATTAACATTCTGACAATGTTTCATAAAGATTGGATCAAAACTGTGTCCTCTAGAGCATACACAAGGTTTTATCTATGATTTGACCTAGTGACCTAGTTTTTGACCCGACATGACCCAGTTTCAAACTTATCCTATATATTATAAGGATAAACTTTCTGACTATGTTTCATGAACTTTGGACCAAAACTGTGCCTTCTAGAGCGTACACAAGGTTTTTCTAAGATTTGACCTAGTGACCTAGTTTTTGACCCGACATGACCCAGTTTCGAACTTGGCCTAGAGTTTATAGAGATAAACATTCTGACAAAGATTCATAAAGATTGAATTAAAACTGTGTCCTCTAGAGCATACACAAGAATTTCTATGATTTGACCTAGTGACCTAGTTTTTGACCCGACGTGACCCAGTGTCGAACTTGTCCTAGATATTATAAGGATAAACATTCTGACAAAGTTTCATGAACTTTGGATGAAAACTGTGCCTTCTAGAGCGTACACAAGGTTTTTCTAAGATTTGACCTAGTGACCAAGTTTTTGACCCGACATGACCCAGTTTCGAACTTGGCCTAGATTTTATTAAGACTAACATTCTGACAAAGTTTCATAAAGATTGGATCGAAACTGTGCCCGCTAGAGTGTACACAAGCAAAAGTTGACGGACGGACGTCCGGACGTACGACGGACATCAGGGTATCCCAAAAGCTCACCCTGACCACTTCGTGCTCAGGTGAGCTACTAAACATTCTGACTGAGTTTCATGAAGATTGGATCAAAACTGTGCCCTCTAGGGTGTACACAAAGTTTTTCAAAGATTTGACCTTGAGCCGACATGACTCAGTTTCATAGTGGTCTTAGATATATGGACAATAAACATTTTGACATAGTTTCATGAAGATTGGATCAAAACTATGCCTTCTAGTGCTTACACAACGTTTTTCTAAGATTTAACCTAGTGACCTAGTTTTTTACCAGACATGACCTACTTTCAAACTTGGCCGAGGGTTTATGAAGATAAACATTCTGACAATGTTTCATAAAGATTAGATCAAAACTGTGTCCTCTAGAGCGTACACAAGGTTTTTCTATGATTTGACCTAGTGACCTAGTTTTCAACCCGACATGACCCAGTTTCCAACTTGTCCTACATATTATGAGGATAAACATTCTGACAAAGATTCATGAACTTTGAATCAAAACTGTGCCTTCTAGAGCGCACACAAGGTTTTTCTAAGATTTGACCTAGTGACCTAGTTTTTGACTCGACATGACCCAGTTTTGAACTTGGCCTAGAGTTTATGGATAAAACATTCTGACAATGTTTCATAAAGATTGGATCAAAACTATGTCCTCTAGAGCGTACACAAGGTTTTTCTATGATTTGACCTAGTAACCTGGTTTTTGACCCGACGTGACCCAGTTTCGAACTTGTCCTAGATATTATATGGATAAACATTCTGACAAAGTTTCATGAACTTTGGATGAAAACTGTGCCTTCTGGAGCGTACACAAGGTTTTTCTAAGATTTGACCTAGTGACCAAGTTTTTGACCCGACATGACCCAGTTTCAAACTTATCCTACATATTCTGAGGATAATCATTCTGACAAGGTTTCATGAACTTTGGATCACAACTGTGCCTTCTAGAGCTTACACGAGGTTTTTCTATGATTTGACCTACTGACCTAGTTTTTGACCCGACAGGACCTACTTTCAAACTTGGCCGAGAGTTTATGGAAGTAAACGTTCTGACAAAGTTTCATAAAGATGAGATCAAAACTGTGTCCTCTAGAGTGTACACAAGGTTTTTCTATGATTTGACCTAGTGACCTAGTTTTCGACCTGACATGACCCAGTTTCAAACTTGTCCTACATATTATGAGGATAAACATTCTGACAAAGTTTCATGAACTTTGGATCAAAACTGTGCCTTCTAAAGCGTACACAAGTTTTTTCTATGATTTGATCTAGTGACCTAGTTTTTGACCCAACAAGACCCAGTTTCGAACTTGGCCTAGAGTTTATAGAGATAAACATTCTGACAATGTTTCATAAAGATTGGATCAAAACTATGTCCTCTAGAGCATACACAAGGTTTTTTCTATGATTTGACCTAGTGACCTAGTTTTTGACCCGACGTGACCGAGTTTCAAACTTATCCTAGATATTATAAGGATAAACTTTCTGATTATGTTTCATGAACTTTGGATCAAAACTGTGCCTTCTAGAGCGTACACAAGGTTTTTCTAAGATTTGACCTATTGACCTAGTTTTTGACCCAACATGACCCAGTTTCGAACTTGGCCTAGAGTTTATGGAGATAAACATTCTGACAAAGTTTCATAAAGATTGGATCAAAACTGTGTCCTCTAGAGCGTACACAAGGTTTTTCTATGATTTGACCTAGTGACCTAGTTTTAGACCCGACCTGACCCAGTTTCAAACTTGTCCTAGATATTATTAGGATAAACATTCTGACAAAGCTTCATGAACTTTGGATGAGAACTGTGCCCTCTAGAGCGTACACAAGGTTTTTCTAAGATTTGACCTAGTGACATAGTTTTTGACCCGACATGACCCAGTTTCGAACTTGTCCTAGATTTTATAAAGACTAACATTCTGACAAAGTTTCATGAAGATTGGATCGAAACTGTGCTCTCTAGAGTGTACACAAGCAAAAGTTGACGGACGTCCGGACGGTCGGACGTACGACGGACGACGGACATCACGGTATCCTAAAAGCTCAGGCGAGCTAAAAATTACACACACTAGCGGATGCACAAGAACAATATCACATAACCCCTCATTCATTTGCAAATGTGTGCTAAAAATGAGTGCTATAGCATTGCAATAGAAGATTAATGATGCTCTATATTTTTTCCAAGTTTTGTGAAAATGTCTTACAACGTTTTTATAATTATAGAGCAGACAAGATTTTATGCTCAAAATTATGAAGAGGCATACTTCCTTCAAAAATCTCAGTGGACTTGATAATGATTTATGTGTACCAAGTTTCTTGAAATTATCTTCATCAGATTTAGAGATATGGAATGGACTGAGAAATTTTCCAATTACTATGGGCATAATTCTGTTATAAATTAGGTGGAGTTGTGGATTAATTTTGTTCTCTGCATATGGTCTTATGATGCTTTACATTTGTACTAAGTTTATAGAAAGTCTCTTGAATGATTGTAAACGTGCTTTCCAAACTCAAAATTACAAAGGGACATAATCCTGACAAAAATGTCATAAACGCATGTTGCTCTATGACTCTTATTCATCACACTTCAGCTGTTTATGCTTGGACAGATGGACAGACAACATTTGGAAAAAACAATATGTCTGCCCCCCCCCCCCCTTATTTCAAGTTGGTTACACTGTCGCTGCACCCCCTCCCCCTCCCCCAAGAGACATATTCATAGTAACAATAAGATTTTATTTCAAGTGGGTTACACTGTTAATTCAAAATTAAAAGTAATTTCCCTTATAGCCCTTAAGTATTTACTTCTCATGTTCTTTCCTATGAGACGTCCTAACATATGGCTAAAGATTGGAACATAAATTTAAACCTATTTTATTTTTATCTTAGAATGCATTCTTTAAATGGATATTGCTGTCTAGTGTTAAATGTGCCAGTACTAACATGCAGTCCTCTAGGACTTGAACCTAGTATCTTAAAAACAGATAGCACCGACTGCAGGACTGTTACATAAGACTGACACAAATTCCAGACAGTGACTGATTGTCTGATAATATCAAATGTGAATATCAAATTTGGTCAGTGCCTACATGCACCTCTCCAAAAGTTAGTGCTAATATCTGCTAAAATGAAATTGTATAAACAAAATAATGCTGCTTAACCTGTCTCAAGGGGTAACTCTGTTATCTTATGTAGCTGCCCGTACCTTTTTTGGGTCCCAGAGGACAATGAACCTCTATTAACTGAAGTGTACATCTATCTGCCATGACTCTGCAGCCAGTTTTTGTGTGGCCCCTTAATGATCCCTTAAGATAAATTTGACTATATGTTGTATGAACAGTTACACTGGGCACCTTAATCAGACCTACTGCATCCATAATATTTTTTCATTGAGACTGATCATGAATCATCATGTTGCAACTTTACTGAGCATGAATTAGGCATAAAATATTAGTATGTATATCTTTCGACATGATATGAAATTAAGGCACTGTCTTTTAAGCAACACCGAATTCTCAAAGTATATGAATGTACTGCTGTAAATGTACTTGATATCATTTAAAGACGGAAATTGTCTGTTTTGTTTTTTTCTCTCAGAAATTTGACAATCACCTGATATAGGCTTGTTTTTCACTTGGATTGTACAGACAGTCAAGATTATTTCACTTTTTTTAAACTAAATCAGTTGTACAAATTTGTTGCCAAAATGCATGATCCCCTAGAAAATCACATGATCACCTGCAAAGAGAGCTTGGCTTGTCTTGAACATTGGCTTGACTCAAACCTACAGCAGTGAGATGATAGCTGCTATAAGAGCATCCATAATACACAGTGATGGAGGCCACCTTCATATCATATATCATTTAGGTTGAACTTGTGAAAAATCATTCACAAAGTTTTGATTTTCTATTTACCTCTAAGCCCGGAGTTCAAGAGTTGCATACTTCTTCTAAGTGGTCAAGATGAGACTGTGTAACGAATTACGACCTTGCTGATATAACTTGAGCAAGTGAGCAGGGGCTCACTTATACCCCCGACCAGTGCAACCGCCTAATGAAAGCATACTTTTAACACAAAACTTCAGTGTAAATATTATACATGTACAAAATACAAAGTCTGTGACCTTGACCTTCAGTTGGCAGCAGCATCCATATGATGTAAACAAGTTAGAAATGAACTAGTCATGCATCATTAGATTGAATTCAAGTATTATTAGAACTATAAGCCAAAAAAAAAAACCACAACAAATGGCAAAGTCCTAGTTATTGACCCCACCCATGAGCCTGACCCAGCAGCTTTGGAGTCCATGTCAAAAGTGATGCTACAGAGATATCATGAACCAAATATGGAAGAAATCTTCAATGCAGTAACAGAGGTATGAGCAATAAGAATGGCTTAACGCAAAACTTTGACATAATCATAATGCCTAAGTCCTAATTACTGACCTCTAGCCCCACCCTGGGGCCTGACCAGGGGCTTAGATAATTTACATCACAGGTAATGCTATAGAGATACCATAATCAAATATGAAAAGAATCTGATGTGTGGTTACAGAGATACATGTATGAGCAATCTAAAAAGGTTAAATGCAAAACTTTGACGTAAAGTTGACGAACTGATGGACGGACGAACAAACGAACGGACGAACACACGGAAAGACAAAAACTCTATACCCCCTGACATACTTCGTATGTCGGGGGTATAATTATATACTGTGAAGTCTGATTTGATAGCTTTGTCATCTCATCCCTGTAAGTTTGAGCCTTGCAAGCAAGTGTTCAGGACAAGTAACAGGTCTTATCAATGACAAAACAAATTGCAAATAAAAGCTCACCTCCATATGATCATATATCCATGTCCAGAATCTCCACAACCACAATTACCCATCAGCCAAAGAAGTCAGCCAAAGTATCTCGTATGTCAAGCAACAGTCTACTCAGTCTAACTTAATATCTGCTATATTCCAGGGAACAACAAACACTGGAGGGGCAGCAGTCTTTACTTTTGAAACCGAAGAAAATTGACAAGAGCAGTGTTGTCTCGTCTGCAAAAGAATTTAGTATCATTGACTGATTTGCAACAATGAAAACTAGTTTCATGGGCACAGTTGAAAACAGTTGAAAACATTTTAATGGATGAACATGCAGGGATGATCTCTACTCCATCCCATGGCTTTGTGATGACCTCTAATACAGGAAAGAATTTGCTTCCTCTGAGGGAGCAAATTCTTTCATGTAAGACTACCATTCCAGGCTATTGGAGCCAATTGTAGCCAATAGAATGTAGATTATCTAATCCATTCCATTCCAGGTTTATCTATGGAAGTTTCATGTTGCATCACAATAGAATGTAAGAGTGTCATTAAGAATGAACTTATAGAGGATATTTGACTTTTTCAGTGTAAGATCAATTTTTATTTCACCGAATGAGCACGAAAAGCAGTATTTTCATGAGTGGCGAAGCCACAAAGTGAAAATACCACTTTTGGTGTTCATGAGTGAAATAAAAATCAATCTTATACTAAAATCATCAAATTTTCTGTTTCTTTCATATGCTTTATTTAAAATTGCAATAATTCGGTTTATTCCAATGTGTCAACCATCACGACAAAGACACCTTTTTCTAGCCATTTTGCGTCAAATTTGATGCTTCCAGCATGTTTACTGGGTATGATATTGGTTGGAAACATAGTTTGCAACCTTGAAAATAGCTTTAAATCATCTCTCAAGAAATTTGCTATGAAAGATTGCCCACAGGATACTAGGACGGCCTGACGTCGCGTGCACTAACAATGTTAATTTGGCGCTTTAAGTGACGGCATTAACTTCGTAATGACTTGCAAACATGTGTGACGTAATTTATGTCAAGCTGGATAAGGTTTAATCAGTTCATCAACAAATAAATGAGACCATTTCACAAAAATCCTATTTTTGAAACAGACTGAAATCAAAAGTGATAATTTCACAAACGAGATTATCAGTTTCGATTTCACAGAAGAAATCTCTATAATTCATTGAAAAGTAAAAAAGGTCTGACAA